>CAKOAT010101821.1:164653-337939 GCA_932364175.1 Eruca vesicaria subsp. sativa | reverse complement strand
CTCAAATCTCCTTAAAAATCAAGTTTAAGTATCTGTTTTCATGTTTCTTATTCACAAAAAATGAAACTGCAGGTAGATGGGAGCAGTATTTGCTGGACAACATCCACAACTTTGCCCAAACAAACTTACTATACTCCAAATGGTCCACATGTTTGCTGTTAGTGCCATTACTCAAAAAAATCTTTATTGGAAGACAAAAGAAAGAAAAACTGAATTTTGGAATACATTTTTTTGACAGTAGTTACAATAGATGATAGTTGGTTAGCAGAGACCTCTTTTTTTTTTATGTCATCGTCGTCATACATACCGGTTTACTGACACCCTCCATTGTGTATTGTTTTTCTTTTATAGATTTGCTAAAAGAGTACTCCTTATTAGATTTTGTTGACAACTCTGATTTAAATCGCATTATATGCCTTCAAAAGGAAGGGACTCTTATTAGCTTTTGACCAAACCATGAATGGTTCACACGGTTTCAAATAATCTCCTGATGGTTTGATTAATTCTACTTCAACACACTTTCATCCCCGAATGGCCGTTTGATTAGACTAGATTTGGATTTTTGTGTTTATTCACACATGTCTTTGTTTAATCTTTTATATACTGAAATAAATATTAGGTAGGCAAACATGTTTTTTTCTTTCTCTATATGTATATGTATATTTAACCTTTCCCAAATCGATGATCGTTGTTCAAACTTCTACGTATTAAGACTTGATTGGTAACAAAGTAGTGCGTTTTTATTGACAAAGATTTGATTATATAGTCTGAACTTTTAAAAAGCTTAAAATCATATCTCAGAAAGTAAATTCAATGGTTAATGAAGATAACAAGGAAAAAGAGGGAATAGATGTATCTAAGGAATGAAACGATTTGAACAGTCGATTTACTTGAGATTCAAAATCTAATGTTGGAAAGAAGAGTCCGTAACACTTTAGAATCAGCATGGGTTTTAGCAATTTCCGCCTAAGACCACTGTGTGTACAAGAATTTTAGCCTACATCTTTTTGACACTATTCATTGGCATTNGTTTTATCATGTCGAAGGGAAGACGATAAAACATCAATAGTCCATGCTTATCCAAAGGCTAGCATAGTGGGATCAACGGTATATTTTAGTGTGGATGGAATGAGATATATGGCAAGCTGAGGTTTTTGCGCAAATAGTGAAAAGAGAATCACGTTGTAAAAGAGGGAGGAGAGACTATGTTGACTTTTTTTTTTTTTTTGAAATGCTACAAATTATTGTTATACTTTCCATATATTTATTTGCATATAAGCTCTTTAGTGTTAAAAAGCAATAGACTTCACTATATTGAAGTAACCTAAGTGTTCCAAATAATCAATAATTTTTAGTTAAACACTATATTCTTTATCGTCTTATTTTATTAACTAAAATTATTAATAAAATGTTTAATAACCCAAAACTTCTTTTTAATCAATAGATTAATTACAATCTAACAAAAAATCCATCAATGTAAAATTACTTTAGCACACAATTATAATATCATCTAAAATACATACACTTTAGAAAAATAATAAAAACGATTTCTTAAAACTATTGTGTTTACACGTTTTATCAAATACAAATAAAAAGCGAAAAGCTTATGAAATGATTCCATCATTTTATCACGAAGCTAAGATACAAAAAAAAAAATTTATCACGAAGCTCAAGATTAGAAAAATAAAAAATAAACAAAAAAATAATGAAATAGTAATACATAATAGATTAAAAAAGTTTTTATGAAAATAAGACCACGATAAAAAAACTAATTAATAATCAAAAATAAAAATAATTTTTAGGTAAAATAGAATAAAAATAAAAAATAATTATAAAAACAAAAATGAATAATTTTTATATAATATAGATATGTTAAGTTATTCTAACCAAATAAATGTAGAATGTATTTTAAATATTCATTTCAAGAATTCTATAAAAAAACTATAAACATAGATCCACAACTATGTAAAATTAAAATATATAGTTATAAAGTCGAATAATAGCACGGTATAAAATAATGTAAGAGAACAAATAAAACTAGGTAACTTCAAATTAAACATCTAAATCAATAGTTTTACCATTAAAATAAAAATAGAATAAAACTTCAAATAGACAATCTTATTAATCGTAAGGAAAATTTTTGTTAATTGTAATGAGAATAAAACTGAATAAAGAATAAAAATCAATAACTATTCATACTAATATAGAACACAAAGTTTTAAATAGAAACAAGTATTAAACAAAAATCAAAATATTTATTTAAATTATTTTTAAATTACCATCCGCCCGTAGGGCGGGTCGAACCTAGTTATAGATAATTTAGGGGGCCACATTCTAAGATAACCAATAGATGAATAATGAATAGTGGTCACCTTTTATTACTTCAGTACACACCTACCTAGCATATGCATTCTATAAGAGATTACTCTTTTTGGGCAAATAAGAGATTACTCTATTACACGAAAAAACACATGCATATTTTGTGATGAAATCAGACAAGGCATACATGTATCATATGATATATATCTATCGAATTAAAGACATGTGATCACTCATATTGTCTACAAATGCGCATAATACAGCTAAACAAGTAACAGAAAAAAGCATATTAAAACATTAAGTTTTTTTACTAGCCGTTTCTAGTAACGTAAATGTTCAGCCAAATTTACTTCGGATTCTTTTCTACTTTCATCAATTAAAGAAACTAAGCTTTTAGGTTAAAACAAGAAAAATGTTGAAACAGATGATTTTCTTCTCTATAAAATCACGAGAAAAGGATTTAAAAGCCTCTAACATAAAAGCTTTTTAATTTCTTACACACACACACATATATATATATATATTCCTTTTCTAGTTAACATTTTTACCAATCATACTTTTAAGATAAAGGGTCTCACATATGGCATAAAGAAAATTTCTAGGATAAACTTAAAAAAGTTTTTTTTTTTGTCACAAATATAGATTTTAAAAAATAAAATAACTAAAATAGACTTAAATGTTTTTTTTTGTCCTTTCGATTAACTAATTCTAGACTTTTTTGTTTAGAGTTGAGGAGTGGATTTTTAAGAATAAGATTTCAATTTTTCTTTTAAATTTAAAATTATCAAAATAAAAAATACTATTTTGGTTATTTTAAGGTGTTGGGTTTTATTTTTGTAATAAAAACTTTGAAAATTATATTTGAAAGAATTTCCCTATGGCATAATTATAATAAAATAAAATATGTAAACATTTATTTCAGCTTATTTATGATCTGGTTTTAGCCTAAACGAAAAAAATATTTCAACCAATTTATTATGAAATAATAAAATTATGTAACTCTTTTCTCAACTTTTTGAATATCTCTTGATATATTATCCTAAAATCGAATCGCAGCTGAACAAAAAATCAAAACCATACCAAAAAATACAAAATCTGAATAATTCCTATTTTCTAGATCAAAAAATCGAAAACGAATAAATAAACCTGAATATTATAAATGTAATAAAATATTAATGATTTTTAACTTTAATATATATAAAATATAGTCTATAAATAAAAAGTATCCAAAAACTGAACTATCTGAATATATTTTTTTATTTTTTTGGATCCATATCAGTTTTTCGATATTTTTTAATTTGGAACTTTAGGATTCTCATTTTATATACAATAAACTATACAAAATTAAAAACACTAAAATAACATTAATTATGTCTAATGGCATTACATTTTCTCCCTTATCTTTTCCCTTCTTGTATGGTCCTGTACTCTTTAAATAGAACAGTGTTATAAAAAAAATAACATTAATTTCATCATAAAATTAAAAAATCATTTAATTAAAACAAAAATAAAAACTTTAAAAACACTATTTTAAAAAGAAGACGTTTCATTATTCGTCACTTAATGTTTTAAAGATACTTGTAATAATGTTGCTCCTTTTTTGTTTTTTTTTGTTTTTGTTTTTAAATAATGTTGCTCTAATACCTCCCATTTCACAAACCAATATTAAAAAATATTCACAATGTTAAAATATAAGAAAAAGGTGGGCCGAAAGACCTGCAGCGTGACCACCGAAAGTCAGCGGAGTCCGCTCCTTCACAATCCAACGGCTCGGATTCCAAGAATCAGATTCCCTTCTTTTTTTTTGTAACGTGGATTTCAAACCTGTATTCCATTACGCTTAAACATATCCCCACGCGCCCGCCACCTCCTACCGCTTTATCCCGTCACATCCGCTTCAAACCTCTTTTAACCTCCCTTCTCTTTCTCTCACCACTTCTCCCGGTCACACCAGTTAACTCTTTTTTTTTTTTTTCCCTGCTCTCTCTCTCTCCATCTCAGCTGAGCTGATCGATCTCCTCTTCCTCCTCCCTTTGGATCTGGAAATGTGGTTCTGTCTTTCGGACATTTAAGATTTAGATTCAGTTCTGTTCTGTTCCAGATCGCACGATTCAGCCTCTGATTTTCCGACAAAGGGTAAAGTAAGCTCACAAGTGGATTAGATTTGTTGAAATATTTAATTTTTTAATTGAAATATTGGATTTTGACGTGTTGTTCTTCTTCTCAATCTGATCTTTCAGCTTTGAGTCTGGAGATTTCTATTAACGGTTGACTATTCATTGACTTCTTCTTCTTCCTGCTATTTACTTTTAATTTTATATATATTAAATTGGGTTTTTTTTAAGTTGTTCATCTGATTTGGTTGGTAAGAAAGATCTCTGGTTAGAGAATGTTGGATGAGGATGTTCATCTGAACTTAACTGAATCTCCTGTCTCTTTGATTTTTTTCTTCTTCTTTGTTATAAATTGATTTTATTCAGAAAATTTTCAACTTTATTTAGATCCGATTGTGAAAGCTTTGATCTTTTTGAGTCTTCTTTGTAAGTAAATCTTCTGACTTTTATTATCGTTTACTTATCAGATTTGTTTCCCTTTTTTTTTTCTTAGTTAGATTTTTATTTATTATTCCATTTAATATCATTCCTTATTTGCCAGATTTTGGTTTGACCAGTTTTTTTTCTTCTCTCCTCTGCTTCTATATTACAGGCATACGTTATTGGTTGATAATCACCGCCCAAGCGACAAGCATGTGTGGTCTCTTTAAGAAAGTGGATACAGAGAAGACTCCATCAGACCAAGAGAGTGATTCTTTGGCTGAGTGTGAACATTCATTTTCTGCTTTACTTGAATTAGCTGCAGATAACGATGTGGATGGCTTTAAGAAGCAACTCTCTGTTGTGTCTTGTATCAACCAGGTGGGTCTCTGGTACAGACGCCAGATGTTTGTTAGGAGAATGGTTGTTGAGCAGAGAACACCATTGATGGTTGCTTCGATATACGGAAGTCTAGACGTTGTGAAGCTTATTCTTTCTTTCCCTGAAGCTGAGTTGAATCTCTCTTGTGGTCCGGATAAGAGTACTGCTCTTCATTGCGCTGCTTCTGGTGGTGCTGTGAACGCTTTGGATGTTGTTAAGTTGCTTCTGAGTGCAGGGGGAGATCCTAACATCTCTGATGCTCATGGGAATCGTCCTGTTGATGTTCTTGTTGTGTCTCCTTGCCACGCTCCTGGTTTGAGAACCATCCTTGAGGAGATTTTGAAGAAAGATGAGGTTGTATCTGATGCGTTGTCTTCTAGCTTGGGATCAAGTTTCAGGTCTCTCTCATCATCACCAGATAATGTCTCTTCCTCTCTACTCTCTTTAGAGTCTGTATCCTCTCCAACTAAGGCTAATGGTGTGGATGGAACTGAGAAGAAGGAGTACCCGATTGATCCATCGTTGCCAGATATCAAGAGTGGGATTTATTCCACAGATGAGTTCCGTATGTTCTCGTTTAAGATTCGTCCATGTTCTCGAGCTTACTCCCATGACTGGACTGAGTGTCCGTTCGCACATCCAGGTGAGAATGCGAGGAGAAGAGACCCGAGGAAGTTTCACTACACATGTGTCCCTTGCCCTGATTTCAAGAAGGGTTCATGTAAGCAAGGGGATATGTGTGAGTATGCTCATGGTGTGTTTGAATGTTGGCTACACCCTGCTCAATACAGAACACGTTTGTGCAAAGATGGGACAGGTTGCAATCGAAGGGTTTGCTTCTTTGCTCACTTGAAAGAGGAGTTACGTCCCTTGTACGCTTCCACTGGCTCTGGATTGCCATCTCCTCGGTCTTCTTCAGCCTCTACTATGGACATGGCTTCTGTTTTGAACATGTTACCAGGCTCACCATCTGCTCCACTCTCTCCTTCTGGAAACGGTGTGTCATCTATGGGTTGGCCTCAACAGAACATACCTGCGTTGCATCTTCCTGGAAGCAATGTCCAGCTGAGTCGTCTGAGATCTTCTTTAAACGCGAGAGATATTCCTTCTGAGCAGTTCAGCATGCTGCAAGAGTATGAGATGCAGCGTCAGCTCGTTGGAGAATTGTCCTCTAGTCCACGCTTTATGAATCATCATTCCGCTCGTCCCAAGACCTTGTTGACCCCTTCGAACCTGGAGGAACATTTCTCAGCAGCAGAGGTTTCATCTCCTCGTTTCTCTGATCAACTTGCTGTCTCTTCTGTTCTATCACCTTCCCATAAGTCTGCGCTACTTAATCAGCTGCAGAGTAATAAGCAGCATCAGCAGCAGAGCATGCTTTCTCCTATTAGGACAAATCTAATGTCTTCTTCTCCAAAGCATGTAGAGCAGCAGCATTCTCTGATGCAACAAGCCTCGTCACCACGAGCAGTCATGGAGCCTATTTCACCAATGAACGCTCGAATGAAACAGCAGCAGCTGCAGCATTCACGTAGCCTTAGCTCCCGTGAGTTTGGATCCAATCTGCCTCGTGATATGATGATGCAGAGTGATTGTGGTTCGCCGCTAAGTCCATGGTCAAGTTGGGACCAGAACCATGGAAGCAAGGTGGACTGGTCGGTACAGTCAGATGAGTTAGGGAGGTTGAGAAAGTCTCATTCCTTGGCTAATAATAATAACTCAAACAGGGAAGCAGATGTTACATGGGTTCAGAATATGGTAAAAGAATCTGCATCACCTAGGAACAGCAGCAACCTATCCATGAACATGAATGGTGCAAGGCCATTGGTTCAAGGGGGTTCGAGTGGGAACAACCCTCATCACAGTGATGGTCGTGAGAGTGACATTCTTGATGCGTGGCTGGAGCAGTTGCAGCTTGATCGCTAACTCAGTGAGAGAGAGAGGTTGACGTTTCTGTGAAGCTGTGAAACTGATGAAGATTTGTTTATTTATTATTCAAGAAAGCACAAAGGAAAGCCACAAACAAAATCCTGGTAAGTGCTTTTTCGATACTAATAACACCCAAAAAGGTTCAGTTTTTTCAGACTTCTTTCTGAAATTTCATTACTTTGTTGTATTTTTATCTCATTAAATTGATTGTTATATCTTTATGTTGTAGCAAAGGGGGGTAAGTGTTCCTCTTTGCCTCATTATTTCCCTTATTTTTTTTTTTATGTATTCTCGTTTCTCAGTTATTTCTAATATCTCAAGTTATATTTGTTTAATGAACAATGTATGAGAAATAATAACATATTGTTTCAGCTAATAAGATTCATTTCCTCTTGGTTTATTCTGTGTTCGTCTGCATCTGTTGATACTCTTAATAGCTTAGTAAAGGTGATGGTCTCACTTATACAAGAAAAGTTAGACGACAAACAAAATTGGTGCAAGTTAACAAATCTGGTTACACCTCAAGATGTGTGAGAGAATAAAAATATTGGAGAGCCCGAGGGAAGAAGTGAGGAAAAGGACTAAAGGAGTAAGAAGAGACCATGATAACCGTTGGATTAAAACCGAACGGTGGATGTTGAAAAAGGAATTCACGGACAGAGATTGAGTGATACGGAGATGAGTTGAGTTTGGTCGTGAGGTGAGAAATAGAGATCTCTATAGTTGGTGGGCCCCCATCAGCTCATTTGCCAAAAACCACATTTTCTATAAATTTATTTCTTATTTTAAAAGATTTTCTCTAAACTATTTTCTTGTTTTTTCGTTTCTCAAAGAAAATAAAAAATACCTTTCAATTATATATGGACATATTTTAAGGTACCCCAAAAATACAAAATTCTTCAAAGGTTTGACAATGTTTACAAATGTATGTATTTATTCCATCTTTTATTAAGGATTATTTATATATTGTTTACATTGACTAATCATTACACATAACACATGGCACGTCAAGCCCTAGTTTTATTCGAAATACAAAAGACTCTCTAACTTTTCAGTATCTATCTATGACAATGTATATATGTATGTATTTGCAGTGTGGCTATGAATCTTAGTATATATAATTCCGCAAAAGAAAAAAATAAGGAAGTGAAAAGAAAAATGTCAAATGTTTTGTTTGAAGTTGAAGTAAACTGAAGGAACCTCAGTGTTCACCAACTGGTCAAGGTCCCAAATTCCCAATATTCTTCCAGTCTCACACTCTCAGGTACGTTTCCAGCTCCATTAGTGTTCAAGTCCTCTAAGTGGTTATTAATATCTGCCTTGTACCAGTCACCTTCTTCACATTCCAGAGGTGGGAAGTAGAGTTCGCCTTGTATCCCTGTGTTTACTCCACATAAACCATCTGCATAAGGGGTAAAATCGTCATTAAATGGGTGGCTGATCAGGTGTGTCGGCGCTGGGAATGGATTGTTGTTGTTTGGCATGTTGGTGAAAGAGGGGTTGACGAATCCTTGTTCTTGTAAGGACATGAAGCTTCCTATGATGTCTTTTAGCTCCAAAGAAGAAGAGGAATTAGAAGACGAGTCACTTGCGTTGGGTGATGAGGATGAGTTGTTGACAAGGAGGTTGGATGTATCAGACATTTTCTTTAGCCTTTTCTTTATTGCTGAGTTCCAAAAGTTCTTGATCTCGTTGTCGGTCCGACCAGGCAATCGTGCTGCAATCTGAGACCACCTATTAAATCGATGAAGAAGAAAGAGGGTAGACTAGTTTAATGAGTCGACGTTGTTATGTAAAATTGATACAAGTGCATTATTTGCATGGGAATTAGAGCGATAATAAACATTATTTAACGTTGTCGGGAAAGTCTCTTAGCGGAAAAATCTTTTAGCTTTTAACTAAAAACGTTAAAAGACATCCATAACCATAGTTTACGCAAAAGTACGTGAAAGCAAAGTACTGCAATTACCAGAAAGTTTACCCAATAACTATAGTTTTAGGCACTTTACATTATGTGATTTCACGTAAGTTTCGACACAAAAATATGTAATTTTATTTTATTAAATTAACTAGCAGATATTAAAGACAACGCTATACATATATAAGTCTAAAAAGGAAAAATAAACTTGGCTTTAGTTCGTATAAAAAAAGCTGAGAAAACATTTTAAAACGGAGATAAGTAGTATACAATAGAAAATGTATAATTTTTATTTCACGCGAAGTCATGTCCAACGTGAAGTATAAACAAAAATATATATTTCTGTAGGAAGTGACAGAAAATAAAAAAACTTTAAGTGTATATATAGAAAATGAAAGTTGAAGTAAAACCTTAAAGAAGAGAATAAAAGGTGATAAAGACACAAAAGTCGGTTTCACGAAAACAAGTATTTATAAGAAGCACTCGCTTAAGTCTTAACACTCACGATTAACGAACTCTGACCACTCACATAATGACATAATTACACGTGAATGTACTCATTCCTAGTTTGGTTTTTGCGTCTACTTTCTTATGTTACTATAATTATAATTAGGTTAATTTTCTTCACAAACAATCATTCATGTCTTTGAATTTTAACAGTTATCGTAACAGTGAAAATTCGAATCAAACTCTATTTTCATCATGAAAGTTCGATCATACCCTTTTACAATATGTAAATCATGTAATCTCTGTTTCACAATACATGATGTTTCATTTTGATGCACAAATATTAAAAAAAAATAGCTTTCTCTAAAAAGTAATTTTAAAATATAAACTAAAAACTAATTATATAAATAACTGTAAAATCTAATTGATTACACAGTTTTCAATAAATTAAAGAAAATATTTAAGATATCAAAACATTATTTATTTGGAAACAAAAAACATCTTCTAAACCATCATCTATTATGAAACGGATGGAGTTTCGTTTATAGTCATATTCACAATAGAGCAATACACAGAGACTTTATGTTAACTCTCTATGTATTCTCATTTAACCAGTAGAAAAACACACACATATATATATATATAAGATTTAATTTAACAATTTGATCGTTTTAAGGTGAACTTTTGTTCTTGATCAATTGGCTTGGCTTTCTCTGTATATGCGTTTTTTTACTATTTACACATTAACCAAAAAATTACCTAGACAATTTTAAGCAATATTTACCTGAAACATGCTAGTTTGTATATGACAACCTTTCCACTATAGTTAGCTTATTAATTGATAACATCAACAACAACCAAAATGATTGAAAAAATACATACCTGTTGCCAAGAACGGAATGAAAACGAATGATGAGTTCCTCTTCTTGAGGAGAGAAAGCGCCACGCTTGAGGTCAGGACGAAGATAGTTGATCCAACGAAGACGGCAGCTTTTGCCACATCGTTGAAGGCCTGCGTTTTTGGCGACATCACTCCAACATCCTTGCCCATTGCTTATCATATATTGCATCAGCTTTGAGTCTTCCTCTGGAGACCAAAGTCCCTTCTTCATCTTCTTTACTTGATTAGTGGCTGCATTAATTGCTACCTCTGGTTTCCTCATTTTATTTTTTTGAGTTAATTGTTTCTCTTTGTCTTTCTCAAGGCTCGATCGATTTGATGATGTGAACCAGTGAAGTTTGTTTTTATAATAGAAAGAGAGAAAAGAGAGAAGACTTGATGATGGGAGAATGATGATGATGAGGAAAGGGATGGTTGTATGGTTTGCTTACAATTCTAGGAAGACAAACCAATATACCAATTTTCATTTTCTCCCCTTTTAAATATATATATATATATATATATATATATATATATATATATATATATATATATATATATATTCCTTATTTTAAGCATTATTATACATACTATGATCAGGCCCGGCCCTGATAGGAAACATTAGAAATATGAGCTTCTGGCCTTCAAAAATATATATAATTTTGGCCAATTATTGACAAACTATTTCTTTAGTTTAGTGATATCTAGTAAGCAATATGAGCCTAGCAACACGAGTTTGAGCCAAGGTTGGGATATTATTGACCTTTTTTTCTAAAAAAATTTCTAATCCTTTGCAAGTCAGGGCTACTGCTATGATATATTATACGGTGTGTTGAATTGTTTTAAAACATACAAAACGTATATACATTTCTAGTCGACCAATATTGTTTCTGGGGTGCATTAAAATGTACCAACAACATATGTAAATCGTATGACGTTTGTATATAACGAATTTAACCAAGTGAAGAAACGTTAGTTGATCGGTCATGACGAAAACGGTTCTGAGAGCGACCAGAAATGCAAACATCAAAGCCAAAAGGAGAAGTGCTTTTCACTTGTTCTTTTTTTTTTCTTTGTGAATATATAAACCATTTCTAATAGTTTCTTCATTCACAAGGTATATATACAGACATGTCTAATTCGTTAAACTTACGTGTGTATATATAATACTACAATATAACATTAATTTATTTATTCATGAGCATGTCTATTTTCTTTTCAAGGATGTCTTCATTTTCAAGGTAAGCAAATGTTGTGTTATTTCATTATTTATTTACGTATAATAAGCTATTTCGATTGTATATATAATAAGTTGAGGAGTGTCATAACCCTTTTTGTTTTGTTTTATATTAATTAGGCTTAGCCGAATAAGAAGTTTTGCTTCAGCTTCACACAACCACCTCTCTCGCACCAACACGTATATTTGAAGTAATCAAATTATTGTTATGGAGAAAATATCACATTCCCTTCATCCATATATTCTATCTATTTACTGGAATAAACGTGGGTCATGATATTTTTAACTTCTCGATTTACACATAATTCATAGTATTAACATATTTTGCCCACCCATCCAGAAATAAACATAACTTTTAATACAATCATAAATAAAACATCCACATATAAAGTACCTGAGAAGTTATAATATTGAATCTTGAAGATGATTTTTAGTTGAAAGCTTGTGGAAATAGTTGTATTGTTTAAATCTTTCTGATCAAATCCATCTTTGAAGACCTTAATCTACAGCTAAACAGGATTTTGACCCAAAAAAAAAATCTATAGCTAAACAGGATAGCTTGAAATGTGTTTTTAGCTAGAAATTGTATGTTCACAATCATTATTTTTAACAAAACTGTGGTTCTTTTTCAACATTGAGATAAAAATGCTACTTAATTTCTAATATGGAGTCTCTATGGAAATTTGGATAACAGAATCACAATCGTATAACATAACATTTTGGAAATTTAATTTTGCTACAAGAAATTAGATTAACATATTAAATATACTTTTGAAATTTCAGTTTAGTAATTTAACAACAAAAGTTCAAATACACCACTCTTAAAATCTATAAATCTAACTCTATATGCAGACGACTGCTAAGACTAACCCTAAACCGAAGCATTAATTAGTGTAACTCTAACACAGAAAGCACACAAAATAATCGCTTAAAATATAAACAATAGTATATACAATAATGTAAGGTTAGTCACTGTACAAATGTGGGGTCAAGTGTATTACACTCTTTTGAGACTGAAACGGAGACCTTAAGTTTATTTATTTGAAACCTTAATCATGCATAGACAATATGTCATTTTCTTCAATGAAGACAAAGTGGTTACTAACTGAGAAAGCAATTATCACCCATGAGAACAGAGCCCCAAGAAAAGGAAATTAACAAACACTACCATTGAATCAAAGCATTAACTTAAACTTGAATCTTACTTTACAGGGTGATGTATCATGTATCTTAACCTATACTTTTATATTTGTATTATGTATCAATTCATTTTTAAATAATAATAAAATAATTACTATAAAGTATCACTCACTTCAAGGACTATCTTTTTAAGTCTAATTGGTTAATCATTTTGCAGCATATAACAGATAATTTGTGGTGGAGAACTTTTTGTTACACTTGTTCGAGATTAGATTGTCTTTGAAGAAACAAAAACAATGAACTTCACCTATCTGCACCAATTGTAATCTTTAACCTAACCCACCCCGTTCCGTTGGATCGTTATTAGTTCCTTACCTAATCCCTGCCGTCACGTTAGAGTCGCACAGATTAATTAGTGCAACACAGAAAAAACATTTAGCTATTATTTGTTAATAATATAATATCATACATTTATTAGCTGTTAACAGGTAATATATTACAATTATGAAGCTGTTATTTTTGTTTTATTGGACCTCTTACAGTATTTTGCTTTGACTTGACGATGTGTTATATACTTATATTCCTTTTATACCTTTCAAAATAAATAAAGTAAAATTTGTCTTCTCCATCGCCCATCTCCACAGCCTACACTACAGCGGAACCGCTTCGGCCAAACGTATCAGCCAGTCAACACAAAAGGGAGCAGTCATTGAAGTAATAAAACTTCAATTATACACTGTAATTTTCTTCTTCAACATAAAGTACTAAAGCTAATTTGTGTATACTAGCTAGTGAACCAATAAGTTTCTTTTAATGCTTGTTAGTTAATGGGACACCACTAAAGTTCTTGTTAATAGGACGCTGTTGCTTTTATGATCAAGTGTCACGTTGCTCAGCGATAATAAAAGAAAAAGTGAAAACTAGAAAGATTGAACTCCGATCTAGACTCACTTAACGAACTCTTTCTAGAAATTTACTTTTAAATCACTTTTTGAACGTAGTATATTGTACGAGGAAGTGGAATCACCATGACATCATATGATTTCTTCAGTTTTTTTTGTGATTTTGTTTCCTAAAGATATTATAAGAGCATAACATCAGCGCTTTAATTAATTAGAAACTAGAACACTTTCTAGAAAATTACTTCAAAATCAACTTTTTGGTAAGTGAGACTGTTTAAAATTAGGATGTTGAAAAGAAATTAACTTCAGCCCGTTGAACTAAGAAAGATGATAGAGATAATACCAAATGGTAGTTTATTATTGACTATTGATATATTTGATATTTTATTTTTATTTTTATTCTTTGTAGTTAATTTTTTATTATTATTTATATCAAATTTTATCATTTTCATACTTTATAAGTAGATTTGTTTATTTGATTTGGAACAAAAAAATATAATTTTAATATAATTTCTTATAGCTTTTAATAATTTTAATTAATTTTTACAATAATGAGATATTGTGATTCATTTGATTTTATTCAATTTTTATCAATATGTTACAATAATATGACATAGAATAGTGTGATAAGGTGTTGAATTTTATTAAACAAGTTATGATATAATATAAAAATAAAATGTGTGTTGAATTATTAATCACAATGAGGATCATGGAGACGAGATCGTATGAAGATGAGCTGCATCACTAGCCTATGATACTTCTTAAGTCTTACCAAAGATGAATGTAAAGTATTTTAACCTATGATAATTCTTAAAAAGAAAAATCTAAAAGAGAAGCCTAAGAAGAAACACAAGAGACAATCAACTACTACTAATAAAGTTCAAAAAAAAAAAACTATCAGCCAAGAGAATGAGACTCTCTTCAGCCTTATGACTACCTGCAAAGAACCTTACATCTCAAAACCCTATCTTGAACATAAAAACCAGGCATCACCATAACCTTAACCCGCACCGGTCCACATATTGTCCTGTCCCTATCTGCACCAATATCATCCATATAACTTGACTCAAACTCTCTGTTTTCCTCCACCCTCAAGATCCCTAACGCTGGCTTGAACGAGAAGGCAAGCAAATGAAGCAACCATACACATTTCGCAGCGACAAAGAACGCTTGTAGCATTTGTTCAGACCAAGGTCTTGTCCACTTCAACATCGTAATGATCAAACTCATCTTCTCATCGCAGAATCTACTGAACTCTTCGCTGTAGTATTTTGTACCCTTTTTCAATACCTCGTTCCAGCTCAAGTTTCTCAGAGAAGCAAACGACGAAAATTTCGCTTTTCGATCTTGTTCAGGATCAAGAAACTTCGGTTTACCGTTCTTTTGGAATACACAGTTCTCAAAATCTTGGTATATAGATTGGCTTATGATTGCTTCTAAGTGGTACTGAAAGGTTTTGGAGTACTTAGAGGTGGATGATAAGTTGTGTGGTTGAAGGAGAGTGTTGATGTTACTAATCAGAGTCGTGTCTTCTTCTTCGTCTATCTCTGTAACTAATGTTTTCAAGAAGTGGTTTATTGATAATCTTGATTCGGATACAATCTGCAAGAACCCTTCAACCATCACATCTTCACTCATTGACATCTCTGAGTTCTTCTCTCGTGACACTAAAGCTTTCTTTAAACTGTCACAGTAACTTTCCAAGTACTTAAGCTTCTCGTTGAACTCTCTCAGTGAAGATCTCATCTCTGAGACTTGTCTTAACGCAGCGTCTCTGCTTCTCTTTGCTTGCATCAACTCTCTCTTCAACACCTCAGGAACTTCTTCTGATTTCTGGGTTCTACTAGGGGAGTTAAAAATTGAGCTGCTCTTTTGCTTTTTCTTTAACTTGGGAAACAACCAAGAAAACACTCTGTTTCCGAGGTTCCTTGTGTGAGAAGTAACAACAGTGGGATGTGAATCTGTCAAGGGCACAACAAGATTAGAGTTCTTGGTGTTGAAACCTCTTTGTTTGTACTCATTGCAAGAAGAGACCGATCTAGAATGTAACCGTGGGGATCTGAGAGTGTCTTTCTGTGGTTGTAAACTCTTTCTTGAAGTTGAGGTTTTGTAGGAATCAGAGAGATACGTAGGTCTCAAGTCATGATCGTCACTTTCTCCCACCAAACCAACACAAGATTCATCCCAATTCTCAGGTAACGTGAGAGTCTTGTGATGAAATGCAGACATAGGCTCATCTGTATAGCTCTGTTTCAAAACCGAGAGAGAAGTTTAGTAGTGTAAAGTGGAAAAGACAGTAACTTCTGTCCAAAATTCAGAACAGTGTAATGTTCAAAAAAGAAAAAAAAAATCAGAACAGTGTGTCAGCTAAGGACAAAAACAAAACAATATTTCTACCAAACTCATGTCTTCTTTGTTTTGTCTTTAAACTTCACACTTAACAGTGCCTTAAATTATTAAAGGGATTAACCCTATTCTGTAATGTGTATTACTTTTTTTCTGTGTCATTATAGAGCCTAAACCGGGTTAAAGTTGAAAAGCATTTTAAATTATAGAGGCTAAACCGGAATAAACCAATAAATCTTTTGGAGTGATGGACTTTTTTTTTAAAAAGATCTATTAAACTCCAAGAAACTCAAATTCTCATACGTAGTGTAGAAATAAATCAAGATAGAGATAAAGAAAAAGTGATGAAAAACTCATGGAAACTTGAGAAGAAAGAAAAGGAGAAATTACAGGAGTGAAAACAGGATAATCATGAGCAGAGAGGTTGTGGAGATGACGAGAAGCTGCTGGTGAAGCAGCAGAAGATGAAAAAGGGATTCTGACACGGTAAGTAGAGGATGGGCTTAGCTTCTGCATAAGTGCTCTTATTTTCACACCGTTTGCTATGACCTCTTCTTTTTCTCTTCCATTGTTCATTCTTGTTTCAAAAGAAGCCATGGAAGTAGTAAGAAATGAAAGAAAGAGAGACAGAGAGGTTGTGAATGTGATTGTGCAAGAGGGAAAGGGTGTGATGTCTGTATGGGAAAGAGAGAAAATCCAAAGAATGTTCTGTCTCTCTTCTCTTTAAAAGGACTGATACAAAGAGTGCATGTGAAAGGGCAGAGACCAATTTTATTGTTTACTAAAATGCCCCTCATTTTCTTATCTCTATTTTTGTTTCTTTGGTAAACTCCACTCATTTTCTACATGATTGTTGTTTTAACAATCAAAAACAAAAATCTTGTTCATTTTTGAAACAACTATTCCCTTAAATTTTATTTTGGATAGATAGTTAAAATATTATTGGACATAAATTGCTTTATATATTTTCATCCAGCCTTCATATAAGAAGGAAAAGAAACTAGAGAATATCACAGCAATTCTTATAATTACTTATGCATATAATTTATTATCAAACCTTAAAATTAATGAATAGAAACACATAACTAAACAAAATGCAAATTATTCAAAATTATTATATAGTAACCCAAAACTAAAAAAAAAAAGTTAAATAATACAAAATTTAATATGATTAGATACTTGAAATTCTGCACATATAAAAAGAAACATAGTTTAAAATTAATTTTAGTAAAGGAATGTCTTGATAAATGTTTAAAATATCTTTCAAGACTAAAACACTAGTCACTAGAAAATATGTTAAGGATCTCATGCAATGTAACTTCGGTTTCTATTTCAGTCAGCACTTTGATAATATAAGTAATGAAATCAAAATTTTCATGTTTCTTACATGTATCATCATATTTTCTCCAGTAGTCTAATTGGCTATAAACTTATCATAATGTGTCATAACCTAAATTTAAATGTGGGAGTGGGCGCATATGAAGTGTGTATGTTGGTTACTAATAATTCAGACAATTTGAAAACTTGTAGAATGATCAGATGCATAGCACTCGCAAAAGATGTTTACTCGGCTGATGCTCGGTCTAGAAAAAGGGTATAGACTACAAAACAAAATAGGTCATTCCCAAGTTAAAAGCTACCACGACTTTCTGGCCAAATCAGATTTGTAAATAATATAGATTTCCGTGTGGGACTCTGATCATTTGGTATTGTTTTGCAATAATGGTGTAAAGTGGAGTTGTTTACATCAGTGAGGAAACAAGTCAAGACATTAGGAGAAAAGTAGTATTAAACTACTAATGATGACAAAATCATTGTTAAGTGGTTAGTTCAACTACTACTAACGAGAACACAGTTCAACTTATGAAAATAGTAGAGCTTAACCAAAATCAAATCTCCCTAAACCATCTACCAATACTAAAACGTTTTTTGAATGATAACACTCAAATACTTCAAGCTGTTGTAAATGGAATTTGAGTCTTTACTTCAACTAATATCTTTTTGTATAATAAGGTGTTTGCTTTTTCAGAGTTCTCACCCTAATTCAAATCAGGTAACGATCACAACAGAAACGCACTAACGGCTAGATATCATGTTTTATCTAGTGATTGAACATAAACTCTGATGTCATAGTCTTTTGGAGAAATCATTTTGAAACTTAGAGAACTCAATTCAAAAAGTCAGTTTTTAGAGTTGTTGATATTCATCATGAAAATATAGTGACGGAATATATCATACTTTTAGCTACAAATTTAACCTTTTTTTTTTTTTTTTTACTCTCAGAAATGGCAAATAATACTTACTGGTAGGACAAATTTTACTAAACCCATCTCTTATGTGAACCAGAGGAAGCTCTTGGGGCAACAACTTGAATTGGCCTTCTCGGTTTCTTTGAATCACCAGCAGAAGAAGCCCCTCGGATCCTTGAAGAAGAAGAAGAAGCTGAAACAGGCTTCCGAGTAGTAGTCAATGGACTAACTACTGAAGGCAGCTTCACAGATTTCACAAGTGAGGACATGGATTTAGCTGGCGCTGATTTATATGTGGTTTGTACTCGTTCCTCCTTGATGGAATCAACTGAAGTATCCTCCAACAAAGTTCGTCGAGGTGTGTTAGCAGGAGTTTCTGAATCAGAAGATGAAGAAGCTGAAGAAACGTCCATATCATAAAGAAGATTGTCCACTCTCATTGTGAATTCACGGGTGCTTGGGATTGCAGCTGAATAAGAGGAGCTCTGGAGCCTAGTGAGCTGTGTGACCTACACGTTTTAACAACGGTTATATCTCAAATGCTGAAGTTGTTACTAGGAATTAAACTTAAGTAGTAAAGTTTCTCACCTTTTCTTCTAAAACCAGTACGTCCCTCTTTAGCTTCTTGATAATTGTTTTCTTCCTTCGAACCATCTCTTCAAGCTCTGTTTCTCGCTGTTATAGAGAGAATACATAAATGTTTGTCCAAATTATAAGGAGAAAAAAAAAATCAAAAGTTAAGGCTTATTGAACAGTCAAAGTTAAGCAAAAATCAACAATTAGGACACATTGAACAAAATTAAGTCTTTTACTTTGGAACAAGCTTTGTTGGTTAACTGAAGAAATGAAGTTAAGTCCTTTATGGTTGCATCTTTCTCTTGACACTCCTTTCTGAGAGAAAGCATGTCTTGGTCTAGTGAAAGATTATCAAACTGCAATAAACATTTAAAAAAAAAACAAATGATCTTCATTTGCAACAAGATCAACAACAAAGATTGTCTTCAGTATAAATTACATGGATTTCTGCAGCAGAAGTGACACTAGAACACCAATCTGACAAGTAAGACAAACGCCTTTCTTCTTGCTCTGTGGTGTCAACCACCAGCTTTGTGGAAGCTTTATCCTAAACAACAAAACCAATAATCTCAATTCTGTCATCATACACAGATAACTCCATGTAAAAGCAAGAGAGAACACACACACCTGTATAGCAGATGAGGAGTGATGATGCTGATCACATAGCCAACAACCACAATCTACAAATCTAACATTCTCAGATCCAAACTTTTCCCTAAACTTTGCTTCATTATCATCATCCTTGACAAGACTTACCTGCTGACACAGATCGTCAAGCTTCTGTTGCATGCCTGTAAGAACCTGGTCCTGAAACAAACCCATTAACCAAAAAACATTAAATTAAAGCATAACTGAACAAAAAAAAAAAACATAAACTAATTAAACAATTAAAGCTTATGTTTTTTATAATAAAGGAGCGAACTTTAACGAACCCTAAGATCAACAGATTCCTGAAGCTGCCGAATCACACCGTTCTTCTTCGACTCAGCGGCGGCGGCGGCGATAACCGCCACAAGCAGAAACCTTTGGTAAGGGGTAAAGAGCTGCCACGCTAGGGTTTCATCTCGGCTCAATCCGCCGATCGAGCTGGACTCATCGAGCAAACCACTGAGAGAGATGTAACGAGACGATCGCAGTGGCTGGGGACGAGGAGTGAAGTGGGATGAGAGGAGGAGACGAGGCGGAGAGAGAGAGGAGAAAGGTGAGAGGTGGACTGAAGCGGGCGGAATTGGGTAGGATCCGGGATCCGAACCGGTTTCATCCATTGGATCGGAGGAGGAGTAATCGAAGTTACAGAGAGAGAGTTTTGTCTTTAAAAGATTTTTGAGTTTTTTGGATTTTTGTGTGTGATTTTCAAAATTGAGATTTCCCTCCGATTTGGGGGTTAGGGAAGGAGAAGAGGTTTGAAGGTTAACGTTGGTGTGGTCACGGTCACCATCATCATCATCTGGGTCTACCTACACATGTAATTGTGTTTTTGGGTATGAATATTATGATTTTTAAGAGTTTAACATTAATGGTGAAAGACTATTTGAAGTACCTAATAGTGTAGATTCTGATATTAATAGTTCAGTTTAAGTTAAGTAAATAATTTTATTTTTAAATGATTTTAGAGTTTTAGGTGATTGTAGAATAACAAAGGTGGTAAGATTTTTAACAAGCTTTTGAAAGTATTTATGATAAAAATAGTATTTATGTCTTTTTAATATTTTTTGTTTTGTTTTGTTAGTCTATAAATTGATAAAAATAGTATTTATGATAAAAATAGTTTTTTTGTTTTGTTTTAATATTTTTTAATAGTATTGTAATGTTTATGGACTCATTGGAAGACTATAAATTGATGATATAAATTATTATTTTAAATATTCATAATGGAAATAGTCTATTTGTTTTAGTCCGTTAAATTATATTATTTTAGTGTCACTCGATGCATTTTTAGTTTTATCTTTTTTATTTATTTAGAAAAATTGCATCAAATATTCAGTTAAAACATAATTTTTTTAATATTTAAACACTAATTATCTAAATGATTAGGTATGGATAAAAAAGGTTAATGATCCAAAAGAACCAGATATCATCACAGATGTCTCCATAAATTTGATATTCGTTAGTATCTCCGTGTCCACTGTCCACCCTAATTATTTGATGCCCTTAAATTAATTTTCTTGGTAAAAATGTAGACTACCGAGGTTTGACTTTATTCAAAAGCAATCTTTGTATTTGTCTTTGAGCAAAATGTGATGGTTGAAAACAAAAAATTGATGGTTCGACTGGAACTTTAATTGTAGCTGAAAACTACTCACTACAAGTCTACATCTTTCCGGCTCTCTTGCTGATCAGACACCACCTATATCTCACCTTATAAAATGATTCATGATGGAGTTATGGAGAAATGTATTATCTTATCTTCGTGTTCTCTCTTAATGATGTGCAAATGATTCATTGGACTCATACTATACTTCTCTTAATTTAGACCAGTGGCAATGACAGAACGAGAACATGATCAAATTTTATTTCATTTTTCTTAACTGATGACTGTGTGTCAGAAAGTGGCAATGTGGCAAGGTTTCAAAGGCACAACTTCTAGTTTAATACTAGTTGTTTTGAGTTATCTAATATAGAAGTGCATGTGAGTTGTTGACAGCGACGTGTTTGATCTTGATTTGATCTTCTTCTAAAAACGCATCTAACATTGTAAGACTAGAATCAGCCAGAAGATATTGTAAGACTAGAAATCAGCCAGAAGATAGATGTGTATAAATAAAGAAAATTCATTCACTAGCTAAAATTAAAATACAACGAGAAAACAAGTCAATCTTTCAGATTGATCTATTGAACATCAAATTTACGCCTAATAATAAGCGTTTTATTTTATGCAATTTAGCTAGCAGAAAAAAAACATTTTCAAAACATTTCTGAAGCATATTTTATTACACGTGACGTCATAACTCTTAAGTGATATCCTCTCCAGTTATTTAGGAACGTGCTATGTCCTACTTTCCTAGTCCTTGGGACACCAAAGCACCAATTGCTTTTAATTTTCCTCGTTTCTTTCTTCATTTTCTGAAACCCGAAGTATAGAATATTAGTATGACTATGAGCATAGAAGTAAATGAAGATAGGATAGGAGGGTGATGAAGAAGAAGCACATGCGGGCACATGAGTTATGTCTCGACTAACGTTGAAGCCATTAATGTCTTCATCCTGGCTTATCTCACTTCCTTCTAAATCCTATAAACAATTAATTAGACAACTGCCAAATCTCTGTATCACGTTTACTAGCTGTCTCTAAACCTCTCTTATTTTCAGGGCCAACAATGAATTTTAGGAAACCTAGCTCAAGGAAAATATAAAATAATTTAGAGAAAGTTAGCTTTTACGTATAAAACGTTAAGGGGAAAACCAATCAAACGTAAATTATTGTTGGACTCTTGTGAGAGTCTACTATTGTTTGTGAAGATGTGACCAGCGTGGAGGCGAGTTGTAAGAGTGATTAGGGTCTAGTGTCATAGTTGTAGAAAAATAACTAAATGTTAAAATTAAAAATTATTTGTTTTATAAGTATACCATTGACTCATTGTTGAAGAAGATGTCGAATAAATATAGAATTATAGATCATTACATGGGTTTGGTATTGTATGCTAATTATATGTTAACAAGGACAAAGATCACATGCTCATCTACAACGTTTAAGATCTGACAAAATATTACAAAATAGAAACTAGTAGTAACTGTAGTTGCTATTCTTACCAATTAAGAAGTGCCAGTCTTGTGGAAAGTATGGGCATGAGACATTTGCTTGCCCAAACCGATCATCCAGAGGTGCTAATGATACTCAAGTAAATATTGGAAGAGAATCAAGGCCTGTTCGATCTCGCAGTCGTGGTCCCAAAATAAATTCTTCATCTCGTCCGGGGCGTTCTCTGAACACAAGGAGGGTAGAGAATGTCGTATACAGAGTTAAGGAGCCTAAGCAGAGCTTGAGTACTAAAGAGGAAAATGGACCTACACCCCCATTCGAGGCTAACGCTTCGCCAGGGGTCCCGATTGTGGATGTTGAGAAGGAGAACCCCCCCGGAGCAGACAAGGGTGATATTGCTGATTACTCTGGGCCGAGTGCAGAGCCAGTCCAAGAAACACCTCTTACACAAGAACATCAACCTCCACTGTCTTTTCAATCTATCTCTCTTGATAGGCAGTTGGGACAAACTTCTGTAGTGGTTTTCCATGAGGATATCCGTGGAGCTCCTGCTGCTCACTCTGATCAGCAAGAAGGCTCGAGTTTACCTTTCTTCCTTGTTAACAACAGGAAGAGTAGCCGAAAGGCTACAAAAGTCTAATCATTTTATCATCATGTTTTTTGCGTGGAATGTTAGAGGACTAAACAATGAAAGACGCCACACTATGGTCAAAGAGTGGATTAGAGACCACAGACCTCTTTTTGGAGCATATCTAGAAACTCATATACAACCTTCAAATTCTAGACGGATCGTTTCAGCCATTCCTCGGGATTGGCAGTTTTTCGATAATTCGGGTCATCATCCTACAGCTCGTATTGTTGTGGTTTGGGATCCCAGTATCACGATTACTATATATCAAGCATCGGCCCAGGCTATTACTTGTGGAGTTTTTATCTTATCGGAGAAAAGGAATTTTACAGTCACGTTCGTTTATGGGTTCAACCAAGTTGAGCAGAGAACTTCTATATGGGAAGAGCTAGTCAATATTAATGCAACAACCCCAGTCTCAAGAAGTCCATGGATGGTCGTTGGCGATTTTAATCAAAGCCTACGGGAGAGTGATCATTCTAATTATCTTACCCATGAGATAGACACTGCGGGAATGGATGAGGCAGTACTAGCTATACAACAAGCGGATCTATTTGAAGATAGATCAAAGGGTCCCCCTTTTACTTGGAGAAATTGTCAGGATGACAATCCTATATCCAAGAAAATTGATCATGTTCTGATTAATGAGCAGTGGGCAGTACAATTTCCAGACTCTTTTAGCGAGTTTCTCGATCCTCTTCAGTCTGATCATGCCCCTTGTCTGATCCGCATGCCCTCTCTTCAAAGGAGAGTGGTCAAACCGTTTAAATTCTTTCATCATGTTATTGACCACCCGAGCTTTCTGCAGGCTGTTAAGGATGCTTGGAACTGTGATGCAATTCAAGGAACGCTTCAGTTCAAGATCGTCAGATCCTTCAAGTTTCTGAAACCAGTTCTGAGGAATCTGAACAAGACTCACTTCAGTGGAATAACAAAAAGGGTTAAAGCTCAGGAAGCAAATTTAACAGTCCTTCAGCGGCAGCTTTTGACAAATCCTGATCCAATCACTGCTCGCCTTGAGCATGAGGAGAGGAAAAAGTGGTTAATTCTAAAAAAGGCTGAGGAGAAATTTTACCGTCAAAAGTCTCGTGTGAAGTGGAATTGTCTTGGAGATAGAGATACATCCTTCTATCACAAATCTACCATTCACAGGAATTCTAGGAATCACATTCATTATCTGAGAGATGGGAATGAAACTAAGCTAACTTCCTCTGAGGACCTCAAAACGCATTCTGCTGAATATTTTGAAGGTATTCTAGGCTCTTCTCACGCATCCTCCTCCTCTGTGTCAGTTATGGAAATATAGAGTTTGCTTCCCTTTCGCTGTAGTAAAGATCAGTGCAGAGATTTGCAAAAGGAGGTGACCACAGAGGAAATTACTTCTACTATCTTTTCTATGCCTTTGGATAAAAGTCCGGGACCGGATGGGTATTCTGTGGAGTTTATTAAAGCAACTTGGTTTATTGTTGGTGAGGATATTGTTGCTGCGGTTAAGGAATTTTTCAGGAATGGCAGATTACTAAAGGACTTCAACAACACAATCATAGCCTTGATTCCTAAAGTACCTGAAGCGTGTAGACTGGGAGAATTTAGACCAATCAGCTGCTGTAATTTGATGTATAAGATCATCACAAAGATAATAGCAAAGAGACTTAAGCCGGTTCTACTTCAATGCATCAGCCCTAAGCAAGCTGCCTTCCTTAAAGGTAGAAGTCTGGGAGAGAATGTATTGCTATCATCTGAGCTTGTCCGTGAATATCAGAAGTCATCATGTCTGAGAAGCTCAATGCTAAAGGTTGATATCCGGAAAGCTTTTGACACAGTTACCTGGGATTTTATCCTCAAGGTGTTAGAAGCGCAGGGATTTCCTCCCCTTTTTAGAGCGTGGATTCAGGAATGCATAAGTACACCTCGCTTCTCTGTTGCTATCAATGGAGAACTAGCTGGGTTCTTTGGAGGGAAGAAGGGTCTAAGGCAAGGGGACTCAATCTCTGCTTATCTCTTTATTATGGCTATGGAGGTCCTATCCAAGCTTTTGGAGACTGCCTCTGTGGAGAATCAATTCTGGTTGCATCCTAAATGTTCAGAACCAAGACTTACACATCTTCTCTTCGTAGACGACTTGTTGGTTTTCTCAGATGGATCGAGGCACTCTTTAACTGGTATTACTTCCGTTCTTCATGAATTCAAGTTAATGAGTGGCCTAGAGATGAACGAAGGCAAGTCGGAGTTGTTCTTTGGGGGCTACAATGAGATTGAGCAGGCTGAACTGAGTGGTTTAGCGGGTATCAAGATTGGGTCTTTTCCAACGAGGTATCTTGGCCTTCCGTTAAATCCTAAAAGAATTAACATGGCAACTCTGCAACCTTTTCTGGAAAAAATCACGAGTAAGCTCCACTGCTGGACTGTAAAGACACTGTCTTATGCAGGGAAAATAAGATTGATTGCATCAGAGATTTATGGAATGGTCAACTTCTGGAGCTCTGTTTTTAACTTGCCAAAAACATTCTATGCTCAGGTTGATTCGATATGCGCTGCCTTTCTTTGGAATAACAATACAACCTCAGCCTCGGGTGCTAGGGTCGCCTGGAAAGATATATGTAAACCGAAGGAAGAGGGAGGTCTGGGTATCCGTTTATTGGAGGAATTTCAGCTGGTTTTTGGACTTAAACGTCTATGGAACTTCTTTTCTAACTCTGGAAGTTTGTGGGTGGCTTGGCTCAGGAATCATGTATTTAAGAGGAAGAGTTATTGGCTCACTGCTGATTCTCCTCGCTTCTCTGCCACTGTTCGCAACATGCTTCAGTTAAAGGAATTTCTTCCTAATTTTTTAAGATGTAATGTCTTGGATGGGCAGAACGGTTCTTTCTGGTTTGACTATTGGACTGAACTAGGACCTTTGATATCGGTTGTTGGTGAACAGGGCCCTAGAGCATTACGCGTTAGGATGGACCCTCGCATTATTGATGCCACCAGAGACGGCTCATGGCGCATGCCGCCTGCTAGAACTCAAGAGATGGTTGCTCTACAAGCTGCTGTTTCTGCAGTCTCACCTCCGGATCCATCTAAGGGGAGTGATAGTTTCAGTTGGCTTCAAGCTAATGGGTCTTACGGAACTTCTTTCTCCTCTAAGGTTACTTGGGATCATATTCGTGCTGTGTCTCCAGTAGTTTCATGGCACAAAGTCATCTGGTTTAAAGAGAACATTCCGAGGAGCACTTTTATAACATGGCTTGCCCTTCTTAGAAGACTTCCTACAAAAGATAGACTGCGTCGATGGGGGTTAAATGTCTCTGCTGCTTGTCTTCTTTGTGACAATGGGATAGAAACTCACCACCATCTCTTTTTCGAGTGTCGGTATTCTTCGGCTGTATGGCAGTCATTTGCAGGATCAGTTTTGCCTAACCCCCCCTCTGATCTTCATTCCGCTGCAGCTTGGACTCTTCATGGAGCTAGGCAAGGTCAACCGCAAGTCATCGCTCTGCTCAAGCTCTATCTGCAATCATCAATATTTCTCTTATGGCGAGAGAGAAATGCAAGGATATTTACCTCTACGGCATCACCCCCTGAAGTTTTATGTGTCTCACTGGATCGTCTTATTCGAGACCGTCTTCTCTCCATTCCGGTAAGATCTGCCTCCGCTAGCTCTCTTTTGCAATTCTACTTCTCTTGTACTAGGCCTCCTTGAGAGGTTTGTTTTGGAAGGTTGTTTTGGTTTCTAGTTGCTGTAATAAGTTGCTTTTGCAACATTGTAAAGAAAAAACCTAAAAAAGGTATAAATTTTAACATTTTACGAAAAAAAAAAAAAAGAAGTACATCAGTCTGTTCAGAATAAAATAAACTAGGATAATATTAACTGCTGTTGCTATGCCACTTGAATGTTGTCTTCATTACCAGGTCCAAAATGTCAGATGCAAATAAAATCAAAACTAAATCAGTTAATTGACTATGACTATCTTCCTATAGTGTAGAATGGGACAGCAATAAACCTTTGTGGCTTGGTCACATTTATACTGTTGTATAATGTGAGTCTCGACGTTAAACAATCTCTTGGCACATCGAAAATATAAAATCTTATCTTTTCCTCACACCACACAACATTGTTTTATAAACCGCATATGGATACCGATAATTTAGTGGTAGGAAAATTCTGATGAGCTAATCGATCCAAGTTTGAAACAACTACTAAACATGTGTGGCCGGACTATATGAATATCTAATTCTCATTGCGAACAATCAAGTTTAACGGTAGCCGAATCCAAACTTTTAAGAGAGTCAAATTTAAAACTAATATAGAATCACACATCTTACCTTTTAGTAAAAATACATGTAAATTTCTTCAACTAAAAAAATTCCCACATGGATCATTCAATTACCCTCCTAACTAGCTTTCTTCGGCCTTCCGCCACTGATCGAGTCTATCTGGTATTCTGGACAGACCCCTAGAGAACTAGTCGGTTAGGTCTTAACCCATCAATCACACCCGGTTATAAAAAACACTGTTTTATTTTCATCGAAAACAACCATATATACATGTTGAATGTTTATTAGAAAAATTAACCCATCTACGTCCATCTTCTAACTATTTCTATTGGTTAGTACATCCAGGCGACATATACAAACAAAACCATGTTATTACTTATCACTAGTAATTAGGGCTGGGCAAAAAAAACCGAACCCGAAAATCCGAACCGAATCCGACCCAATAAAAAGGAATCCGAACCGATCCGAACCCGACATAAGTACCGAATGGATCTTGTTTTACGGTATTTCGGGTTATGGGTATTACCCGAACCGAACCCGAACTTAAATGGATATCCGAAAAAACCCGAAACTTTAAAATTCCAAAAAACTTGTAGCATATCCAATCTAAATTTCTTATGTTTCCAAAACAAATTAATATATTATTGAGTACCTACAATAATTAGTTATGATATAAATAATTAACTCAGATATTTAGTCTAACATATAATGTTATTTGGTTAATATTAATGTTTATGATTGACATTACATTTGAAATTAAGTTACAAATAAATTTGTTTTGAAGTTTATATAATGTTGTTTTTTAAAGTTTAAATAGTACTTATTACATTTATAGAATTGTTAGTTGTTAACTTTAATTTTTTTATGTTTCATTAAGTATTATATTTTATTCATACAAGGCTTTGGTTTGTCATTAATCATGATATGTTTAGTGTTGTCACATATAGTTCAATGGCAAATATTATATGGTTGATAGATGAGTTTCACAATATTATTTTGAAAGAGAACAATATGGTTTGTAGAAGCTAAATACATAAATTTAATAAAACGATTGAAAATATAGTGAGTTTAATTGAGTATAAATTAGTATTTTTAGAACCGATAACCCGATTAGTATCCGAAACCGAAACTATTTTGGGTTCAACCGGATCTTGGACATGTTACTAAACCCTAACCGAACCCGATAAAACCCGAACCGAATCCGACCCGAATTTTTATAATATCTGAATGGGACTGAAATTCATGAACCCGAAAACCCGAAACCCGAATGAACCCGAACCGAAACCCGATTGGGACCCCGATTGCCCAGCCCTACTAGTAATGATCCCACTAATGACCCAAAAATAATTATATTAGAAACCGAGAAAACTGAAAAAGAAGCGTGCACACACTGTGACGTGGCAGTAAATGAGAAGGTTCAACGAAGCATTGTGCTTCAATAACGAGTATAAATACAACACCATAGAAGTTAAGTCGTTTTACATGTCAAACCTTAACGTAAAGCTCAAAAACACATAACACCAAGATCCTTGGAGACTAAAAACAAAACATATGGATGCCAAGAAGGTGACAACGATCGTGTTTTGCAACGTCGTCGTTTTGCTCCTCGCCACGGTGGTCCAATCTTGTCCACCTTCCGACCGAGCAGCTCTTCTCGAGTTCCGATCAAACCTCAACGAGCCCTACATCGGCGTATTCAACTCATGGAGAGGCCAAGACTGCTGCAACGACTGGTACGGCGTGAGCTGCGATCCCAACAGCCACCGCGTCTCCGCCATCACCCTCCGCGGAATCTCCGAGGAGCCTCTCTTCCAGCGCGCCAAACGGAAAGGCGTCATGACCGGCTCCATCTCCCCGGCGATCTGCGACCTCACTCAACTCTCCGGCCTCACCCTCTCCGACTGGGAAGGAATCTCCGGCGCGATCCCCACCTGCATCACCAACCTCCTCGCCATGCGTCACCTAGATCTCGTCGGAAACAAAATCTCCGGCGTGATTCCGGCGAACATCGGAAACTTATCGAAGCTGACGGTGCTGAGCCTCGCCGATAATCAAATCTCCGGCGAGATTCCGCCGTCGATCACGAGGCTGACGAGCTTATCGCATCTCGATCTGAGGAGCAACGGCGTGACGGGAGTGATACCGGGAGACATCGGGCGGTTGAAGATGCTGAGCCGCGTTTTACTGAGCGGTAACAAACTCTCGGGTCGGATACCCGAGTCTCTGACCCGGATCTACCGGCTCGCGGATCTCGAGCTCTCGATGAACAGGATCACGGGGCCTATACCTGCCTCGTTCGGGAGGATGTCGGTGTTGGCGACGCTTAATCTCGGCGGGAACTTGATATCCGGAGAGGTTCCGGGGAGTTTGATGAGTTCTTCGATTTCGAATTTGAATTTGAGCGGGAACCTTGTTGAAGGGAATATACCGGACACGTTTGGGCTGAGGTCGTATTTCACGGTGTTGGATCTTTCGAATAACCGTTTGGAGGGAGGGATTCCGGAGAGTATGGAGACGGCGTCGTTTATTGGGCATTTGGACGTGAGTCATAATCAACTGTGTGGGAAGATTCCGGCGGGAGAGCCGTTTGATCGTCTTGACGCGACGTCGTTTGGGTATAATAAGTGTTTGTGTGGGACGCCTCTTGGGGACTGTAAGAAATGATTAAGAATGTTTTTGGGGAAATCAAAGATTAATGCAGTTATTATGAATGTATGTGATGTAACTACTAGCCGTTTGGTGTTTACTTTAGTCTTGTTCCTCTCTTATCTGATTTGATTCTCGAGCCCTCATCAATGAGAGCTAGAAGATAAACTTATAAATATAAAAATGTTCATTGGTTGTTTAAATACTTGGACCCGACCACGTTAGTGAGATTGGTAAATTCACGATACAGCAACCAATGATTTGGTCTGAATATGCTGTAGAAAGTCAAGATTGTATGACCATTTTGAACTAGACACTTGACAAAGGAACCGTATATGTGAGTCCTTCTAATGGGTTTATGGGCTTTTTAACATGGAAAGGTCATTCTTACCACGAAATTTGTTTAGTGGGCTTGGGTCCAATGTCAGTTGTGTATGGGTCGTATTTTGGACGTGCTACAAATATATTTTTCAGTCATACGGGATACAATACATAAAAGATATTGACGCTAGTCGCTAGCTGTGGTTAGTCAAATCACAAAACCATGAAAAAATATTTAACCCTTCAGATTAGTAATATGTACTGTATAATGAAGTATCATCTGTTCGCGAGATTAATCATATTATACATCAGTTACTTCATGATCATTAGAAAATGTTTTTCTCATAATCATAGGGTTAGAGCTTAGAAGAGATTGCAACACTTCCTCACATCAAAATTGAGGATGGCGTTGTGTTTCGCCTCTGAAGGACGAACTTGTGACGAATTTTCTACATGTCTCACCTACAAAAAAATGATCTGATGGTTAACAGTAATTAATGCATATCTTTGATCCGTCGCTGCACTAGCAATTGATATTTACGTAAACAATCAAAGTTTCTGATCAATGACTCTAAAAACCAACACAAAATCATCATATTCTTATAGACACAATTATGTTACATAAGTTTTTAATCTATAAATATAAGTGAGTGCCCGATAGAGATTATTATAAGTTCACAACTATTTAGTAGTCATGAGCTTTGTAGAAGAACAAAAAAGTTACGACACAAAGAACATATGAATAACGTGCGGGAGAGAATTGCACAACACGTATTTGATGCTTTTAAGTTACTTGAGTATATATAGACACCGTACATGGGAGACTTTCATCACAAGTATGTGATGCAAAGTATGCTTTGAAGCATCATATATCAATTAAAGTATTTATGGTTAGTTCTGTTCTTTTAAACTATTTTTTTTAACTTAACTGTCATTACTTGTTGAATTTCCTCAGCCATTTTTCGTTCTTTATCTGCCAAGCAGTCATATTTAAAATCCTAAAGCAAATTATATACTATCCCACCCGAATTCGTTAGTAACTACTCATTCTGTTTTATTTTAATTATCATTTTAGATATGTCTATACAAATTTAAAAGAGATTTAATTTTGCATATTTTCTAAATAAAAACATTATTACCTATAAATCTAAACACATTCAAACCAAAGACAAAATATAATAGAATATTAAGTTAATAAATTTTGCATTGAAATTATAAAATTATACTTATTTTGAAACTATAATTTTACTTTACAACGATAATTAAATTGAAACAAATAGAATATTATTTAGATTCTTATAGTATGTTAAAAAGTAGTTAACAAATATTGCATAGCTACAATACTGTATCCCCGCATCTCAGATCACCCAATCTAAATATTTCCTCACACTGTGAAATGCTATATTCCTCAGAAGCTATAGCATTAATGACTATGTGTAGTCTTACCACGGCAGCCTCTCCACACCTAACTGTAACATTGGGAGATCTAGGCATCTTTAGAAACGGTTTTCAACTATTCTCAAAATCCATTGGTTGGGTTATTCAATGTCGATTTTGACTTTTTTGTGTTCTTTCGAACATTGGTTTTAGGACTATAAATGATGATTTTCTATGGATTTCTTCTCTCCTTAACCACATTTATCTTTCGTTATGGTTTAATTATGTTAGTTTATCATATTACCGTCGAGTATTTCTCCGGTTGTAATTGATTTAGCCCATCAAATGTTTACTTTTAATATAAACATTTGTTGTTCCAGAAAAAAAAAAATTACAATACTGTCGAAGTATGAGCTTCACTGAGATACTGTCGTACTGAAACTACACTGTTGAAATTAAGAAACGTTGCTGAAACTGATACATAGGAGCCAGAATCGAGATTGAACCCAGAGGTATGTGTTATATGATCACCAGATTGTAATAAACATTTAATATGTAAATGATTTACAACATATACCTGATTTTCTTTTCAACAACTCGCAATAATATCTTGGGTGATATTCTTATGCATATAGTAGATATGAAATGTGTACAAGTGGGAAGAAAAAAAAGTAAACTCGTGTATCATTTGCACTACACTCGAAAAAGAGACGTTTGGTTGTTAACTTTGACGTGTAAGATGATGCTCCTTTCTTGAAGCAACAAACTACTAAACGTCATCGTATTATTCATGGATTACCTTAACTTTCAAGAACCCATTTGGCTTTCCCAACAAAGAATCTGATCCAATAAGTTGACGGCAGCGACGATACCTTAACCCTAGATGAAAACCACTAACAAACTGTCGGAATGTCCAAAAGATTTTTGTCCTCAAAATTGACAAATGACGAGTACATCTAACTAACCATCCATCACTCTCCATAACTATACAACAACTCTTTCAGTGTATATCTTTTCATTTATTTTTGTATTGAATACGTTTGTTTAGATCCACATACATACATACTAATAATTGCACGCTAGGTTACATGGATATCGACCTTTCACGATTATAGTAGCACTTAGTCAGTCTAACCCAATGCTATATTTTCTTATAAAATAGATAAACTCTATTATAATGATAAAGATGAAATTCATTCCGATGTGTGTTATTATAACAAAGTTTTCTATTTTTAGAGAAAATTTAGAGATGCTTTATTTTATCTCTATATTTTGAATCGAATTAGCATTTTCTTCTTTTAAAATATAAGAAACCTATTATAAAATAGATATTGGAGTAAAATCATTTATAATAAGTTTTGCTCTATTTCAGAAGAAAATATAGAATTGAGTTGATATAATGCCCCCAAAAGTTCCTTAGTTTTCATGTAAATTGTTATATGTAAAACTCATCAAACATTCATAATTTTATAGTTGACGTTGCAGAGGGAATTTACTCTTTAATTCTTTATGAATTTAATTGGACAAAGAGAATCTTGAAACAAACCACCAGGAATATAGAATTCAATAAAGTATTACACTACCAATTACAAGTTTATATAATTAGGTTGAAAGAGTCTTCGCTTGTGGAAGAAGAAAACCCGTAATACATAATTTCTCCATATACTAAAACAAAGACACTACTACTACTACTACATAAGAACACTATTTCAACCAAAATTAACTATGTGCAATGGACTAGCTAGAGATTCATTTATTGTTTGTATAAGTCTATAGTCGTTATATAGAGGCATTTATGCGATGCATATGTAGTTTTAGGTTGTAACTATTGATACTACTTACTTAAAAAATAATAGATATAAATTCTTATGTCTCTTCAACAACATGCATTAACACAAACCACATGTCTTGTTCTCTTTCTATGAATTTCGTAGTTTGATTATTCTTATGAATATTTTACCTCTGCGCGTCATTTTTACAAAATGAGCTCCTTAGGTAGATTTGTTCTTATCTCTAAGATCAAGATATCTCTTGATGTTGTTCTCTCTCTTTCTATCTACCTATCGCGTTGCTAAAACGTATAAGCAACCTTCACAGATCAGAAGATCTACAAGAGCCATCAAGTTCATAAAATGTAGAGGATCATTAGTTACTTTCATAAGTAATAAAAGTCACACAACAAATAACGTTAGCAAAAAAGACTATTCAGATAAAATAGAAATAGATCACATGTCACTCTATTCCAGTTGTATATATCCAGCTGTGCTCCAATCATTCAAAAAATACTCCGGATGTTAAAAAAAAAGCATATTCTAGAAAAAAATTATATTTCAAAAAGATGTATTCCATCCGTTCCATATTAAGTGTCGTCGTAGAGAAAAATTTCTGTTGCAAAATTTATTATTTTATTATGTAATTGTTTTTGTATTGGTTAAAATGTGGTTATGTGTAAAATTAATTGTGTTTTATATAGAAAATATGCAAAATTAATTGTTCCCTTAATACGTGTGCACAACTCTAGAATGAAATTTATAATAAAACATAAGAAGTATTTTTTAGATTTTTAATGCACTTTTTATCAACTAATAATGAAAAATTGTAAATTTTAAAAACATTAATTACATTTTTTGAAATCTTATTAGTTTAAAAATATGAGAAATATAAAATTACAATAAATTATGTATTAATAACTAAGTTTTAATATTTTTCTTAGTAAATGTGAAAAACTTAAAACATATATTATTTTGAAACAAAGAGAATAATAATTAGTAAAATAGTTTATTTATTTTTGTCAACTGTAAATTAGTTTCATTTTGTCAACCTAGTATATGTTCCTTTACCTAAAAGTCAGCAGTTAAAATAAATTTAAATTATTCCTTAACACCCTATTAAAGTTTGATTAAGTTTAAGAATGTAATTCATCTTTTTAATCCAAGCCAGTAAAACAACATAAGCATAATCTTTTTGTATAAATTTTGACGCCACGTAAGCAAATTAGTTAAAGTATCTTGTTAGTTTACTTTTTCTCTACACTCCACCACCACTATCTTCTTCTCTGCAACCAAAACCTCTTCCCCTCTCTCTATAATCAGCGATTTATTAGGAGAAAAGAAAACATAATTAATCATTAAAAATCGAGAAAATTAATAGTCGTCCATAGATTCGACATGGTGTTACCTTTTGTTCACTAGTGCCATTCTTCATCTCGAGAAAAAAAACAGAGACATCTTTCATCAAAACAGAGTCCTTTCACACAAAAAAAGACAGCGAAAGCGACAAAGCATCCGTGACCTCTTCCTTCTCGATTCTCTTTAACATTATTTTGTTTTTATTTTGTGCAGAACATTGCTTAATCTATCGAAAGTCTTTTACTTTATCACGCTTTTATAAATATCCCCATCTCATTACTCTTTCTCTTCCCAACTATCTCTAACTGTTTTTCATTAAAACAGGTTTAGAATCTTTTTTCATTCTCTTCTTAGAATCTTGAAATTGGGTTTCATTTAAAAATCTTTTCTTTTCTCTGTTTAAGACAAAAACACAAGAGATGATGATGAAGAAGTCTGGTCTCATCGTAACGATGGCGTTACTATACTACACAACCTTTGTTGTTGTTTCTGTAACAGCAAAAGAGTGTACAAACACTCCTACACAGCTCTCATCACACACTTTCCGCAACGAGCTTCTTCAATCAAACAACGAATCTCTCAAGACAGAGATGTTCTCTCATTACCATCTAACACCAACCGATGACTCAGCTTGGTCTAGTTTGTTACCGAGGAAGATGTTGAGAGAAGAGGAAGATGAATACGGTTGGACTCTCATGTACAGGAAGATCAAGAACTCAGATAACAACAACGCATCTGGTAGCTTCCTGAAAGACGTTTCTTTGCACGACGTTAGGCTTGATCCAGACACTTTCCAGTGGAGAGCTCAGCAGACGAATCTTGAGTATCTGTTGATGTTGGATGTTGATGGTTTGAGTTGGAGTTTCCGTAAAGCTGCTGGTCTTGATGCTCGTGGTGATCCTTATGGAGGTTGGGAGAGGCCTGATAGTGAACTCCGTGGCCATTTTGTTGGTATAAATAAAGTTTCCTTCCTTTCTCCAGTTTAAAATCTAGTTTCTTGGTCCATGTTCTTGATAGTATGCAAGTAAGAGATTTTGATGTTTGGTTATTACTATTAGAGTGTATAGATTCTTGAAAAGGATATGACTGTTTGTGTGTGTTTGAAGGTCACTATTTGAGTGCAACAGCATACATGTGGGCAAGTACTCATAACGATACACTCAAGGAGAAGATGTCAGGTTTTGTCTCAGCTTTATCTGCTTGCCAGGAGAAGGTTGGCACTGGGTATCTCTCTGCTTTCCCTTCCAGTTTTTTCGACCGGTTTGAAGCTGTAAAGCCTGTATGGGCTCCATACTACACCATCCACAAGGTGAATACTCATACTCTAACATGCTTGTGAATGTTTTTTTATATAAAAGGTTTCTAACTTTATGTGTAACTTTTGATAGATTTTAGCTGGATTGGTGGATCAGTACAAGTTGGCTGGGAACAGTCAAGCTTTGAAAATGGCTACATGGATGGCTGATTACTTTTATGTACGTGTTCGGAATGTGATAAAGACTTACAGCGTTGAAAGACATTGGTTATCACTAAATGAGGAGACTGGTGGCATGAATGATGTTCTCTATCAGATATACAGCATCACTGTGGGTTTAAAAAAAATCTTATCAGACTCTCCTTAGATATATCTACATCTAGGTTTTGTTTCATTATATCATAGTTTTTTATTGGACTTTTGCAGGGAGATTCCAAGTATTTGCTGCTGGCTCATCTCTTTGACAAGCCTTGCTTTCTTGGGGTGCTTGCAATTCAGGTTAGATTACATGATGATTAACTTGAAAAAGATAGGAATGATAATGTAACAGAACTTTGCTTACTTTATTTTCAGGCTGATGATATAAGTGGATTCCACTCTAACACACATATTCCCATTGTGGTTGGATCCCAACAACGGTATGAGATTACTGGTGATCCTCTCCATAAGGTACTTAAGCATACATAATCCGGAAAAGTGTGAGATTTATTAAAGAAAATATTGTTTTTTTTTCTTGATTCTGAAATCTGCATTTTCCAGGAAATTTCAACGTTCTTTATGGATATAGTCAATGCATCTCACAGCTATGCAACTGGAGGAACATCAGTCGGTGAATTCTGGTAATAGTACTAACATTACCTGACTTTAGAGTTTGATTTTCATTTTGACACTACTTTGGTTTCAACTCTTAACCATGATTTGGAAATGTTAACATTAGGCAAGATCCAAAGCGAATGGCAACTACCCTGCAAACTGAAAATGAAGAATCATGTACTACTTATAACATGCTAAAGGTAACATTTCTAAACTTTTTTTCTTGTTTTGATTCTCACTATATTTAGCTTAAGGTAACATATCAAAAAAACTTAATACAAATTTTCAGGTGTCTAGGAATCTGTTTAGGTGGACAAAAGAAGTTAGTTATGCAGACTATTACGAGCGTGCTTTGACAAACGGTGTGCTTGGGATTCAAAGAGGAACCGAGCCTGGACGGATGATCTACATGCTCCCATTGGGTAAAGGTGTTTCTAAGGCCGTGACTTATCACGGTTGGGGAACACCTTATGATGCCTTCTGGTGTTGTTATGGCACTGGTAGCTTTTTTTAAACTACAACCATCTTGTTTGCTACATGTTACTTAATAAATAGATAAATTTTGAGGGTTTTGTTTTGGTTTCTGTTTCACAGGAATTGAGTCATTCTCAAAACTGGGAGATTCTATATATTTTCAAGAAGATGGAGAATCTCCAGCTCTCTATGTCACACAGTATATATCAAGCTCACTCGACTGGAAGTCTTCTGGTCTTTCTCTATCTCAGACAGTTAAACCCATTGTGTCATGGGACCCGTACATGCGTGTGACATTCACTTTCTCTTCTTCCAAAGCGGTAAGGTTTTTGGCAGAAACCAAGATGCAGCTCTGTTCATGTGAATTATATAGAGTCTGATGGAATGCAATTTTTTCTTGCAGGGAATGGGGAAGGAATCCACTTTGAATCTAAGGATTCCTGTTTGGACAAACTCTGAAAGTGCTAAAGTATCTTTGAATGGACAATCACTGAAAGTACCAGCTTCAGGTGAATTGAGCATTCTCTAGTGTAACCTTTATATATTTTAAGAACAGAACCAGCTTCAGGTGCTCCTTTGTTTCTGTTTATAGTCTCTAGAATGTGAAATTGGACCTGCCTTTTGCTTTGCAGGTAATTTTCTACCAATCAAACAGAACTGGAAATCAGGAGATCAAGTAACCATGGAGCTACCTTTGAGTATCAGAACAGAAGCTATAAAAGGTATAGCCACTGCTCTTAATCTTCTGATTATACTTTCCTTACTCTGACAAGTTATAAGTAGCAAAAAAAAAAAAAAAAAAAAAAAAAAAAAAAAAAAAAAGTTATAAGTAGCAAGATGTTAATACTGTGTAGAGTTGGTTAAGTTCAAATAGGTTAAGTAGATCTTGTTCATAGTGTATAAAAGTTGTGTACAACTCTGTTCTGACAACATACACTTGATTTTATCAGATGATCGGCCGGAGTACTCATCTCTTCAGGCCATACTCTATGGACCCTACTTGTTAGCTGGACTCACGAGCAAGGACTGGAGCATCACAACTCAGGCTAAAAAAGATGGGATATGGATAAGCTCTATACCAGAAACACACAACAGTCACCTTGTCACACTCTCACAACAATCTGGAAACTTATCTTACGTGTTGTCAAACAACAACCAAACCATCACCATGGAAGTATCACCTGGGCCAGGGACACAAGCCGCTGTTGCAGCAACTTTCAAGCTCGTGACTTCTGATTCCAAAGTACGAATCTCGGGTCCAGAGGAGCTAATTGGAAGCCAGGTTATGATTGAACCGTTTGATTTCCCTGGAATGCTTGTGATGCAAGCAAGTGATAGCTCCCTTGTGGTACAAGATTCTTCTTCTACTACTGCCAAAGAAGCCTCGAGCTTTCGTTTAGTAGCTGGAGTTGATGGGAAGCCAGGAAGCGTCTCTTTAATGCTAGAGAGCAAGAAGGGTTGTTATGTGTACAGTGATCAAACCATAAAGCCGGGGATGAAACTGAGACTCAAATGTGATTCTGATGCAACTGATGAGAAGTTTAAAGAGGCAGCAAGCTTTAGCTTAAGGAGAGGAATGAGTCAATACAATCCTATGAGCTTTGTGATGAACGGAGCACAAAGGAACTTTGTGTTAGCGCCATTGTTCAGCTTAAGAGATGAAACATACAATGTGTATTTCAGTTTACAAACTTGAAGAAGGATATACTTAAGCAAAAAAGCTCATTAAGTATTTTGGGAGTAAAATAAGAAGAAAAAAAAATGTGTTAAGGAAATAGCTACAAGGGGTTGTGTTTAGATGTTTAGTTTGTTAGGTGGTTTGTGTTAATCTATAAATGTATGTTTGCAAGTTACAATAAATATATAGACAAAGTTTTTAGTAGTTTGCAAGTCAATTTATTGAACATCTTTATTTTGTTGTTGTTCCACCAATGAGTAACATTCTTAAAACAGAGCAGACTGCTTGCAGTCTTCAAACATTTAATTTTTATTTTCACAATAATATTTTATCAGAAGAAGACAAAACTGTTTCATACGTTATTCAATTGAGATGCTATACACTAACAAAGCTAATCATTTTTTTTTAAAAAAACCTGGAAATAAATTAAAGTAACATTCGGATAAACAAAACTCAAAACTGGAAAATGCAAAACTTGTTGTTACAAAACTACTAAGTGAAGTGTGGGAAACAGCAGATGTAATAAGCTATGGAGAAGTGAAGGGAATGTGGTTATGATGAAGAGGATCGGATCCGGTCGGAACTTGTCTTTCTTCAACTTCATTAGCTGATCCAACATCAATCTCTTTCTCCTCCTGTGTTGTCCAAAATTTTATTTAATAATTTTATTCATTTCATATATCAAATACAAAGCTAGAAAACAAAAGTTCATAGCAATGTTCATACTCTTAAAAAAAAGTCGCTTAACAATGATTATGTTTCTATAAGAAGAAGGAATAACTATGTGTTTACCTTTTTCATGGCTTTGGTGTCTTCTGTTTGTCCTAACCAGAAGAACGCTAAAAACAAAACATAGAGAGGAGTCATGAATAGGTCGAGAAAACATGAAAAAGATATTGTTTAAGAGCCACTTACATTTTGTAGAAGAAGAGTGAACATGTGAGCACGTAAGAAGAGCGATTAAGAAGATGATTATGATAAAAACGCTTCCTTTGTATCTCATCATCGCCGCAGCCATTTTCAAAAAAAGAAATGAAAAAACCTCTCCACTTGTGGAAAAGAAAGGAGTGTGACGAGTGAGTGAGCGTGTCAAGAGGTGTCACCTAATTAATTAGGTGAAAGTTCCGGTTTTACCGTCGTTATGATGTGGAGCAGATGGGCAAATCCGTCATTTCGCTGTTTTTAACTTGTAATCCGTCACTTTAACTTGTACGGACGATGATTACCGTTTTACAGGCTGGAAGGAGTAAGACAAAATATCATTCTCGTACAAAATGTTGTGGAGCTACTGTAAAGGCGCCACGTTTCTTGCTTATTTGTTCTTTAGTGGAGCTATTGGGCCTTTTTATTGGCCCGTATAGGAGACAAAGTCGGGCTTCGTCGCATAATAAATCAATAATTAAGAGGGCCCATTTAGATAGACAACGAAATTAAGATATAAACGTTAATCTCATCACTCATTAATGAACTTTGCTCTATAAAAACCTCAAAGAAAGTTTATTCTTCTTTTAATTTTATGTATTGCAATATTGTAATTTATTTTAAATTTGTATTTGGTTGTGTTTTTATTATTTTATGTGCAATGTTAGATTTGATATAAATAAAACAGTTGTTAAAAAAATAAAAATAAAACTCAAAGACATGATTGCAAATAGCTTGTGTGTGGAGAGTTTAAAATATTTTTGGATGGATAAAAGTTAAAAACAGACTACATTGTTTCTACATTAATTTAAAACTAATGTCACGTCCATAAGATTCCCGCTACTTGTACCAACAACAACAATGGCTAGAGACTACTACATAAGACATCATCCCTTAGCATTTACAAGCCAAGAGGAGGAGAAGTGATGATATGATTGAATCATTCTTTGTTTCGAGAAGAACGATCCTTCCTATGACCTCCAAGGATACGAGAGATCTGAAGACCTCTGCTGAAAGCTTGATTAAAGAGCATACGCGTCTGGAACTCCGACACAAACGGGAACCAAGCCAAGAACGCCACTGGCGTGAACAGCAACAGTCCCATTACTATCTCGTATCCACGAGCTAGTGTCCTCACTGATCCCCAGAATCCTGCTCTATGCACCACCGGCTTACACGCTTGCGCAATCTGCAAAACACACACAACACACAACAAACTGTGTTTTTACCCACACACAAACAACATTTCATTTCTAACATAACAAAGACTTTAAACTAGAATGTTTTTTTACTTACCAAGAGCATACCCCAGCCTGTAGGCATAAATGCAAGGATGCACACGATTATGTCTTGGATAGTCATGTGAGCAAGTGTGATCAATATCACAATGATTGCGATGAATGTCAAGAATATTAGCCCCTTTATCAACCGGAACATCAGCTGGAAACTTGCACTGAACTTCCTCCTCCCAACAGAAACAGTCTGAGACAACCAAACCGCAACAATTATTGACAAAATCCCTGTAACTACCAAGAGAATGATATAAGCAAAAACTCACCTTCATCACAAATAGTATCAAGAAAATGACCAGCCACGATACTCCATAAACCTGCGTCAAACAGGTAATCGAATTAGATTATACCAACATTTAAGAGAGCTTATAGACTAGGAGGTAGAGTCTTTACATACCAGAAAGTTTTTAGTATCCTTTGTAATCGTGAGATGATAAACAAGCCCGTATTGATAGATAAAGAACCGCAGAGACAACAAAATCTCAACAACTATGCCACGCTTTCCTGAATGTCTGAGATGTTCTTGCTCTTCTTCCCACCATGACTCCCAACTTTTCTCTGCCGGGACACCAATACCACCAATGTTGTTTATCCATTTATTCCAATCTGTCCAGTCATCAACAATCTTCTGCCACTCGAAACCAGAAGGATTGAAGAGGAAGGGAGCAAAAAGCCAAGTTCCCACCATGAACCACATAGATATGGTGATCAAAAGATACGCAATCACGCCTCTGTAAGCACTTCCAAAGATCTGATAGACAACAAGCAGCAGCATCATCTCAAGCCCTTTTACAAAATGGCTCCGGGAATAGAGTCTGTAGTTATCAGCGAATTTCGCGTGGAAGACGACGAACCCTCTGCCTGTGGACCTGTACTTGGCACCCCCATGAAGTAAGGTTCTTCCATAGTAGTGAGTCTTTGTCCCAAGAGAGAATGTAAAGAACACTGGCGCCAACTGAAGCTGCATCAGCACGAACTCACTCAAGGCTGTCCTGAAACCCCTCTCTAATCCGATTTCCATAAGCATAGGTAAAGCCATCAGGAATCCAATCTGAACAAAGGACTGTGAAGCAAGAGCTATCTGCAAAGGTGTATTGTCTCGGATGCCTTTCTGTGTACTTAGTCCTTGCTCAAGCCCACTCAAAACAAGATAGAGACGTCCATAAAGGAAGATATAGACAGTGAGAACTGTAATCTGTGGAAACAGCAGAAAAAAATAAATCAGATCCGAACTATTTGTGGTTTAACCAAAACAGGACGAAAAATATTTACCAGAGTGCTGAAGTAAAAGCCGACAGTGGTGAAGTAACACGACATCATACGGAAAAAGTCAAAACGGTGTCCAAGCCTGTAAATGTCCCGACTTAATGTCTGCTCTCCATTGCCGTTAGCAATCTTGGCCTCAAACATAGAGATCTGATTTAGACCAACATCTCTTCCTTTGCCTACTTGGATGTACTCATGATGGGTAACATTTCCTTCACGAAGGGTAGAATTGAATCCTGCTCAATACACAACACCAGCAATCAATCATCAAGGACATCAATCAGAATCAATGGGAGAAAAAAATAGTCCTTCGCAAGAGTAGAACATACCTGCAAATATATCTTCACTGAGGTTGATTACCTTGGATGCTTTGCTAACACCACCTCTTGTTAGATGAAACAGTCTATCGAAGACATCAGGATGACCATAATGGAAACGGACTCTATATAAAAGCAAAAAGACCAACATTTTGATTTAGGAATGGAAAACAAGAAAATTCATGTCGGATAATCACTACAGTTGATCTTAGTAAGCACACTTACCTTAAAGGATTTGCCAGTAATCGCTGACCAATGGTAACAAAACTAGTCTCTTGATTTGACATGAACCAAGCAAGGGAGGAAACGCTGCAAAGTGTTAACAACATTTGCTCTTAGAGAAAATTAAAATTTATTGAGCTAAAGAGAAACAAATTCCTACAATAAATGGAAATGCAAAAAGTACTCACGATCCAGTAAATATATGTTCCCTAAGTCCAAGAATGGATGGATGCCTCACACCATCATGCTTTGTAAGAAATTCTTGAAGCAAATTCCTCATCTTTAACGCTTCCTCCATGTAATTATCCTGAATAAAACGGCATCAAGGGAAACTTAATATCAACATGAAGCGTCGAGATAACTTTATGGCTGAGCAAAAAAGAATAAATGCAGACCTGATTCATATCAATTGTCTGTAAACCTTCCCCACGAGAAAAGATAATAGCATGATTTTGGTTTTCTGGCTTTCCCTCTCCAAGAATAGCAGGTCCTGGAAGCTTGATCCTATAGATAACCTATAAGGTAGAAATATTTAATATAGACACCCATGCAAGCATAAAGACAAAACAAGAACTAGATCTATCATCAGACAGCATATATAAGTAAAAGTAACTTTGTTGGAAAGAACCATGTTCCCTAGAGGTAGAACCATTTACTAAGCGACGCAGGTGTATGACATTAGATTGCCATTTAATTAATCATTGAGATATGTTGGACTGCTTTGCATTACCTGGTCAAGATTTTGTGCTAGGCTGGAATGATCAGTTGACTTAGGCACCTTAACCAACACAGAATAATACACTTTCTCGTTTCCTTTCTTTGACTTGTCTTTCACTGGTTCTTCAACCTCATCAATATATGCAACACGGAGCGAAGGGTATCTGCCAGTTGAAAGGAAAGCCATAAGTTTCAAACAAGTTAAAAAGACAGCAAAAAAAAAGGATTATTCTGCACACCTTGTCATAAGCCTCAATATATCCTGCGCGCGAGGATCACCGGATCGTTTATGAATACCATATTGTTGACATGATACAACATATGTAAACTTCATGTCAGCAACAGCTTGGCACTGTGCCCATAATGATCTTTCGCCTCTTGAGTTGTTTTCTGAGTTTAGTTCTACAGCCTTGTAACCTTCCATCAAATCTGGAGAAGCAAATTAGCATCAATAAGCAGCTGGGAGAATTTTTTTTCAGGCGCATTTGTAGTATATAAAATTAACGAAAGAACACCTTCATGCATAGCCATGTCAAGAAATGCCTGAAGCTCAATTGCTTTTCGATAGTACATCATTCCTCTTACTGTAAAAAAAATATCAAAAGATTAACAACAAAAATTTAATGTATCCATATAACCTTTCACTGAAAAGAAAATTGCCAAAAGAGCATACCTGTTCTAGTCAAAGTCTGCCCCCTATATGAGGCCCATAAACGAAGTTCCTCCTCTAATTCAAGAGACTCTTTAATTTCTTCTTCATTTGACTTCACCCGCTCAAGAAAATTGTTCCATTCATCTACAGATAAAAGGTCAGGTTCATGACGTGGTTCAAGAATTTTTAAGCTACAACTTCAACAGAATATATAAATAAAATTAAAATTAACCTGGAAAAATCTTTTGTAGGTAAAAGAGGATCGAGACACCATCTTCATTTGGTGTGTCCAGGTCATGCATGGAAAAGAGGACCTCTTCAGTGTAATATGGAGTCAAAACACTACAATAAGAATAACAAGGAGAAAAACAACTTGATCAGTTTGGTAATGAAAAGTCTCCACAAAAGCAAAAAATACAAACAACAACCCAACCCAACTAGTTCAATTACGAAAAGCAAAATGTACTTCAGCAGAATTATGAACCACTAGCACGATATATACATCATGATACAGCAGTTGTAAAACTTCGTTTTCTAATGACACTTTGGAGGAAACTATACAGTGTGTTTTAACTGGAAATCAAGAATATTCCAAGATGATGGATTCCAAATATAAAAATGATTTCAAATGACCAAAAAGGCTTACGAAAATGATAGCATGTTGCGAACTTTCGGTGCCATAGGCATGTCCATGAACAATGAATTTGAGAAGAAAGAGATCCGCCTTCTTGCTTCCAAGTTAGAGGGGACGTCCATAGCTGACTCTTTAGTAGTCAGCAAGAGATACAGCCGTTTGATCTGGACATACGGGCATTAAAATTTTGAGCACAAGTAATATGAAGACTGTAAGAAATAACATATATAACCCAGTCTAGCAGTACCTTCTCTTTCCAAGCTTCTGTTACTGGTTCAATAGGAAATCTAATGGCACCTGAAGATGCAAACAGCTGATATTGTTGTTCGAGAGGGATCATTCCCCCATGCCAAGCGCCACCATGACTCGAATCTACCAAGCTATAGAGAAAACTGGATATATAAGATGTTGATGTTCATAATGATAATACACTGCACAAGACACTTGCTAACCTCGATATAGAATCCTCCATCATAATGTCTCTTGTAACAACTTCAAGCATGTCTTGGAAGAGAATTACAACATGATCTCTATCTTCCACATTATTGTCTAGCTGCATAGGATAAGAAAACAAAGATATTGGCTCAAGTGTCAAATAAATGAATTAAAAAGACTTTCATTAAAAAAAGCACCACAAAAAGAACATTACCAAATATTTGATCAGCTTGACAAAGTGGTCATAGAGGCTAGGAAGAGAACTCATCTTGTACACTTGAATCAAATCACCTTTTTCTATATGTTCGTCAACCTCAGTAAATATGAACTCTATCACCCTGAAACACAGAGATGCATGTTGGCCATGAGACAGTATAGAATGTTACCATTACCAAATTCAAGTGCAAGACACAAAAGCAATTACTCCAACTTAACCCAACTTACTCTTTTTCACGGTTTCCCTGAACCAGAAATTTTATGACATTCTTAAATGAAGCATAGCACTCACGGACAGCACATTTCATATAAGAGTCACTCTCAATCCTCTTCTTGAGCTCTCTGTCCTTTCCATTACTGTCCTTTGCCATATCCAATGCTATTGGAATCTAGAGCCAAAAAAATAACAAATCAGAGAATCCTAAAGATTAAATTCCAATGTGGTTATGTGAGACAAACCTTGCTAGCCAATAAAAACGGAGGCCACTGTATGAGATCCAAATCACGGTCAGCCCAATATGGAACAAGCAACAGATCCATCTCCCTAGAAAAGTCCAAAATGTTGAGTTCCAAATAGTTTCTTTCAGCTAAGTATGTGGCATACAAAATTTACCTATCACTTATAAGATCCTCCTCTCTAAAACTACTGATTATTGTGTTCCACAACTGTGCAAATCTTGCAGCTTCTTTCTCTTTGTTAACAGGGACCTGAAGTGAACATTCAGTACACGCAATTAATGAGAGGAAACGTTCATGATAACAGTTTACTCGGTTCAACTAACCTTATCCTCTGTAAAGTTATGAGATAAAGTTGCCCGTAGTCCCTTCTTCCTTTGCTGGTTATTTCCATCTGGAATTAAGCGGTCATTAAAAGCTCCAGGCAGTGATTCAAACCGTGATCTAAGCATTCCCAGTGTCCGAATCTGTAACAATTAAAAAAGGCAAGGATAAAGGGATCATCAATGACAATGAAAAGGGAAATCTCAACTTCAAATAACTAGGCTTTAGACAGATTATATTAAAACAGCATACCTCTCCAAGCCGGCGGAAAGCACCGTATATACCTCCAAATATTGTGGAAAATATTGCATACCAAATCTGACTGTCCATGAAGTAAACCTACAGCAGGATGGACCCGAAATCAAAATCAGCAAAAGCATAAAGTAGGGGAAGACGAGGAAAAATGTTGGACATGATTGTTTACCAGAATAATAGGGGCCCAAAGAGCAATAACGACACCAATATTGTTTTTGGCTGCACAAATAAATTTTGCAAAAATGAGAGAAGTAATATATTTGAATTCCAGTAGTGTATGTGAAGAGTCATTACCACGAGGAAAGAACTCATGCCACTGAAAATCTGTCACACGGGCCCTCATAATAGCTTGTGTTGGAGCAACTAAAGGCTTGATCTGTGGAGATACCAGTTTATCAGCCTCTAATAACTGTGGCAATAAGCAGTTAATGGTTATCAGAACTAGATAAGAGAAACATATACCTCAATGAAGTAACTGAACGTCAGCTTTGTTGCAATAAGCGACACCCAAAACAAAGTATATCTACGAAAGGAAAATGTAAAAATAATAAGTGAACTGAGGCCTCTCAGACTTGCACCAGTAACCAAAAGCTAATGATGTACGTGTCACAAATTTAGTTCCTACTTTAAGAGGGAAAATGCGCTCTCATGCATTCCTCTGCCAACATAAAGTCTGGGCTGCAAGGTTAAATAAAAGACGGTTATTGATGGTCACATAAGCTATAATAAACATTACGAGCTTATGATTATTTCCTATTACATGCAAAAACACATAATCGAAGAAATAGAGGAGTACCTGAGACCACCACATCATAAGCATTACAACTCTGTAGTTGGACCTCTCAAGAAACCGACGTAACAGAGGGAAAAGAAAGAACACGCCCGCGAGCATATTAGGTGCCAAATAGAAGACGACAGCTATTATGAACAGTGAAGGTGAGTGCATGGCACTCCCAAACCAACTCTTGATAGTTCTGGCAAATCCTGGAGGGTCTTCCCAGCTGTAAGCGTAAGTAACAGGCAGAATAATAACCCATGCTGCAGCAGATAACACCTTCAGGATGTATCTTAGTTTAACATGTAGCGACATGCTTCGATGAGCTTTGAAACTAAGGATCACATCAAGAGTAGCTGCACAAATAGTTTTTAGCAAATAAGGATTCGCCACTCAAGTAAAGTTATGAAAGTATTGGACACTGATATTGACCAACCTTGTCCAAGCTTCATTACTGCAGCAGTGATAAATACACTTAGAACTTTCTTGAATACATGAGTTCCAAAGACCGAACTTGGTTGTCCGCCATCCCAAGCCATAATAATCATGGCCTTCCAAATTTTATCATGTTAGTTATATCTTGTCTGAATACACATACAAGGGGAAGGGGCATTGACAAACTGGGGAGAGTAATAATACCTGAAGGCACAGAATATAGAAGCTCCACATTCGATCGAAACTTCTAAATACATGCCAGAAGGAACGAATCTCAACAAAATTAACTTTCCCCACCCATCTATCCCTGGCCACAGCAGGCTTGCTGTTATCCTGTGATATATTATAAAAAAAAAAAAACACGATGTTAGAGACTAGAGTTCCCAGAATAAAAAACTTATAATAATTCGAAACTAAAACTGTGTAGCAAATTCCAGCAAAAAATCAAGGTAAACAAGAATAGAGAAGATGTGTTGTTATCGTGTACCCCATCTTTTTCTGTATTGGGCTGATCAACATGCGGATAGAAGAAATCAGCATCAGCTCTCATTGGCCAACCTAATCGGAAACAATCAACTGACCTGCAATGTAGAAACCATATGTAATTTATCACTAAAGCTAATTATGAAGAGTATTACAATCGTATGAAAGCAAAAAGGTAGATATAATACCAAAAGTATTCATTCAAATCATCATAGTTCCTCCACTGGGAGTGCTTGGACTTCCCTTTCTTGCTTCTTTGAGACTCCTGTGAATGGTATGATTATGTAAGTAAAAATATAAACAAGCAAAAATTTAAAAGCAAAGGAGAGAACTCAAAAATCTAAGCCATACCATGGCAATCACTTCATAAATAGGGGTCACAACTTTCCTCAAGAATGCATCTTCCTCGCCTCCATAAGCTGGCTTAACATTTTCCCCTGTCATGGGGCTAACATTCCCAGCCAGCATACCATAGAGTTCAAAGGCCATCTGCAAAACCATGAAATAGAGGAAGTTAGATATACCACATTTCTGTGTTTTAAAACTAGCAAGCATGCTACCGATCATTGTATTGTACAAAAATTATAGTTTCCAAGCAAAAATAGCAGTAGGCGCTTTATCATCAAATACATAAGTGAGGACAGAAAAAGATACTCCGCAAACAACAGAAGATAAAACTACCAAGGATAAAAGAATGGCAATAAAGCAAAAGACTCAGCAACGTGAAACATACATGATGATAAATGTAGCAGAGACACTCTGGCATGAATCTCAAGTTCGCTGCTTCACCCCAAATTAGAAGATATAGGGCCATATACAATAGTTTGCGCTGTTGCATTTCCTGCTGTATAGTTGGCAACCTGTAAGCAGACAATACATTAAAACAGGCTTTTTCAAAGATGATCAACACCAAAGTTTGCATAAACATTTAGCCACAAACAAGAAACTTGATTCCTGCTCATGAAGTATATACAGTACCCTTTTGTTGTTTCTAAATTAACCTTTCCTTTGACCAGTATCATACCATTGCACATTTCTTTTCATTTTCAAAATCGATATAGGTGTATAAGATTCCTTACCAAAGACTACTCTTTCGACCAAGATATTTGCACCATTTCTTATAGTTCTTGAAGAGCTTCTTCATCACATCTGTCAGTGCTTGATCATCTAACTGTGAGAGGAGAATATGTTGTCATTCTCAGAACAAATCGAAGATAACTAGAAAGTACAGTAACTAAAAATTATGCTTCTCGTTTATGTGAATATGTATAGTCTCTATAGAGGAAAACAAACAAAATCTGAAGGAATCTTTTTGGTTGGAAAACCCGTGAAAGAAGACCAACTGAACAGAAGTTCGCGTGGAACAAACGCACCATACCTATATCAAAGCGGCCTTTATTTAAATAAAAGTACGAACCTTTGGCTGCTGATCAGGCTTGGGAAATTGTCTTATATGCACATTAGCAAGTAACAAGATCAGGTGCTCCCGTTGATTAGCCACATTGTCTTTCTGCATCACCACAACAGACACAAGAAACATGGATGTTAGCAAGTTATAAGATCAAATGCCCGAAGTTTAGCCGCATAGCCTTCTGACAAAAAACTTACAAGCTTATAGATTACTCTCACTGAATAACAAATTTACCTGAAAGCCAAACATTTCTTGAAGCCAATCAAGCATGTCTTCATCTTTCTTTTTCTTGTGACCTTCTGGCCATGGAAGACCTCTAGTGTTGCGAAGTCCAAGAACAGCAGCTTGGATCTGCAGTAAAGTTTACATTACCCGCTGATAACATGTTACAGATATATAATAGTCCCTCAAAGTTCAGGACTAACCTCAGGATATCTCATAATCGCTTGATTTGCACTATCAGGATCAAGAGGTAGGATATTGTAGTGGACATACAACTGTGTCTTTTCAGCAACCTTATCTTGAGCTTCCAAAATCTGGAAAAATCAAACTTCATCATGTCAATGATAAATACTAAACAGAGTCAGGACTAAGAAATTCACAACGCCTCCATACCTCTCTGTCCACCTCAATGGACTGGGTCAGATTAACAGCCTTCAACACCTCGAACAAAACATTGGCAGTTTGGTACGCTTTTGTCAGCTGAGCCCTGAGAAATTAACAGCATTAGTTAAAAAACACTAATTAGCATCTTAAAAAGACAAAAAACAAAGACACTTGAAGTAAGTATGACAAACCGGTCAGCCTTGTCAGCAGCATTTTGCAAAGCTTGGATATACTTCTTATAGTAATGCTGATAAAAGCTCTGCATCTCACGGGCATCACTTTTCTTAACTCTCCCCATCAATGTTGGATCATGTTCCTACAAAAAAAAAAATCAAATAAAAGGCAGACCACATTTGTTTAGTTCTCCCCACAAACATCAGTAAACTCCACAAAAAAAAGACTCACTCTCTCAAGACGCTGAAGAAGCGCAGTCTTAAACTGCCGAACACCTCTCCCACTAGAAGTAGGATCCAGCCTGTGAGCTTTCTCAAATGCATAAAACCGACCTAAGAGAAAAAAGACCCACAGATTAAACAAAACAAAGTAGCATAAGCATAAGAACAAATAAATAACAAGATGGGGGTTTTTGTAAGTGTTCTTACAGAGATAAGCAACTCTAGGGTTACTAGATTCAACCTCATTAGCAACACGGAGAATAGGGGCAATCTCAACAAGCGAAGACGGAACAACTTCACTGTCGAATGATTCTCCTAGATTACCCGCTGTCTGAGTCCGTACGATCCGTCTCTGCTGTGGCTGAGACGACTGTCCTTGGTCAGGACCTCCTCTCGTAGCCGACATTTAACTCCTGTCCTAATAAACCTCCAGATCCAGAGGTTCCCTATTTTGAACCAAAACACATCGTTAGAGACAACAAGTGGTGAAGTAAAGTTAAAGGAAGCGGCATTGAAAGAAACATACAGAGTAGAGAGAGAGAGATTCAGAAACCCTAGCGAGGAAGGAGGAGCTAAAGGGAGAAACTTTATGCTACTTAGCTGCTAAGTAGTACGCAAAGTGAGAGAGATAAAGAGAGAGATATGTCTCATGTGCGTGGCCTGAATGAATGTTTTGTATTTTTTCTTTTTTTTTGTCATTAATAATAAATTAAAAAGAGGAAACTTTCGGAGTTCGTGAAGACCGAAAGGCTCAATCTTTCGTTTAATTACGGTAAAACCACAGGTTTGAGCACTCGTTGGTGAGGGTATTTTAGGGTTTTGACTTGGAGCATATTAAAAAGTAAGGTCCTACCAATTCTTTTGATCGAGACAAAAAGATAAAAGGTTGTGAACGGAGAGGGTAGTTTTGTAAAGTTCAATCGGAATTTCAAAAAAAATGGAGATTCCGATTATTAAAAAAATAAATAATAATAACCGTTTCCAATGAATGTCTTCTTTGACCTCGTATGACTCGTCATTGCTTTTTAATTTTTTTACCGTTTCGTTTTCTTTCACCGTTTTTTAAAGAACATTTTACCGTTGGTTTAACAAGACTAGAGAATTTGGCTCATTTTCTTAGGCTATAATTTTGCTAACTAAGCTTAAACTTGATAAAACATCTTTTTTCAAAAGAGTTAAAATATGATGTTAGCTTTGTGATCTCTGATTGTTTTCATATTATTCGAAGTCTTTTATTATGTTCAGTGTTCATATTGCTTTACAGATATCGAATGAAACCAAGTATGATAACAAATCTATGATAAAGTAAGATATAAAAGACAATAAAAACAAGACGTTGGGTCCATCCTTTAATACCCATAATTGCTATAAATACATACAAAATTTCAGCCAAGATCTTTTGACAAACACATAAACGGCATTCTTTCTTCACACTCAGTAATAATAACAAAAACATACTAACATGAACAGTGTGTTAAACTCTCATATAGTAAATTTACCTTATTATGCATTTTGATGTCCTTTAAAATAAAAATTAACAGTTAGATTGGTTTTTGATCCGTTCTAGTTCGTGCACATAGTAGATACTTAAAATTAATCTATTGATCACTTGAGAAAAACTACTGGGCCCACATGACAAACACCACATAGATCCGCTAATAGTGAAAGGCCCATAATGGGCCCATATATAAAAAACACATAGATCAGTTTGTAGTGAAAGGCCCATATGTAAAAGTCGGTTCTCGTTCGAAACTTATAATTAACCCACACGTATAACAGACGATTAAATTTTTTTTGCGAAACACAAAAAAAAAAAAAAAAACTTCTGGAAGAGCAACCTCGCGCACGCTCAGGGGAAGAAGCCCTAACTAATTAATCTCGCCGGAGTCCTATCCTCGCCGTGAAGTACGAACGCCGAAGCTGTTCGTGGTTAATCTCCAGCGCGGGATATAGTGATTTTGAGCTTTAATCGACCGATTCATCCACTGAGAAATGGGGGTAAGCTTCGAGAAGCATCTGGATTCGTTGTTCATTGCTGTTCTAGGGTTTAGATAGTTCCGACTTTGAAGAAGTTAGCCCTAATTGTATTTCCCTGATGATGCAGGTCGATCCATTCAAAGCTACGGAGACGTCGGAAACGGAGAAGGAAAGCGGTGGCGATGTTCCGGTGAAGGAGAAATTGACTTTTACAGCTCCGGAGAGGAAGTCTCGTCTAGGTATGAATATTGAGAGATCTTGTAGCAATTGCGTTTCGAAAGCTTAATGGTTTTTGTATCTTATGAATGTTAGGTTTGGATGTAAGGGCAATGGAGAAAAGGGAGAGTGGCAAGTTCCAGGGGGAGTTTAAGGTCCCCAAGAAGCCAGCAGTATCTGTTTCAGCGTCTATGGATGAAGATGATAGATCTCATGTATCTGGGATTGATGATGGAACTGAGAACACTCGGCCTGACCATTCTGGCAGGAGATATAGAGAGAAATCTTCAAGATCTGATGCTGCACAAGGTATTTTTTTTGTTTATCGGGTTTGATTTAGTTCGACATGGCACTCATGCTCTGGATTACAAACCACCTCCTAGTTAGTTAGAGTTTTTTAACTGATGGAATTAGTTATGCCTCCTATTATGTGAAATAGAAATATGTATACGATTTGGAAGAACTCTTGTTACATTTTCTTTTTAACTACAGTTTACCACCTTACTAGTTTTATCTTATGCCTTGTGACGTTTTTTATTTGTATCGCAGAAAGTACTGTGACCACAGAGAATGCTACAGGTTCAGATGTAAGTCAATTTCATCCATATAATGGAATCTTGGTTTCTCTTTGGGTTATCTAATGATTCCAGTCTTTCTTAGTCATTTCACTGATTTTTATATATACTGGGAACTTGAGTTTTAATGTTCTGATATTTCTTCCATTTGTTGAATGAAGACTCCTAGGAGTTTATCTAGCACTAGATATGAGAGAGATGGTAGCGATAGACACCGAAGGGAATATAGGGACAGAAGTGAAACTCCGCGGTCAAGGCAGAGAAGCACATACGATGAGATAGATCGTTACCGAGGGAGGGAGTCCTATCGCCAATCGAACCGAGATTATCACGGGGAAAAGCGTGGAAGATACAGTAGTGATGGTAGAACTCCAGGTATGTTAAAGATTGTAGAAGCTCTTAATGATGATATATTTTATTTATCTCTTTACAAATATGTTTGTTTTCAAATCGTTTTTTCCTAAAAGCCTGAAAATGTCACCAACACAACATTTAGTGAACCTTTTCAATGGTTATTAACACAAAAAATGCAGGTAGGTCAGACTGGGATGATGGAAGATGGGAATGGGAAGATAGTCCACGTGGAGATAGAGACTCTACTTACAGCAAACGGCATCAACCTTCTCCATCACCCATGTTAGCTGCAGCTTCACCAGATGCTCGTTTGGCCTCCCCTTGGCTGGATACACCACGCTCAACAAGTATGTTGTGTGTAAAATTTATTATTTGTAAGTTGGTTTTATTTAGTTGTTTCCATGGGCCCAAACTAACGATAGGGTTTATTACTATATCCTTATGCACATGTAGTGGCTTCTGCTTCTCCATGGGATATTGGTGCACCTTCTCCTGTCCCAATCCGGGCTTCTGGGTCCTCTGCCAGATCCTCTAGCTCAAGGTATGGTGGAAGATCCAATCAACGTGCAGACTTTAGGGAAGGCGATCTGAACATGGAGGTATGCATTCGTAGTTAGGATTAGGTCATGCCACCTGTTGTCAGATATATCTGAATTTCTGTTTTGCTCCCGTGTTTCAACAAGTTCTTGTCAGGCTTGCTTGAAGAATGTTGATGAGAATTATGGTTATCGTGCAGTCTTGCATTAAATAAATTGTTTGGTTTAAGTAATACGTGTGCCACATGTTGTCATGGTTTCTAAAGGGGCATCCAGATGAGGAGAGATCGGAAGGAGCTGAAGAATTTAACCATGAGATCACAGACACAATGCGTCGAGAAATGGAATATCACTCGGATCTTGCATGGTAAGTATTTAGTTTCCTTTTAGAGGCAGTAAATTGGACATTGGAAAGTCAATAATGTGTTATGAATTAAGAGTATTGTCCCACTCTTCATGTTAGTTCCTAAACAGTTTCCAGATTATGTAAAGCCTGTTTGAACTAGATGATTGTCGTTTCACAGGTATGATACGGACGAAGGGAACTCACTGTTTGATGCAGATAGTGCATCCTTTTTTCTTGGAGATGACGCTGCTGTGCAGAAAAAGGAAGCTGAGCTGGCAAAAAGACTGGTATGTCTCTGTACCAACTCTCTATGATTTTTCTATTTGATGCTGCTTGTATCTCGTATCTGTGTCTAGTCTTTTTCTTTTTGCATAAGTTATCTAGTTTAATTCATTCTAACTGTCTCATCTCCTTCCACTGCGCGTGACTGAGTGTACTCCAGCTAAACTATGTTGGCTTATGTATTAAGTTTCTAGGTGTGCATGGCGATTTTCTGACTTTTTCTGCTTAAGAACGCAGTAGACTAAATATTTTTAACACTTAGTAATAATTATAATGCAGGTTAGAAGGGACGGTAGCAAAATGTCCCTCGCTCAGAGTAAAAAATACTCTCAACTTAATGCAGATAATGCTCAGTGGGAAGACCGTCAGCTTCTCAGATCTGGAGCTGTTAGAGGCACAGAAGTGCAGACTGAGTTTGATAGCGAGGAAGAACGGAAAGCAATTCTTCTTGTACATGGTATGTAGATTACTATAATAGCTCAAAGTTCACCATAAAGCGACAAGGCTGATATAGGAGTATATGTAACATAGCAAGTAATACTCTATTTGTTGTGTAATTGCAGATACAAAGCCGCCTTTCCTTGATGGAAGAATCGTTTTCACAAAGCAAGCAGAGCCAGTAATGCCTATAAAGGATCCCACATCTGACATGGCTATAATTTCGCGAAAAGGATCGGGTCTTGTGAGAGAAATTCGGGAGAAACAGAGTATGCATAAATCGCGACAGCGATTTTGGGAGCTTGCAGGTTCTAACCTTGGTAACATCCTTGGTGTTGAAAAATCAGCTGAGCAGGTAATGCATCTCATGGCTTTTGGCTCTTTTCACTTCATTACTGATAATGTTGTTGGATCTATTGTGACTTTGTGATCTTCTTGTAGATTGATGCCGATACTGCTGTAGTTGGTGACGAAGGCGAAGTAGACTTTAAGAACGAGGCTAAATTTGCACAACATATGAAGAAGGGAGAAGCCGTGAGTGAATTTGCCATGTCAAAGACCATGGCACAGCAACGACAGTATCTTCCCATATTTTCTGTTAGAGATGATTTATTGCAGGTTGGTAATCTTTCCTTTAGGGGCCTTGATACTTGGGTCATAGACATATAATGCGCTTTATTACCTCAGGGGATTCCTGTTTTTATTTTATTTTTCTAATGAGTAATCTTCAAGCTATCTGTTTTTAATGCATTCTCCAGGTGATAAGAGAAAACCAGGTGATAGTGGTGGTTGGAGAAACTGGTTCGGGAAAGACCACTCAGCTAACACAGGTTGCTACCTTACTATGGTTTTTCAGAGAATACATAGTTCTGAGACAATTAAATCATTGAACTTATAGTTTATTTCTTTTTTTTAAGTATCTTCACGAGGACGGGTACACTGTAAACGGTATAGTAGGTTGCACCCAACCAAGGCGTGTAGCAGCCATGAGTGTTGCAAAGAGAGTTAGTGAAGAGATGGAAACAGAGTTGGGCGATAAAGTGGGATATGCAATTCGTTTTGAAGATGTAACTGGTCCAAATACTGTTATCAAGGTAAGGTGTTTCCAAGCAATGAACTGCCTGTTTGCTTAATTATGATTTTCTGGTTTAGTTTTCCGAGTAAAACTTGGCTTTTAGCATCTACCCTTCGTTATAACGCTGAAATTTTATGAAACTTCATATTTCCTTTTGAAATTACAGTACATGACCGATGGAGTGCTACTGAGAGAGACACTTAAAGATTCCGACCTGGATAGGTATCGGTATGTATGCATCAACCTTACCTCTAACAGATCATGCTATAAACTGGTTTAAGTAGATATGATGTTCTAACCTTGTTGCCGACTTTGTATAGTGTGGTAGTGATGGATGAAGCGCATGAAAGGTCACTCAACACCGACGTCCTTTTTGGAATACTGAAAAAAGTTGTGGCTCGGCGTCGTGATTTCAAACTGATAGTCACGTCAGCGACCCTTAATGCTCAAAAGTTTTCCGATTTCTTTGGGAGGTAAATACTATCTTTCAGACAAACCCAAATTTGAATCTAATATTGAATTCTTATATGGCAATGTTTTTACTTTGGTAATGCAGTGTTCCTGTATTCAACATTCCCGGAAGGACCTTCCCTGTCAATATTCTCTACTCTAAAAGTCCTTGTGAAGACTATGTTGAAGCCGCTGTTAAACAGGCAATGACGATTCACATAACGAGCCCACCTGGGGACATTCTCATATTTATGACCGGGCAAGATGAGATTGAAGCGGCGTGTTTTTCTCTTAAGGAGAGAATGGAACAGCTCGTTGCATCATCCACCAGAGAAATCACGAACTTACTGATTCTCCCTATATACTCTCAGTTACCTGCTGACTTGCAAGCAAAAATATTCCAGAAACCAGAAGATGGATCCCGTAAATGCATTGTTGCCACCAATATCGCTGAAACATCATTGACAGTCGATGGAATATACTATGTGATTGACACGGGGTATGGAAAGATGAAGGTTTTCAATCCTAGAATGGGTATGGATGCTCTTCAGGTTTTCCCCATTAGTCGTGCTGCCTCTGATCAGCGTGCAGGAAGAGCTGGAAGGACAGGGCCAGGAACATGTTACAGGCTGTATACAGAGAGTGCATATTTAAATGAGATGTTGCCGAGTCCCGTGCCAGAGATTCAGCGAACGAACTTGGGTAACGTTGTGTTGTTGTTGAAGTCGCTTAAAATAGACAACTTGCTAGAGTTTGATTTTATGGACCCACCTCCACAAGAGAACATCCTGAACTCTATGTACCAGCTTTGGGTGTTGGGTGCTCTTAGCAACGTTGGAGGATTAACTGATCTTGGGTGGAAGATGGTGGAATTCCCGTTGGATCCACCTCTTGCAAAGATGCTCTTAATGGGTGAACGGCTTGACTGCATAGACGAGGTCTTGACCATCGTGTCAATGCTTTCAGTACCTTCAGTTTTCTTCAGACCGAAAGAGAGAGCAGAAGAGAGCGACGCGGCGAGGGAGAAGTTTTTCGTACCGGAGTCAGATCATCTGACGCTACTGAATGTATATAAGCAATGGAAAGAGCATGACTACAGAGGAGACTGGTGCAATGACCATTACCTGCAAGTCAAAGGTCTGAGGAAAGCTAGAGAAGTACGATCCCAGCTTCTGGATATCCTCAAGCAACTCAAGATACCACTCAAGTCGTGTGGCCCAGATTGGGACATTGTTAGAAAAGCCATATGCTCAGCTTACTTCCATAACTCAGCTAGATTAAAAGGTGTAGGTGAGTATGTGAATTGTAGAACTGGGATGCCTTGCCATTTGCACCCGAGCAGTGCACTGTATGGTCTAGGATACACACCGGATTACGTGGTGTATCATGAACTGATCTTAACCACGAAAGAGTACATGCAGTGTGCTACATCTGTTGAGGCGCATTGGCTGGCTGAGTTAGGACCAATGTTTTTCTCGGTCAAGGACTCGGATACGTCTATGTTGGAGCATAAAAAGAAGCAGAAGGAAGAGAAAACAGCAATGGAGGAAGAGATGGAGAAGCTGAGAAGAGATCAGGCGGAGGCGGAGTTGAGAAGCAAAGAGAGAGAGAAAAGGAAAAGGGCTAAGCAGCAGCAACAGGTTTCAGGTCCTGGCATGAAGAAAGGCACCACTTACCTCAGGCCTAAGAAGTTTGGTCTCTAAAACATTGTAGTAAATCTTATTTGTTTAAATACGTGAAAAGCCAAAAGACTACCTGTTTGGTATTGTAAACCTTTTTCTTACAAAACAAAAACAGAAGCAAGATTGAGCAAAACTGTAATCAACTTGTGTCATACTTGTTTTTAATGCGTCTTTTATCATTTGATGTTATTCGTGAGTTTTCCAACTTATCTCCGAATCTTTAGTTACTTAAATATCGCTGATAATCGGTTTCGAAATTTATTGATTTTTATTATGTATCTGTCTCGTTGTAGAAGAAAAAAATAAAGTTTACTAAAAGGTGCTGCCACATCTATATGCTGATCCTATTGTTGCTACATCTCATCCCTGTCTGTCTATGCATAATTCTACATTTATATGAAATCTGATAGATTTTACAATCCAGTTGCCTTAGATTTGTGGCATAAAGATCATTTTATAAATCCTCTACCTAAACAAAATACAGTTTGCTTTATCCATACAAGTACCCCAATCTCCCTTATCCATTCACATTGCCACCACCATCTACACCTTTCAGCCAGTCCAATGCCCTCACTCAATCATCTGCGTTTATGCCAAAAGATTACGGCCACATTATTACTTCTATTTCATTACACCGCATGAATCTAAGAGCAGTAAGAAAGATGTGAAACCTGAGGAGAGTTGGAAGGAGCCCCTATCAAATATTACCACTTTCTCCGTCTGATATATCTTCAAGCCTTGCAATTGCATCCACAAGAGCTTGCTCATGATCCTATATTCCAAGAAAAACTATATAGTCAGCTTCCTTTTACATGATACCGTGGAGTAAGAGACCAGAACTCAACAACACCACGAAGGAATCTGTTTCTTACTCTTAGCACTTTCTTTGCCTTCTCCACCTCTGCCGGGTTGGGGTTAACGGATCTAAAAACTTTTTCTACCTGTAAAAAATATTTATAAATAAATACTCAGATTGATAACAATAATGAAGATTCATTTCCCTAATCTAAATATCTAAAACTTGGAATAATACCTCTTTTATTAGTGTATCAGTGTGGAATATTTCGATGTCTCCTAAAGCTTTTTTTCCGATGCCATTCTGTGCCTTGTGTTGCTGAAGCTTCAGGCTTCCCCTACCTCTACCACCACTAGCTTGGCCTGCAGGACCACCACGAGCCATGCCCTTTGTAATTCCACGGCCTTGCCCAGGATGTCCTTTACGAGAAGCCCCAGCATCCTCACCTTCCCATCTGATATCCCCCGGAGATATCTATGAAAGACCAATCAGCATCCAAGAACCATCGAGATCATAAACAAATAGAATAAGACAACATTTTCATTGATATTACCTCTTTAAGATTTACCCATTCCCAAGTTTCATTCCCAGTGTTCATGTCATACACTAAAGCATGCCGCCCCTTATCAATGTTGAACAACGGTAAAATAAAATATAATATCAGAAAATGGAGATTTGGCATTAAAACAATAATATATATATTAGTAAGATAAGATACCTCTTTGTAGTCAGTTATAACAGCTTCATAGAAATTGTTGTCCTCAGGCCACTTAGTCCATACCTTCTTTCCAACCAACGGGTCTGGTTCATCTGTTACTGCGCCAGGCTGGGGCCTTCCAGCTATGCCTGTAGCTGGGAACTGCATCGACTTTATCAACCACAAATAATTAAAAAAAAAATCAGCACTTAGTCAGTGAAGCATTTAGGAACTAGTGTAGAAACAAAAGTAAGAGAGTCACGCACTGTCTTTGGCTTCTTGGTCTTTGGACCTGGTGGAGGACCTCCCCTTCTTAGCGCAGATGAAGATGGTTGCATTGATGAGTGCATAGCAGGAGATGGCTGACCCATAGCTAACGAAGCGATTGATTGTGATGTCTTTTGCTTCTTACGTGAACCTGAAACAGCTGGACTTGGAACAGTATCATGAACCATCTGAGGAGCACCAGACTGAAAGCTATTCCCCTTTCTCCATTCCCTGACATGATTCAAATTAACTCCATTAGCTAGAACGTTTGCTTTTGATTAAAATATAACCAAAAACACACACCTTATTCGCCTGATCATTTCATCAGCATTAACCCTTGATAACAACTCTCTGTGTTCCTCATCAGACACCCGAAGTTCTTTTCTGAGTTCAGTGATCAAACTTTCCTTCTCCTGAATATTTTTTTATAGATGGTTAAGTTACATAAGCATGGACTTATAAACATGAAGAAGAAAAGTAATATAAGTACCCAGGTAATAGCATCAGACTGGGCTTTAAATGCACGGAGTATTGAGCTATAAGCTTCTTGCTCAATGAGATGAATTTGAGTTTCCATGTCATTGTGCACCCTTGATAAAGGAGCAGTGTTGAGAACTGAAGGTCTACCATTACCAGCAGGTCTCCCACTTCTCTGATATCTACTTGGAGGTAAGTCATCATCCGTACCTTAGTCCCCACAGAACAAAAAACATATCCATAAACAGACAGTAACCAATTTTACAAACAAAACATAGTAAATCAGTTTTAAAATCCAAATTTTGAGCAATTCTAACAGGAAAAAGCATGGAAACACAGTTACAGAAAAAGGAACGTCCTATAGTTAATATCAGAAAGAGACAGAAACTAACACTAAACTAGTTAAGAAGCGGCTAAGAGTGAACAACTTTTGAAAGAAGACAAAAGACTCACCACTACTATCAGAAGGTCGGTAATCCATGTGTGTCCTTTCTCGATGATGCTTCACAATGGAAGCTAAAGAAATCAAAAAACTTGGTAATGAGACCTGTCTAGTTCCACCCAATGCACAAGCTGCAAAAACCAAGAAAAAAAAAAAAAACATTAAACGGAGGAAAATACCAAACACATTTCCACTCTTCAACAGAACAATGAAACACAAAACAAGGTCATCATAATTCTTAAATCTAGAGAACAAATAACCAAAACACCCTTGGCAAATTCATGAGCTTCCTTCAAACTACATAAATTTCCAAGAATCAAGAAAAAAATTTGTTACAAGAATTAAACTTTCTCTAAAACCCTAATTGCCTCGAATTGCACAGAGAAATAGTGCAAAAGCAATTACCTTTATGGTGGCTGTTCTTTGGATCTGCTCTCGAAATTTTTTTTATCAGCCAAGATTTTCCATGGTGAAAAATTACTCCCGAAAGATCATAGATTTGAGCTTAAAGCGGATGTACAAATCTGAAGATTCGAACAAGGAAGAAACTTTCTCACACGCAATTCAATTTTGAGAGAACGTTAGATCTCCCGGAAGCTGAAACTACGCCGTTTTAGTCAGAATTACTTGACAAAACCGTGAAGGATTTCTCCGAGCAAATCTATTGAGTCGCGGACGTGAAATCGACAAATATTTTGCCCTAATTTTTTTTTTCCCAGTTGATAGATTGGCAAAGCTTGTCGTTTCTCGTATCTGATTTGGTTCTGTCTTAAATCCGGTTTGCTTTGGTACGCTTTCATACCAAATTAATCCGGTCTTATTTTGTCAACGGTACGCGTTTTTTTGTAATTTCAGGTAAAGTCGTTTGCCTGAAAATAGGTTTTATTTACCAAAAAGAATCAGTTTGGAAAGTAAACCGACATTTGTAAAGCCGGTCTGAAGCAAACAAACCAAGGAAAAGGCGGTTCGGTCCAAAATTTAATTCAACAAAAACTGGAATAGAAAAAAAAAACAAATGTTTCTGCCTGTGTCCCCGAAACTCCGACGTCTTTCTTCAACCTCCGACCGCTTCATCGCTTCCACAAAAGAGCTATAAATACTTGACTCAGTATTACGTTTAATGTTGGATTTTTCTGTTAGTTGAGTTGATTGGATTGGATTGTACTCAGGCTAAAGATTTCAACTTTGTAGATTGTTCTAGTGCATTTGTCTAAAAAAAAAAGTAGAATGTTCTATTGTCTAATGCTCATTTAAGGTGCTGTTACAGGAGGTATCAAAGTTGCTTACAGTTTCAATTTTTGTCCCTAGGTATCTTTGTAGTTGATTGCAACTCCTTTATGCGTGTGGGTTTGAAATTGTAGGTGAGTGGTAGTAACACATGAGCATCTCTAGGCCCACTCCATAATTTACTGCAAAATAGAGTGATGAAGAAACAAAAAAGTGATTACTTCAAATATGGAATAATGAGATTTTTGTTTCTTCATTACTCCATTCTCCACTCCATTTTGCAGTAAAATATGGAGTGAGATTGGAGATGCTCTAAGAAATAAAGAACCAAGAATGGATTCGGTGAACCCAAAGTACATTCTAAGGAACTATCTTTGCCAAAGAAGCCCAGGCGTCTGCATGCTTTCTTACTCCTCCTAGTTCTCTCCTTCCTACTACTTTCGTTTTTGTCATTATAGAAAGGACGAGGAAACACACAAACCACTCTAATAGATGTTTGCTTGTAAACTTGTAATCACTATTTCGCGTTTTAAGTTGAATAAATATTTGATTACATACAAAAGGTCTAGCTTCTTGTTTTTTTCTGTGTGAGCAAATGACGTATTAGCAAAATCCAACATGCATCGTCCAACTGCCAATGAACCAAGTGATATGAGCTTCATCTCCAAACACAAGCTCCTGAGCTCACATTCTATGAACAGAGATAATCACCACACTACATAAATCAAAGAACTCAGGGAAAGCTAAAAAAAAAAAAATGTGAAACTGAGATACTTGCACTGAAAGAGAATCAACTAGAGCTGGTTCCAAAATGTTCATAGAGTTTGCAATGAGATCATCCATGTGAGATATGTGCAGCATACGCATGTTACTCTTTTTATCCTCTACCCAAGGCACATATAGCTTTTTATCTGCCACTGTATTTGGAATTGGATCTAAACAAGTAACAAAATGTGAAACTGAGATACTTGCACTGAAAGAATAGGAATCAACAGATAAATTTTTTTTTACAAATTTAGGAGCTTTTTTCTATAATTTTTTTAAAAAAAAAATAATAAGGGGCACTAAGCCAATGTTTCACTTGGCTATGCTCAGGACAACCTATGTACACAGAGATGCAATCTCATTAGTCATAATAATAAGGTACACAATGCCATTAAACCAATCACTAATCACAATTAGTCACTGAAGTGTAAAGGAGCTTCCTTCTGTCCAATTCTGCCAATCAAAGAGCAGTAAGTAGTACCAGGATGTTGGAGAATCTTAGACAAGATTTGACAAGTGTCAACTTCGTTAAGAGACTTGCAGCTAATGTAAGCACACAATCTCCGACATGATTTGAACCAAGGAGCTTCAACAACAGTGTTCTGAATTGCATCATCTAAGATCAATTTTTATAATTAGCTATCTCATCTTGCGTTTTGCTGGTGGTGGTGCTCATGGCGACGTGTGATAATCTGGAAACGGGTCGGGTCGTTATCTTGGGGAAGAACAAAAGATTAATGATGGTCTTTCGAGTGCTGTAAAGACGCGAGCTCCAATCATTACAAAACTGTATCGATCCCCGTACCTCTCGCATGCTAAGCGAGTGCTCTACCATCTGAGCTACATCCCCTACGACTATGTTATGTAGAGATTTAAGTTTCTTAATCTATCTATAACATTATTTGAGAAGTAAATTTGCTTAGTTGTCAACTTCTCCATGATTTTAGGTTATTTTACGTATTTTCATGTTTTAATAATTTAGTATATAATAAAAACGAATTTATGTTAATAATATTATATTTTTAGAAAATATATTAATTATTTTGTATTAGATTGTTATCTTAAAAATATATTTTTTAATTATAAAATTTAAGTGAGTTTGCTGATTAATTTGTAATTTTCTGTGATTTAGGTAATCTATACTATTATTTGCGAAGTGATTTTTTACAACGGAGCTCTCACGTTAAAAGTTGGAGTGGTTAATATCGTTTATACCCTTAATGAAAATAATATATAAATCAGCCAAAAATAAAAACGAATTTAAACTTTAATCGAAATCAATAATAATGATAAAAATTATCCATAATCTAAATATATATTTAAAAATAAAAAGATATAATTCCTATATATATTGTGTTGTTATCTGGAAAATATATTTTAATAAAAAAAATTCAAAAACAGAAAATACATAAATAAATATTCATAAATTAAAAATTTTAATTGTATATAATTGAAAAAACAAAATTGAAAAATATAATAACGTAATTATATTTTTAATTGTATATAATCGAAAAAATAAAATTGAAAAAAAATATAATACGTAATTATTTTCAAATTAAAAGAATGTAATAATATAATATAATATAATGATTAATTTTTTCTATAATTAAATCTTAAATATGCATTAATAATAATCTATACTATTATTTGCGAAGTGATTTTTCGCAACGGAGCTCTCACGTTAAAAGTTGGAGTGGTTAATATCGTTTATGTCCTTAATGAAAATAATATATAAATCAGCCAAAATAAAAACGAATTTAAACTTTAATTGATTAGGTAAATCATTTAAATCAATAATAATGATAAAAATTATCCATAATCTAAATATATACTTAAAAATAAAAAGAGATAATTCATATATATATTGTGTTGTTATCCAGAAAATATATTTTAATAAAAAAAATTCAAAAACAGAAAATACATAAATAAATATTCATAAATTAAAAATTTTAATTGTATATAATTGAAAAAAACAAAATTGAAAAATATAATACGTAATTATATTTTTAATTGTATATAATCGAAAAAAATTGAAAAACTAGAATACCTAATTATTTTCAAATTAAAAGAATGTAATAATATAATATAATATAATGATTATTTTTTTATATAATTAAATCTTAAATATGCATTAATAATAATAAAATAAAAAGCATTAAAAATAAAAAAAAATCGTGTTTGACAAAAATAAATTTAAATATATTGTATTATTATCCAAACTAACACATAAATAAATATTCTTAAAGTAAAATTTTTAATTGTATATAATTGAAAAAAAAAAAAATTGAAAAAGTATAATATGTAATTAATTTCAAATTAAAAGAATGTAATAATATAATATAATGATTCATTTTAATATATAATTAAATCTTAAACATACATTAATAATAATAAAATAAAAAGAAAGAAAACACGTGTTTGACAAAAATAAATTTAAATATATTGTATTATTATTCAAACTAATATTATTCTTTCTGTAATTTCAATTTTTGAATGTATATTTATCGATTCAATTTTTTTTAAATTGAAAGATAGATATTTATATTTTTATCAATTAAGAAGAAATGAAATAGACTTTAGATTTTTCAAAGTTTTGAAGGAAAAAAAAAGGTTTTTTTTTTAATTCGGGAATAACTTTATCATGTAAAAATATTTAATGTTTTAGGTCAAATGTTTTGGATGCAAATAATCATTTACTTTAATGATTTTTAAATTGATTTAAAGATAATTAAGCCCGCATATGCGGGCAAAACACCTAGTCTATACTATTATTTGCGAAGTGATTTTTCGCAACGGAGCTCTCACGTTAAAAGTTGGAGCGGTTAATATCTATTTTACCCTTAATGAATTTTCTATCTTTAACTAATTAGATAATTAAAAGCGAAATTTAAAAAATAAAATTAGATTAGTATGTTATTATCTTAGATAACTGAGAATAATTAATATAATAAATTTATAAAAATTATATTAGTATGTTATTATCTTAGATAACTGAGAATAATTAATATAATAAATTTATAAAAAAATCAAATTTAAGAAAAACGAATTTCAATGATTTTAGATTTATCTTTATCTAAACCTCTTTTATATTTATCTTCATCTAAAACTCTTTTATATTGTGTTATAAAGTCTATATTAACTTTGAAAAATAATTATATTGGTTAATATATAATTAATTATAAATTAAAAACGAATTTTATTTATTTGATAATTATCTTTATTAATTTTTTATATTATGTGATAAAGTCTTTATCAACCTTGAAAAATAATTATATTTATTATTATATAATTAATTTCACCCTTAATGAATTTTTTATATATAACTAATTTTATAATTGAAAACGAAATTTAAAAAATAAAATTAGATTAGTATGTTATTATCTTAGATAACTGAGAATAATTAATATAATAAATTTATTTTACAAAAAAATCAAATTTAAAAAAACGAATTTCAATGATTTTCAATTTATCTTTATCTAAACCTCTTTTATATTCTTAATGAATAAATTATATGAATTAATTAAATATAAAAAGGAATTTAAATTTATTTAATTAGATAATTTATTTTAAATAATAACAATAAGAGTTATCCAAAATCTAAAAATATATTTTATTTTTAAAAGATAATTCCTATATATATTGTATTTTTATCCAAAAACTCTCTTTTGATAAAATATTTAAAAATCTATCTATCTATACTATTATTTGCGAAGTGATTTTTCGCAACGGAGCTCTCACGTTAAAAGTTGGAGCGGTTAATATCGTTTATACCCTTAATGAATAAAATACATATTAGTTAATTAAAATTCTTAATTTTATATAATTGAAAAGATGATATTGAATAATTTTTAAGCTAAATAAAAAATTTCAAAATGAAAACACAAAAAATAATTTATGCTTCTAATTTTTTATTATTAATATATTTACTAACAAATAATTATAAAAGGCTTAAGTCCGCATGGCGGGCAAAACACCTAGTTAAAACAACTTTAGAAGAGAGAAAAGAATATTATACTCGTGGTCTGTGGGCTTTTATTTTAACAATTGGTCGGGCCTTATTCCATTTGAAAATAGCCCATAAAGGCCCGTTATTATTGTACGAAAAAATAAATTTCGAAAACATTCCCTCCTAAACAAAAAATATTTGGCTCCAAACTCAAAAAAAAAATTTCAGAAAAGAGCGCGTGCAAGCTTCTTCTGGTGTTAATAAAGAAGACGATCTCCCCCTCCTCTCCAAATGAAAATCTCCAAATCCTTCAAACTCCACCGCACAACTTCACACTCGAATCCTCTCCTCATCCGTCCCCCCGCGATCTCACACCATCATCCACCTATGGAGAACCACCACAAGCGCCAGCGAACAACTCGCGTCTCCACCGCCGGAGGAAGAAGCTCGAAGCGAAAGCTAAGCCCGGAGACATACGCGGTTTCGATAATCACGCAGATCACCGAGGTCGAAGAAGAAGACGAAGAAGAAATAGATCTCGTCGTCGCCGCGATCCGCCGCCACGTGGAGATTCTAAACTCGAGCTTCTCAGATTCGGAAGATGTCAAAGAAGCTGCTGCTGCTCTCTACTCCCTGGCGAAAACTGGTACTGTACTTACTCCTTACCGTTAGATCGAATTTAATAGCTCAATCTTACGTTACAACATTTGAATCGATTAAGTTTTGTGATTCGACTTAGCGATTGATTTGTTGTAGCTCATATTAAAGCGAGATCTAGATTTGATTTTTGGATTATGTTGGATTAATCAATCTTGTGTTGCAGTTGTTTGAATCGATGCAGATTTTTTTATTCTATTTAGCGATTGATTTGTTTCTGGCTTTAATTTTGGATTTTGGATTCGTAACTGATTTGTGTAGACGAAAACGTGGAGATGATGGTGGAGAATGGAGTGATTCCTGCGTTGGTTAGATACTTGGAATCGCCGTGGTGTTCGGGAACCAGCGGGAACGTTCCCAAGTCTTGTGATCATAAGCTGGAGAAAGATTGTGCTGTTTCGCTTGGACTTATTGCTGCTATTCAGGTAACTGAATCTTTTTTCTACTGTTTTGAATATCACTTACTGTTTCTTGCACTGATGTTTACTAATGATGGTTTTATTTGTTTAATAGCCTGGTTACCAGCAGCTTATTGTGGATGCTGGGGCTATAGCTCCCACTGTGAAGTTGTTGAAGAGGAGAGGGATTTGTATTGGGTGCATGGAAGCTAATGCTGTTGTTAGGAGAGCAGCTGATATAATCACTAATATTTCTCATGACAATCCAAGGATTAAAACTAATATAAGGTGTGATTTAGTATTTGATAATACTTTATGGTTTTGGTTTTGGCTATGCTGTTTTCATTTGACAGCTATTTTTAAAAATACCATATTCAGGGTTGAAGGTGGCATTCCACCGCTTGTTGAGCTTTTAGATTTTCCGGATGTTAAAGTACAGAGGGCTGCTGCAGGGGCCTTGCGTACAGTTTCATTTAGAAATGATGAGAACAAGGCTCAGATTGTGGAGTTGAATGCTTTGCCCACGCTTGTATTGATGCTTCAGTCAGAAGATCCTTCTGTGCATGGTGAAGCGGTTGGTTCTCTTTTCTTGCTTTAGATTGTTGGAATTGGTTTGCTTTGTTTAGTTCCTTTCTGATATAATATTGAAATATCAGATTGGGGCAATTGGAAATCTTGTCCACTCATCTCCTGACATCAAGAAAGAGGTTATCCGCGCTGGTGCCTTACAACCAGTAATCAGTCTACTTAGGTATGCTTATTTTTCTCTCTTCTGTTGAAATAGATGTTTTCTCTTGATATTGTGAAACATCTTTTGTAACTGCTTGCTATGATATCTGCTACAGCTCAACTTGTTTGGAGACACAGAGGGAAGCAGCGTTATTAATAGGTCAATTTGCTGCGCCTGATTCAGACTGCAAGGTATAAGCTTGTTTCTTTCTTGAGATTGATGTTCTCTAATCTGAATATATGCTCACTCAAACTCTTTGTTTTGACGATATCAAAAGGATGGATTCAAAGTAAATAGAACATATAATTAAAACATAAATGGCAACTTGATCATGCAGGTGCACATTGCCCAGAGAGGTGCCATTACCCCGTTAATTAAGATGCTTCAGTCATCAGATGAACAGGTCATGGAAATGGCAGCGTTTGCTCTTGGTCGCTTGGCTCAGGTAGTTTTTTTTTTTTAATAAGCATGTGAACCTTTTTGTTGCTTTTTCGAATCTGTTACTTTATAGATAATTGTTGAATCAGACTTTTAGCATAAAGCATATCTTAATTTGCCCGTATATCAATGTTTTGAATGTCGCAGGACACACACAATCAAGCTGGCATTGGACAAAGAGGAGGCATTTACTCACTACTAAATCTTCTTGATGTGCAAACTGGATCTGTGCAACACAACGCTGCCTTTGCTTTGTATGGCCTTGCAGATAATGAGGTAACCTAATCTCCTAATGAATAGTTTTCAGTACATCTATACTTTTTGCTAGCTATACATACCATGAGTACTTAACTATGTTTTCTGTAAATAGGAAAACGTAGCAGATTTCATAAAGGCTGGAGGGTTTCAAAAGCTTCAAGATGACAATTTCACTGTTCAAGTATGCATTTGACTGCTTATGAATGCAAATCCGATTTATATGATTTCCAACTTCTAAAATGCAAAACGAAAATCTTCTATTTGTAGCCGACTAGGGATTGTGTGGGGAGGACATTGAAGAGACTAGAGAACAAAATTCATGGACCGGTGAGTACCTATCTGTTAGACCTTCTGGTTTTTAGTTAAGTATGGTCTTCGTTCTATAGTCCCTTGATATTATACTCTTCTTTCAGGTACTAAACCAATTATTATATCTAATGAAAACCACTGAGAAGACTATACAAATGCGAATTGCTCTAGCTCTTGCACATCTTTGTGACCCTAGAGATGGAAAACTAATTTTCATCGATAACAATGGTAATAGTCTCATCTCAAAAATTTATCAGAATTTTGGTTTATTGTTAGCTTTATACTGTTCCTGATCAATAGACGAATCATTAACGCAGGAATTGAGTTTTTGTTGGAGCTTCTATACTTCTCAAGCATGAAACAACAGAAGAATAGTTCAAGAGCTTTATTCGAATTAGCTACAAAAGCTACATCCTTTGCACCAGAGGACTCAGCTCCTTCCTCACCCACACAACGGGTGAGAAATCTCCATTAGCCCATTTCTTATTCAATTATAAATATAATTATCTGATTTGAGGTCTTGACTTGTTATTGGTTGTAATACTGAAGCCGTTTTTGGGTGAGGAATTCGTGAACAGCCCTACTTTGTCAGATGTTACATTCCTAATCGATGGTATTACATAAAGTCCCATCTATGTTTCTGTTAAATCTACCTGTCATCACACTTTTTAACTAAGTATCTCCATGGCAGGTAAACAATTCTATGCTCACAAGATTTGCTTGGTAGCTTCCTCTGATATATTTCGTGCAATGTTTGATGGCCTTTACAAGGTAACCTTTTCAATATATCATTCTACTATCTATTTCATCATACAAAATATTAATCAACTAACTTGAGAAATGGTTTTAGGAACGCAACGCCCAAAATGTGGAGATCCCAAATATAAGCTGGGAAGTGTTTGAGCTTATGATGAGGTTAGTTCTATAGAATAAAATATTTACCATAATAATAAGCTAAGAATCTGAAGCATGAAACACAATGGTGCAGATTCATATACACAGGAAGAGTTAACATCACAAAACATTTGGCTCAAGATCTGTTGGTAGCAGCTGATCAGTATCTTCTCGAAGGCCTCAAACGGCTTTGCGAGTACACAATCGCGCAGGTAAAATACTCAAAACCAAAGGTTCTTGTGACTTATCTATGTGTATAACTAAAATAGTCTTTACTGATATGTTGGTGCAGGACATATGTGTGGATAACATACCATTCATGTACGAGTTAGCAGATACATTCAATGCTTCAGCCTTAAGACGAGCGTGCACTCTCTTCGTTCTTGAGCATTACACTAAGCTCAGCTCTGAATTGTGGTATGCAAAACAAAAATTCAGTATTTATACAAATTTGGGATTAAACTTCCTTCTCAGTGAGGTTTATATATTATTCTTTCGTAGGTTTCCCATCTTCATGAAGACAATAATACCTGAAATCCGGAGTTACATCACTGATATTCTCAGACGGCCAGTACAAGCTAAGCTAGCTGCTAGTCCAACCACTGTATAAAAAAGATTCTTTTTTCGGTTAGATAAATGGTCTAAATTTTGTAATCGCTATTTGCGCAACCGAGTAATATCAAGAGGTCCTCCACAAAGTCAATCTTTCTTTATAAATGACTATATTACTAATATCTCAGACCACCTGCATAAAATTGGTTTGTGAGTAAATATATCCAAGTTATATCGTGTCGAGTAAATTTTGTAAGCATCTGAATCTCTTATAAACCTTGAAATGGTTATTGGGCTTCGCATGTTTTGTGTTAATCTTGGAAAGCTTTTACTACACAACAGGTTGTAAGTTAATCTTCTTACCACACTTCAGATTAATCGCAATAAGAGAATGTTTATATTTTATTTTGCTCAAAACACAATTTTAGTAAAAGCCCAACATTAGACTTTCTCTAGAGAGCTTTGCAAAGGCCCACCAAACTGTGCTCAGACAGAAACCATTGTGGTTCGAAAAGACTATTCTACAGACAGCCATTGATTTGCTTTCTCCTCTAATTCCTCTCGTCACGTTCTCCACTTTTAGGGATATTAATTCTACGCTCACCAAGATCTTCAATTGCCTGCCTCTCTCTCTCTAGGTACTTCTTCTCTTCCCCAATTTTCTTACCAATCGATTAGCATCGAGTCAACTGTGTAAGTACGTTTCTTTCTTCATCTCTTTGCTGGAAATGTGTTTATCCCACTGTGCCTGAAATTGCCATCATTGTCTCGTTTAAATATGCGAATTTATATTTAGATTTTGTCGCCTATGTTGTTTGTTTCGTTGATTTTGAAACTAGAATTCTGTGATTCGATCGAATGTTTAAATTACATCTTTGTTTGTTGAAAGTTATTTAGCTCAAAATCAACCTTTCGTGAACCAAATTGTTTTGGTTTGATCTAGATGCATCCATGTAAGCTCTTATCCCACTATAACCTGGCATTTTTTTTTATTTATTTTGAATATAATCTCTCGTTACATAAAAAAAATAAAAGAACTTTTTGGGTGTTTCTGCTCGAAGTTAATCTGTATGATGTATACAAAACATTCATGATTTTGGGTTTTGATTTCTTTTTTGGATCATATTTGTTCTGCGTTTTGATTCTTCAATCTATGTAGATTTCTTGATGGTAAAAGCATATAAACAAGAGCATGTCTACAAGCATCCGTGGGAGCGGGTGAGTGCTGCCTCATGGAGGAAGTTTTCTGACCCTGAAAACAAACGCATCCTTTCTCATATCCTTGAAGTCGACACCTTGAACCGCAAACTTGACACTGACACCGGTAAACTCCACACCACACGTGCTCTCACCATCCATGCTCCTGGTCCATGGTTCCTTCACAGGATCATTGGCCAAGACATCTGTCACTGTGTTGAATCTACTGTTGTCGATGGCAAATCACGTTCCATGCAGGTTATCATCTTCTCCTTCTTCCTAGCTTAATTAGTAGGATGAAGCATTTCAATAGTTGTGATTAGGCATAGACAACCTTAGATTAGTGTGTGGATTATAGCTTATATTGCACTAGTGTTAGTGAAACAATTGTTACAAGTATCAGATATATAGCAAAAAAAAAAACCCTAGTTTGTAAGATGAGAAACTGGTTTTAGTTTCTTGTTATCTGTTTGACTTGAAACTTGATTGTAATGAAGTATATTGATGGAGAAGTATCTATATTAGCCTAATACATCTGTTTTGGATTCTGATTCAGCTTACAACAAAGAACATTAGTCTGAAAAAATTCATTGAGGTGGAGGAGAGGATAAGATACGATCCTCATCCAGAAAATCCATCGGCCTGGACGGTTTGTAGCCAGGAGACAAGCATTCGGATCAAACCCTTGTCGGCTCTGGCCTCAATGGCTGAGAAAGTTGAGCAGAAGTGCGCCGAGAAGTTCATGCAAAATAGCGTGAAAGGGCGAGAGGTTATGGAGAGGATTTGTAGGTATATGGAAGCAGAGTCCGCTCCAGTCTAAAGATCCAGTCTTCTTAAAGATTCCATTATCTTGGCTTTTGGGTTTTATAGTAAAGATCCAAGAGGACTACATGTTGGAGTCATGGTAGTAATAAAATCTTTAAGACAGTTAAAATTAAGCTACTGTTTTTTTCTTTTATCAGCTACTTCTCTTGTTTTTGTGAGCAACGAATGTTGTTGAGCTGACAAGCTTTCTATCCAATTTTGATTATAGTCCTAAGTCATCTGACCCGGTGTACTGCCTTTTTCTTAATAAAAATCAGTAACTATAAATAGGATAAAATTCAAAAGCTCATTTTATAACCAATAGATATTTACAAATATTTGGAGAAGATGCAGAGTGTAAAAGATGATGAATCAACAAAAGCACTGCTTGAGGAGGAATCCAAGAAGTTAAAAGATGAATCAACAAAACTGGTGGCCAAGCTGCAGAAACAGAAAGCACTTCTTGAGATCGAATTAGAGAAGGTAAAATGTGAATAAACAAAACTTGTGGCTAAGCTGGAGAGGCAGAAGATTTTTCATTTTAATATAATAGATTCTATTGTTTATATGAACCAGTTCAAACAGTCTGAAGCTAAGAATCAAGCTCTGGAGAACCAGTTAAAGAATGAATTCACTCAAGTAAGAGCCCACAGAGATAAAAAAAAAATATCAGTACTCTTTATTAGCTCCATATATACTCACATTTCATTTTGGTTAATGCTATAGGAAGTTTTTGCTACCATTCAAACGCTAACAATCAAAAGTGAATAGCCTGGAAGCTGAAAAACCCTAATTGTAAGAAGAACTTAACCTGCATATACATTGGAAGCTCAAGTTCTAAAACTCATTTCTTGGTTTTATATCTTCTACAACAAAAGTCTTTTAACTTGAGTGAAAGACTTTATTTTATATTAAAATCTTGATTAAAACAAAAGTCCATCAAAACCCAAATCTTTATGTTCTGTAATGGAAAAAATAATTTACACATTAATAAGTAAATCAATCACACACAACACACAAGCAAAGTAAGTCACCAAAAAAAACAGAGGAAATAAGAAAAGCAAAAACAGAGAGAATAGAGAAGCAGAAGAAGAAAGCCAAATGTGGAGGTAAACTGATCCCTAAAGATTATGATCACCAGGAGGGAAACGTGGGAGATAAGGTATCCAAGTGGTAGGATCTTTCCAGTCAAACGCTGGCAAAGCCGGATTAGGGTTTGCTAAAGGAAGAAACGGGAAAGGAAAAGAAGGAAGAGGAGGTAGAGTAGGCAACGGTGGCAGAGTTGAGTACGGCCAAGGGAACCAGTACGGTGCCAGATAAGGCCAAAAGAATTCAGAATCTCTAAACTTCTTCTCCACCTTCTCCTCCTCCTCTCGCCGGTTATGTCTCTTTCCACCGTTGCAAAGTGTTGTGTTTTTGTGAGAAGGTTTGTAGCTGAGTGCGCTTAAGCTGTAGATACAGACACGGTCTTGCTTTGACTTGATGGATACTTCGTTGGTTGCTGTCTGAAAAACGGGTATGTTGCAGCCTATGTTGTTGTCTGATGTTTTGAGTAGCTTGGCGCTGCATTGAGAAGCTATGGCTATACCGTCGACGCAATCTATACCATCGACGTGTGGGATCTCGAGCTTGTAAACGCCGCTTCTGTTTGTTGTTCTGTTTACTGATATGTTTACTTCCTCTGTTGTCTTTGGTGAGCTTGCTTTGAATCTACAGCTTACATGAACATCCACTCCTGTGGTATAGAGACAGAGATTTTTGACTCGGTTAACCGGTCCGAATCAAACCGAAATTGTACCAAGAAAACCAATTCTAAGAACATGATTAATGGGGGTTTCTTAAGGGTGGTGTTGTTAGCGGAATTAAGAAACTGTAAAAAAACTAAGAACCTACTATTATATAAGACATTTATGAACAGGTTCTTAGCTTTTGTTTCTGATTCCGCTAAGAACCCCACCTTTTAGAAACCCCCGTTAAGTTACAAGATAAGTTCATAACTAGTTAACCAATCCTAAGTAGTTACAAGATAAGTTCATGTAATGTTTTAAAATAAGTTAAAGATGTCTGACCTTGTAAGAAATAGCTTTGTTTTGAGAAAGTGTTGCTAGAACAAGTGTCACAGTAGACAACTCCGACGACTGTGATGCGAGAAGAAGGATACGAGCTTACTTCCGGAGGTGGCCGGTGATGACCACGGCCAAAAGCTTGATGTTGGAAGCAAGAAGCTAGAAGGACAAGACAGAGAAGTTGAAGATACATTGTGGCTAATCTCTCTTTCACTCTCTATTGTTCTTTTTTTGATGATAATGTATACAAGTGTGTGTGTGTGTGTGTGTGTGTGTGTGTGTGTGTGTGTGTGTGTGTGTGTGTGTGTGTGTGATTGCAATATGTTCAGTCCGTGATCTAGAATTTTTGACCCCAACCACTGTTTAACTATAATTCTTTTATTCTATCCGCTACCAAACAAAGACATGTGAAGAGCCTTTTTTTGGCTCATTGTGCTGTTACAATGTGAAAAATATATTCATGAGGAAGAGATTTATTTGGTGTCTTTTGCTTACCAAAAGAACCTCCAAAAAAGTTTGCGATTACTTTTCTTAATACAGATCTAATCCAACAGATTAAGAGCCAAAACCCCACACTTAATTTTAAAATAAAAGCATGTTATCTATGTCATTTTCTTGGTTGATAAAAAGGGTTAATTGCTTTCTTGTGACCCAAGTCTGCAAATCATGTATTGACTTAGCTCTCCACTCAGAGAAAGACTTGAAGTTCTGATAAAGCCAAATTATATACATGCTTTGCTTCTATCTAGGTCATCAACGATCATGAAAAACATCATTTAAACACACACGATTCACAAATATTCAAATACATTTTGAAGATAATTTCATGCCTAGCTCCCTATCTATCTAACTGCGTTTTTTTTTTGTCTCTGAGGTTCTTTTACGGCGTTGACTCGAGAGGGAGTCATGATCCCTCTTTTTCCTTATGTTCTTCGTTTTTTATTACCTTTTTTGTAATTGTACTATTAACCACAAACTCAACCTGATCAAACTAACTGATTTTAAAAAATGTTGGGATAAAAATGTATGTAATCAGCAATTCATATTATATTCGGGCTCATATAAATCACCTTCTTTAAGAACAAAATGTAATTCAGGGCCGGGCCTTAATCTCAGAAAGCCTAAAATATGAGCTTTAAAGACCGTTATTTTCATACCTGAGCCATGGGCCAAACTTATTGCAATTTCACAATACAGTTCAGACAAAGTGGATAGAGTTATTACCGTTGTGGACAAAAAAAGAAGGATAGAGTTATTACCGTGGTCGACAGAAAAAAAAGGACAGAGTTATTACCGTGGTCGACAGAAAAAAAAGTATAGATTATTACCGTAACTATATATATCTGCCACAAAGTGGATAGAGTTATTACCGTAATTAGTAGCATTGAATTGATCTTTATTCTATTTTGTTGCCATTTTAGTTTAGATGATTTCCTTTTATATAATTAGTAAGTAGCAATGAAATCGACATTTATCAATCACATAAAAAAAAGTGACAGAAACATGTAGAAAAGTTGTTCTTCTGTCTTTTTTTTTTTTTTTATCAATTTGGAATATTGGTTAACAAAGAAACAAATCGGATATTTAAAAATAATATTATTAATGTTTGACTAAAGAAAGGAATTTTATCACTTGCAGGAATATGCATAAAAAAGGAAAGTGATTGAAATGGAAGATTATCTCGTCGTCATTACACTAACTAAAATTAAAAAAAAAAAAGATTATTATCGTCAACGAACGAACAAGTTGAGAGAGAGAGAGGAAAGAAAGATTTAACTGAGAGTTTCCGCAAACGCGTCATTAATTAGTGTGTGAACACTCGTGGACGACAAAACACAAGCTGCTTCCTCTCATCATCTCTCTCTCTCTACTCTAAATTCGAATCTGAACACAAAAAAGTTGTTTTTTTTTTTCTTGATACACAGATTCTCAATTCCCTCCTTTATTTCCGGGTATAGCTAAAGTTTCCACCTTTATCGTTTTTTCTTTTACTTCTCCATTGGTCTCTCTCTGTTCATTGATTTCCTCAAAGAGGTTTCTGCAAAGCTTTGTTTACTTGAGTGGAGGAGGAGGGAGATGGGTTGTTTCTCGTGTTTTGATTCGAGTGACGATGAGAAGCTGAATCAAGCTGAGGAATCATCCAAGGTTCAGAAGAAACATTCACAGCCGACACTATCTAATAACTTGTCTGCACTACCTTCAGGTCTTTCCATTCAAATCCACTCTTCTTTTTTTATCCTCTCAAGATCTGATCCTGTTTAGACTAACGTGGTTTGATCTCACTCTGGTCCCTAACAACTTGTGAGCTGCTTTTTTGCTTGTTGGGCATGTTCTGTAATTGAATTACTTGGACAAAGATGAACCTTTGCTTCACTTTCACTTTGTTTCAATCTAATTATAAATTTTCTGCCTTGTGGAGAAGGGAACATGATCTAACTGAATTTGAGATCAGGATCTTAGATTTGGTTTAATGCTGATTTGCTCCTTAAGTTTAGGTTTGTTTTAGGGTTTAGAAGACTGTGGATGGATACGTTTTGGTAAAACTTGATTTGGGACTCTTGATGATGTTTTGTGCAGGTGGGGAGAAGCTTACTTCAAAGAGCAATGGAGTCTCAAAAACGGAGCTACTTCTTCCAAGAGATGGGCTTGGACAAATTTCTGCTCATACATTTGCTTTCCGTGAGCTCGCTGCTGCTACTTTGAACTTTCATCCTGACACTTTCTTAGGTGAAGGTGGTTTTGGACGTGTCTATAAAGGAAGGCTTGACAGCACTGGTCAGGTAAATCTTACTTTGAATGGCATTTGCATACATTAATGGTATAGTAACCTCTAAACTATTTGTCTTCATCTCTCTGTCAGATTGTTGCTGTTAAACAGTTGGATAGGAATGGTTTACAAGGTAACAGAGAGTTTCTAGTAGAGGTTCTCATGCTCAGCCTTCTTCATCATTCCAACTTAGTCAACCTTATTGGTTACTGTGCTGATGGTGATCAACGCCTCTTGGTCTACGAGTTTATGTCCTTAGGATCCTTAGAAGATCACCTCCACGGTAGTGTGATTATCTTTATCCTTATTTTTTACCATTTTTTTAGACTCTTTGTGATGTGAACTTAGTCAAATATCATCCCAATGATTCCTTCTCATCTTTAGTCAAATGTCAACCCTTTAGTTTATTAGCACATTCTTCACTTGATTGTTTATGTAAATGAACTTTATTATATTTTTATTCTCCTCTGGTTCAGATCTTCCACCGGATAAGGAGGCCTTAGATTGGAACATGAGAATGAAGATAGCTGCTGGTGCAGCCAAAGGTTTGGAGTTTCTACATGATAAGGCAAACCCTCCGGTTATCTATAGAGACTTCAAGTCTTCAAACATTTTACTGGATGAAGGTTTCCACCCAAAGCTTTCTGACTTTGGACTTGCTAAACTCGGACCAACAGGTGACAAATCTCATGTCTCCACTAGAGTCATGGGCACTTATGGTTACTGTGCTCCCGAGTATGCAATGACCGGACAGTTAACGGTTAAATCAGATGTCTATAGTTTCGGTGTTGTGTTTCTTGAGCTCATTACTGGTCGGAAAGCAATAGATACTGACATGCCTCATGGGGAGCAGAATCTAGTGGCATGGGTAAATAAATAGTTTTTTTACACATTCAGTTTCTCATTTGCTTATGTAATAACAAGTTTTTGGTTTGTTTTTTTTTATACAACAGGCTCGTCCATTGTTCAATGATAGGAGAAAGTTTATAAAACTTGCTGATCCAAAGTTAAAAGGGAGGTTTCCAACACGTGCATTGTACCAAGCATTAGCTGTGGCTTCAATGTGCATCCAAGAGCAGGCGGCTTCACGTCCTCTCATAGCAGATGTGGTTACTGCACTCTCGTATCTTGCGAACCAAGCTTATGATCCAAGCAAGAATGAGAGAGGGGCGAGGTTAATGACAAGGAACGATGAAGGAGGTGTCTCTGGAAGTAAGTTTGATTTAGAAGGTTCTGAGAAAGAAGACTCGCCTAGAGAGACGGCTAGGATGTTGAACAGAGATATCAATAGGGAACGTGCGGTTGCAGAAGCTAAAATGTGGGGAGAGAGTTTGAGGGAGAAACGGAGACTGAGTGAGCAAGGAACTTCAGAGAGTAACAGCACCGGTTAAAACCGGTTTGGGGGTTTAAACCCCCTTTTTTTGTTCTTATATCTCAAACTCTCATTTGTTCTGAAACATAGAAGAAAAAAACACATTAAAGAAAAAAATAACATTGGCAAAAAAAGTTGTTGTACTGAGATGTTGCAATGTGGGCAAATAACATGTGATGTTGCAATGTGGGCAAAAGGTGGGACTTTTTAAATAAGAAAACTCTTAACTGAGATGATGTTCATGTGAATTTTTGTAGTCTTTTCTAGTTTTGTGATGTGTCACATGTGGCTAATTTATGGATGATTGAATAACAAAGATCCAAGAATCAAGGTTAGTGTTTGTAGACTCTTTTTCTTTTGTGTCTATGTGATGTATTGTGTAGTTTTGGACAACGTGGGTCACATGCCCTTGCAATCTGAGAATTATTTTAGGTATAGCTATAGATATTGTAAGAGCATCCACATCAATGAACCTCCTCTTGGGGTTCATTGAATCAATTTTATATTATTAAAAAAAATTTGTTTTCTTTTTGAATTTTTCTTTTTAAAAAAAAGAAAAAAAAAAGACCTAGACCAATTCCGGGCCGACACGTGTTGAACCTTAGGAGAGAGGGGTTCACCCGGGTGAACTTTAGGAAAGAGGGGTTCATAGATTTTTGTTATTTTATTATTTTATTTTTTCGGTTTCCGTGTGAACCCCCCATTTAAACTCTCAATGGGGGTGCTCTAAGAATATGGTTGGTCTTATCAAGTTTTTAACTCTCTTCAAATGGGGATTTTATCTTCGAAATTGTTTTTCTTTTTACTGGGAATAAGTCGAATGACTATTGATTCTGAGGAATTATCACGTACTCGAACTATGTTCAGTTGTTTTTAGCAAAATAAATAAAGAAAAAGACAGTCAGCAAAAAACTAGTACGATATGATTATTTTGAATTTATTAAATTTTATATATATTAGACAAAATTATTATTATTTTATTTTACAAAATGTGTGTTATCCATTTATAAATGTGACAACATATATAAATGATTCACGATAGTTTAATCGCATAATATTAAATTGACTTTACGCAACTATTTTTAGTCAGTATTACAGACTGATTGTCACTGATTAGTAAATGATGATGTAATTCAGCTTGGCATTGTACAAACGTTACATGAATTACACATTATCTAGCACAGACAACCTTAATTGAAACATTGCGGAACGTTTTAACGCCCAAAAAACATAGGAACGTACGTCTGAAATTTATTTGATTTTCTTAAAACGAGTTATTCCCTATATATATAAACCACCCTAGAGCTCGCATTTAAATTAAACTTAAACTAGATTTGGACCCGCGCAACCGCGCGTGTTTTTGTTTTTGTTTAAGTTAGTTATATAAACATTTTGTTTTCACTTGTAAATTGGTATATATTATAGTAATCACATATTTACAATATGTATAGTAAATGTTTTTCAAACATAATAATATTATATAATAAGTGTTTTAATCAAATATTATATAATAAATGTTTCAAATTTTCTGTATTATACATATTTTTCAAACATTTGTTTGTTTCTTCTTCTATATTTTATTGTTTGTTAGATTATTATTTCATTTTAGATAAAGTAATATAAATAGAACATGATTAAATATTAGTATACTTTAATTTGCAACGATAATATAAACTTCGAAGAAATTTTTGCTAAAAACTAAACTTATAGCTTCATAAATTATTATTATAAAGAATTTTATTTAAAAGGAATTTTTTCAGCAATTTCTTTTTTTTAAACAATATAATATTCAATATTTACATGGAAATAAATTTATCTAATATATATAGCGTGTAAATTTTGTTAGAGTATATAAATATTCCATATTACTAAGCTGTGATTTTTGTTAATATATTGTGGATGTATTTAATTATTATTGACATATTTCCTTATTAATAATAGAAGATTCCTAAACTTATATCTACTGAAATATTTTGCGTGACTAAGTTGGAAGGTGTGAGATAATTTACCAAAACCAAATTGTTAAGCGTATCTTTATTATTATAGATATGATTTTTCATAGGATATAATAATGATAAGATTATTAGAGAGTTAATGTAACATAACTTTCTAGTAGTAGTCCAATTTTTTTTAAAAATCACACATGAAGTTAAGTCATGACTTCTATTTTAATATATAAGATGTATTATTAAGATTTAGTAGGATTATATAGGGTCGACGAAATATTGTCAATGAGATATCTCTCTACAAGTATTATCATATAGCATCAAATCACTTCCAAAATATGACTTCATGCTATCATCAAAAACAAAATTCAAATTTTCTCGCCATGAATATAATTTTTCTCAATATTTCAACATGATCGTATAAAGATCGAATAAAAAATGTATGAAATCGATTTATATTGGTTTACTATTTTTAATCAAACCAACAATTTTAGGTTTTTTTTATTGAAATTGATTTGAGGTATTTTGTTCTTTCATATTTTTAAGTTTTGGAATGTCGGCTGGATTTTTGTTCAGCTCTGGATTTATTTTTGGCAGGGTATTACTCTATCTTGGTTGGTTTTGTTCAGATTATTGTACGATATTCAAGATTTTAGTTTTGGTGTTCAGAAACGGTGAAAAATCAAGATTGATGAGAAAATAAGTTTCAAACTTTAATTTTGGAGACAAATAATACGAAGTCATAATTCAGGAGATTTTTGGTACTTCTCAATAGTACTCATGAAGAAATAGTTTGTCTACCCGATTATATACATATACTTGACGGTAGTATGTTATCTATTGGTTAACTTTATATACAGTATTGGGTTGTTGTAGCTAATGCACTGGTATAAGCCAAATTAAACTATAGCTTAATAATATTTGTCTACCGCTTAAATATGAAACCCAAGTTACAGAAAGAAAAAGGTTTTGTACACTGTATACTTCTATGCAACTTATAACTTCCCTTTATGTCGACCGAAGAAAACTTTGTGTCAAGTTGTAAATTTTCAAACTTCGTGGGAGAGTTTATCATCGATAGGGCCTTGTAGAATTCGTTTTCTGATGGCGACATCAAATGTAATCAGCAAAAATAGGTGGTCAGAGACTCAGAAAGCTTGGTAGTAGGAGTGATATATTCATATTGAGTTTTGTAAGAGCACTATAGATACAAGATTACGAAGATACTATATTCACTTTATTATTATTTTTTTTTTGGAACACATATTCACTTTTACTTTAAAAAGTAAAAAAATTTAAACACAAAACTTATGCAAGCACACCAATACCAATAAATAAGATACGAAAAAAAATGGATACAAATCACCGATACAGTTCCATTCTTTAGCTGGCCGAGGAGCCAAGAGTAAGAAGAGAGAGAGTGGGAGAGATATATGTTTCTTCTTCTTCTTGAAACAAATATATATATTGGCGACACTTAACAGATTCAAGACGGGGCAGTCTCCACATGGCCTTGTCCCGCTTAAGTTGAGGGCTCCTCCTTTTTAGTAATTTTGGATGGATCTTCATGATGAACAGTGTAAGAGAGTGGAATCACCGGTTCCATCACCTTGACGTCAACTTGGTGCATTTCCGACACACCTAAAGGACTCATCACGACAATAGTCTTAAGTTGCTGTTCTGATGATGAATTGTTAATCTTTTTCTCAATATCTACTTTCTCTCCTGAGTTTCTGTAAACTCCATACAAAACCATTTGTACCATCCCTAGTATGAATCCCACCACGTTTGGAATCTACAAATATCATTTAAAGTTATTAACCCTTTTACCTAAATTGCATGGAATCCGAAAAACGGATTGATGGAAACGAAAAGTTTCGAAACGTACTAATATGATTTTTCTAAAAATTAGAAATGGAAACATTTTAGAAACATCTATATATATGATTAAGTAACATATATGTTTAATTTTTTTGTTTGGTTTATTTAAGAGAGACATTAAGTAATATAAATGTTATTTTTCATGATACATTTTATAAAAAAGTTAATCAATAATTAGAAAACTAACACATATTATTATTAATAAAATTATGGAGCCGGCTTCATTTTAGATCAAACCATTATACTAAAATGATAGCTAATATTAAAATACAAGTTAATAAATGCATAATCACAAATAGTAAATAGTTATTATTTCGCGTTTCTAATTAGAATCGCGAGTTTTTAAATCAGAAACGCAAGTTCCATAGTGTTTCCAAAATGAAATATTTTTGAAAAGTGTTTCCAAAATTTTTTTTCAAGTTTCCAAAATATTCTAATTCCGAAACGTTTTCGAAACAAGAAACGGACCTTAACCGGAGTTTTCATGCAACCTAGCCTTTTACCTTCTTTATTTTACAAAAAAAAAAACATGAAATTTTAGGAAAATAAATGCTTACAGCTATGCATATGTCGTGGAGGAATAAGCCATATGCGAACCACATAACAGCGCTTAGTGTGAGGAAGAACGAAAGCGTGAAGGGCATGAATTCCACACTCTTGGTCTTTATCACACGCGCCTTTTTTACAACCAAAAAAAAAAACATAAATCAACATTATGTTAACCCAAAGTTTTGATTTATATTAAAATAAGTTTGTGAATATAACAAAACGCAAAACGCGTAGTTACCACGATCATTAGAGGGGCAGCGAAAACAGAAACAGATATAGAAACGCAAATCCAGCCGATGACAGAGACTTGGATGCTATGGCTTTTAACCGCATAATGTGTAACCATTAGAATCAACGAGAAGAATGCAACGTTCATCGTTAAGAACAACTTCATAGCCGCGATCTGTAACGCATAAGATAATATTTAGAGCCATCATTCTAGTAATAAATCAAAGGAGGGAAAATTAAAGAAAATTACCCTTTTCTCCCTGGTAGCGTAAGCGAAGAACATGGCGATGTAGATAGTCTCCACGACGCAGCCGAAAGAGTTGATGGTGATTAGGAGAAAAGCGTCTTGTTTAGTCAATGCGTAATAGAGCCATAGCATGCAGCTAAATAGTGACACTTGGTATGGTAGAGACTGGAAACTTTCAGTTGATTTGTTCTTGTATATTCTATAAAACGTTGGCCTGCAAAATTTCACAAGAGAAATGCATGGAAATTAAGCCTTTTAAAAATAAAAATAAAAGTAAAAGCATGGAAATTTATCTTAGCTAATCATTCTCAAATAATTATTTTCTTAAATAAGCAATCTCAATGCCGATTGAATAATTAATAGAGAAATTGTAAGTACTTACACTGGAGCGAGGAATACACAGAAGGATATTGCGTTTCCTGTAATTTTGCGAGGAGAAAGCAATCAAAATAAATGAGTTGGTTGTAGAATTAGAAAGCTTCTAGTTTTGTGGTGACATGAATGAAACAAGACGAGTTCTCTAACCAACCTCAACGGGGAATTATATAAATTTTTCCTTTAACCGTACTACACGTACCGAGAATATGGACAACAATGCGTGATGATTTCATTCTGTAAAGCTTTCGTATTTATTTATTTTCTGGTAATTTTGGGATTTTATTTACGGAATAAGAAGACCACTAATTGCTCTTCTTTGTTTCTAAATGAAGAAAAATCTGGAAACAAAGTACGAATTATATGTATGTACATATATTGGTAGGTGGGTCATGCATGATGAACTTCTCGTCTAGTTAACTAGCTAATATAATGAACCGTCCACTGTTTTTAATATTTATGAAATAGAAGAACCATGAGAGGTTTTGTCATAAAAAAGAACCATGCGAGGTCGAAAAAGGAATAGCTGAGGAATAGACTAGGATTTGGATTTGTGAGTATATCGTTGGTACATTACCTAAGATGCCGAAGATGATAGCGAGCAAGTGGTGACTGACCATGACGCCCATTTTCTTATAGATCGAGATGAAGCTTTTCCCGTACGGAGATTTCTAAAGGGTCTCAGTTTTTGAAACCCTAAAGCTCTCACTCTCCCTCCCGCTTTCTCTCTCTCTCTGTAAGATGCTTCTTCTTATTTCATGGTGGAAACTAATGAGTCTCAGGTGGGTTATATATAGCTCCAAAATAATCATATAGTCAAACTATTTTGATTTAAAAATTTTGAGTTATTTGAAGCGTGTGACGTGTTGAGTATAACAAAACAAAAGAGAAAAAAAAGAATCGAAAAGGGAAAACGAACTCAGCCTTGTTGCATGACAAGTGGAGAAATTAGTAGGTTGCGTAGCATTTTATCATTCACTAAACTCTACTCCTTTTCTTCCACAAGTTCATTTTCTTCACGCCATCTCCTTAAACTAGCTTTCAAATATCAGATTAATACCATAGTAAATTTTTACTTTATACACGATTGATGAATTTCATGGTGACCAAAAGTCTACCCAACATCAACCAAGATAGTGGAAATCATCACTAGATTACAATGATTGTATATTTTCTTTTGATATTTTTAGTTCATAGTTGAGCGATTCAACATATCCCACCTATCTATTTGATGGATAAAATAAATAGACCTTGTTAAAATACGAAACATATAATTTGCTTATTGGGATAGCTTTTTGTAAATTAGTATATGTAAGGGAGTCTAGGTGATATTAATCATAACAGATCTAAAACAGCTAGAAATTTGTAGATGATGATTAGGTTAACCAATTATAGTAAAAGCATCTATACGCAGAAAATGAACGCCGTTAATCTGTAAAATTTATGGTGTTTTCAATGATTAATCAAAGTTGTTTGAACCGAGTTAGGTCTCAGTAAAGAGGACGAAACTCGTCGGTTGATGAGTTCGAAAACATTTTATTAAGTCAAAAAAGACAGATGAAGTAAACCGGTACTATGAGAACTAGCCAGAAAAGTATAACTCAGTATAATACAAAAATGTTAAAACTCTAATTCTAGCCGCCAGATCTGTGTAGATGATTTCAGATCATTTCTTAATATTCATTTCTTCCTTTATATAGGTCTTTATCTTCTGGATCCCCTAAGCCGGTTTATTTTAATGGGATTTCGTATAAGGCCTAGTGAACGGGCTGGTAGGTTGTTAAGCCATCCGCTTTTAGTCGTCCTGATTTTAACAGATTCGAAAGTGGCTTTGTTGGCTGAAAGCAGTCTCACGCCGGATTGGACACTTTAGCCGTGGCTCAAGTCGATTATTTAAGCTTAATGTGCTAAACCTTATTTTCTTGGCCTTGCGGGGAATGCAAATTCACCTGCTACAATAAGCCCCCCCCAATTCACTTATGAACAACATAGACGTTTTCAGTGAATCTGCATACCAGGTTCCGGAAATAGACGGGTTTAGCACGTGGAGTGTCTTATTGTTTGTCGATCCTTCGCTTTGCTGGTGGGATCAGATCGATCTGTTCATCGTTTTTTTTATTTTCTATTGTTTGTTGTGCGCTCTCCTCGTATCCTTTTACGCAAGCTTGAAGTTGGGATAGTTGGTTAAGTCTAAACCAGTTATCTGGTTCGTGCTGGTTTAGGTCGGAAGGTGAAGCGTCACGAGTAGATGTGGGTAGTTGGGTGGTTTTGAGGCCCCTTTGAGGCCCATTTGAAGCCCGGTTAGACTTCATTATTACGGTTCGGAAAGTGTGTGTCCCCTTCTCTATAAATTAGGGATCCCTCTTTTGCTATTTTCATTCTTCAGCGTTCGCAGATACCTTCTCTCTCTACTCCCTCCACTTCTCTCTCTAGATTTGTTGTGAATAGATAGCGTCGATAATAATATGCATCCGAGGAAAAGGTTGTCTCAAGAGCAGAAAGGGAAAGCGTTCGCCACCGTGTCTAGTCCCGTCGAGGATACGAGGGTCAAACAAAATCCTCTCAATGAATTTAACTCGATTCATCGAGAGCGATGAGGGATACGACTACTATGAATCTACAGTAGAGGCTTTTAGTCGCTGCTGCAGCTCGGTTGATTAGGGGCGCCAACTGTTTGAACTGAGTTAGGTCAAAATCAGTAAGGAGGACGAAACTCATCGGTGGATTAGTTCGAAAGTGTTTTATTAAGTTGGAAAGAATTTGCTGGTTTACAAATAAGGAAACAAACAGAGGAAGTAAGCTGGTGCTCGGAGAGATGGCCGGGAAAGTACAAATTGACAAAATACAAAGGTGTTAAAATCCTAGTTCTAGCCACCAAGTCTGTGCAGATGATTTCGGATCCCTTTTTAATACCCCTTTCTTTCTTTATATAGGTGTTTACCTCTTGGATGTCCTAGGCCGGTTCATCTTAATGGGCTTTCATACGAGACCTAGTGAACGGGCTGGTAGTTATATTACTAAGAGCAACTCCATTAAAGAATTATAAGGAGGGATCACATGTATTTCGAGACAAAAAGTGGTGAACCTGTATCGTGGGGGATGACTGGAAAAAGCTGAGTTCATCACTATTTTGCGGGTCCACAATAGTGGCGGCCCGCGATTAGTCCAATTATTATTATTATTATTTTTTTAGAAAAAATAAATGAAAAAAATAAAAAAACTCCACGTGGTGAACCTCACAGAAGTTTGCTAATAGACATGGCCTAAGCCATCCGTTTTTAGTCGTCGTGCTTTTAGTCGATTTGAAAAAGGCTTCGTTGGCTAAAAACAGTCTCAAACCGGATTGGATATTTTAGCCGCGGGTTAAACCGGTACTTTAAACTTAATGGGCTAAATCTTCTATTTCCTGGATCTTGTGGAGGATGTAAATTCACCTCATACAAAAATCGAAAGAAAAGGAAATAAATGAAAACCATTCACATCTCCTAATCCAAGTTCTCTGAATATAGACTCACACGTTTTTTGGCCTTGTAATAACAAAAGAAAACGATAAATCATGCATGTTTTAGGCGAAACTCCTAATTCTTACAAGTCCTTTCTCAAACAAAACAAAAAAACTCCTAACTATTACGTGATTAAGGAGGTAATGAAACAAAAAAAATTAATGCGTTACAGGAGAGGCGTAATTAATACTGATAGCATGAAAAAGGAAAATCTTGAACACCTCACGTGACCTCTCCAAACGCTATAGCCGTTTCGTTTAGAGTTTGTAGAGACACGCGATAGCTATATGCCACGTCATCAGATGCTGACTTGGCACTCTCTGCTGTCGTGTCCTCGGCATAATTTATGTTTCTGCTCTTTTTCTCCTGTTTTAATCCCCATTTTCCGGAGTTGGGACTCCCATCATTTTCTTATATTTAGTTTAAAATTTGTAACAAAGAAAAATTAAACGTTTTAAAACATTTTATTTCGGTAACTCCAACTTTGTATTTTAAACGAGGATGCATGTATCTATCATCCTTTTTGGTAAAATGTCTAATGTTGTAATAATATTCATCAGTATTCATGGACTAGTGGTATATACGTTTTCATCTTTCCGTTTGTTTCGATATTTATGATGAAAGGTATCAGAATCTTTGAGAAAAAGTATGAGAAAATACGAAACGATTCTGCGTTTTTCGAGGGCAAGTTAAAACAGATATTTAAAGTGGGAAGAAAAGGACAAAAGAGAGGAGTGACGTGGTAGGTGAATGATAACAATGATCATGGGTTTGTTAAATCATTCTTGTTCTTATTCGTTCTTTGTTTCCTTCCCTGGCTATCTCTTGGTCCCGAAATTTTCTAAAATATGAGAGGTGCCACTTTTGCGGCTCTCCACCACCTAAAAATTCTCCAACAATAATTATCATTTGATATGACTTTTGGTTTCATACATTTTGTTTCAGTGAATAATATGTTTCTTCACGTACGTTTTTATAGCGAAACACGTACGTTCCCATACTGTTTTTGCAAATTGCAATCACATTCCCCAACTTCTCACTATACTGCTTATTTTTATACGAACTACATGCATATAATCTTGAACGTTAAAATAGTTTGAAACTAATTCTATATAAACGCCATAAACTACTTTCACAGACATTTTATATTTCTTTCAAAAAAAAAAAAAAACACCATCTTATTGAAAGAAATATAAAATATCTGTGAAAAGTAGTTTATGGCGTTTATATAAAACCCTGATTATATTTTTCAGTCAACTTCATTTTCGTGAACTGAAAAATTAAATCGTAAATTGCATAAACAATGAGTTAGTTTTTCTTTAAAAAGACGAGTTACTTTACTGGTTAGACCATTTGGTTACTGAGAACGTAATTTTCTTGGAGACTTATTTATGTTTTTTTTATGAAATTTTTATGTTGGGTGAGATAGGGTTTTATTATGTTGGATGATATCTATTGTACAGAAGACTACATTATTTGTGAACAAAAAAAGAAAGACTACATTATTAAAAGTAACACCAATATATATATATACCCATGGATTCAAAATTTCCCAAACATTACAAAAATCACGTTGCCAGTAATCCATCTTAGAGGATAAAATGAGATCATAGAGGAGTGTCAACGTTCATAACAAATGTTCAAATGACTACACGGAAACAGAAATAATGACTCAAAGTTTTGGAGAGGTCCATAAACGTTGGGATCTATAGAATTTCCATCACAACTTGAGTCATACATCATATGTTTTTTTTTTTTTTGCTAAATTCATATCATCATATGTCCCATGACACAAGCGAAATGTGGTCAATTAGTTGGCAGAAGATTCCACACGTACGTACCCATATAATTCTTATCTTCTGGATACACCTCTAAAAACATCTCATTCCAATTACCCCATCTCATGCTTTTCCTTTGTTGAATACATTTCAAGTTTGTTGTCTAACAATTAATAATAGAATAGATGCCACAGTGCTATGGTATATAACAAATAGATTGCGTTGCTAGTTGATATTAAATGATTGGTAGATGTAGTTGTGAACGGTTTGAAGATTGATGCATTGAACGTGTTTACACATCTCATATTTTCCTTTTCAGGTAAAGGCGAAGTCAGGTTTGTGCTTTTTAGACCTTTTTGTGACGTGGGGATATTTATTTTATTTTTTTCGTTTTTATACGTCAACGTGTTTGGTTTCTCCTTTTCCAACTAATACTTGTTGTGTTCAATTCAATTTAGCATACTAATAAATGAATTGTATCATATCATATGTTTTGTAATCAATCATTACTGCGTATTGATTAGTTAGAGCACCCCCATCAGAGGTTTAGATGGGGGGTTCACATGGTTTTCAAAAAAAAAAAAATATTAAAATAAGGAATAGTGATGAACCTGTCTCTTGCAGACTCTCTGCGGTGAATCCGGTTCATCACTGTAGCGCGGGTCCCGGGACACGTGGCGACCCGCGGTTGGTCAATTTTTTTTTTTTTTTTAAAAAAATCAAAAAGAAAATCAAATTTTTTTAATAATAAACAATTGAATCAATGAACCCCAAGAGGGGGTTCATTGATGTGGATGCTCTTATATATTTACAAGATCATTTTCCACTTAATAGTTCAATTGAGGGCAGAAGTATCACAGAAAAACGAAAGGAAAAGATGAACTCGTTCTTTTGCTGTAATATTGTTCTCATTTAGTAGCGACAATGGTTTTAAACTTCAATATAATATATGTGTAACCGTTCTGACTGCTTCTGTCCATATGCCCTTCTTCTTCGCTCATTATCAGAACTCATACTCATGTGTCAGATGATAGATTCTGTTTTCCTAAAATTTAAAAATATTATCGACCGAAACTTACAAAGTTACTACTACGTGAGATTCTTTACGTTGACATACTAATTAATATTATGTCGGCATATACCTTTGTAGTATTTGGGCGAAAAGAAGAGTGTAATCCTCTATATAAAGTTGGAGGGGTTTGGATGTATGTATTTTACGAAGAGAAATATCTTATAATTTGTGTTATGGACAAAAACAAATCAAACTCAAGAATCAAAATAAACAAAAAGGATTAAGGCAAACACGTATTTATAGAAGTTTCCAAATTCGTTTTAAATTTTTTTACGAATACAACATTAGTCCAGAAAAAAATAAACTTTAATAATTCTAAAAGGTGTATATATAGTACCCCGCATCCGAGAGATCAATTTTAGTAGCAAGTCCATTTTTCTTGAGTCGACGACTCCACATTCAGCAATACCGCTTCCGGTCCAACCAATACTGATCCTTTTAGACCATGTACAATAAAAATATTGAAAATTCTTTTCAACTGTTGAAACGCTTAAAAAGAGAGTTGATAAATTTAGTTTATGTATATGTCATAAACATTTGTACTAATGTTTCAATGGTTGAAACTTTTTTTTTGTGGTCCACAGGTGTCACATGTCATTTTCTGATTGGTTGTGCAGATTATTTTTGTTTTTTATACTCTCTCACTAATTCAAACGTATTTTTTATATAAAACTTTTTTTTTTTAATATATAAAAATTATATTAAAATTCAAGATTTTCTTATCTATAAATAGAGACTACCCTCATTTAATTTGAATACAGAAAAATCATTTTTCGGTATAATCAATTATTTTAATATTTTTTTTGTTAAATAAATCTCAATAATAATTATTTTTAACATTCAAAACTCTTATAATGTTCCGTTTAACTTCCAAAATCTTAATAATTATCAGTTTCAAAACCAAACTTTCAACCAACCAGAATTTTTATCCACTTAGTTTTCTTATAAATAGAAACTCATTTTCCCATAGATGTACTAATAACACAAATTTCATCTTACAAAAAAATATCAATAGATCCATCAGAATTTTTTTTCGATTCAAAGTGTACAAAAACAATGTGATCTTGAAGAGAGATATATCATACATCGATTCTTAATTTTAATTTTTTTATTAATACTAATTTTGGTATTATTTAAAAATTAAATTAAGTATAATAATTCAAAATAAATACTATTAAAAGTTATGTTATGTTAATTTTTAAGTTAATTATTAATATATAATTATTATGTTGTAAAAAACAAAAATAGGAATTAAGAGTTGTGGGATAGAGTGTTTGAATTTATTAGAGAAAACATTGTAGAAGTTTAAGATGAAATAAATGTTGAATAAATCAGGTGAAAAAGAGAGAAAATGATGTGAAATGGTAAAAGAGAAAAATGAAGGTGTTGAAAATGTAGAGGGTGTTGAAACCATAGTACATGGTATTACTAGTGTAAAGGGATTCAAGACAAGAATTAACAATGTGCATATATTTATCTGGTAGTAATGGTTTGATTAATTTTTATTAGACACACTCATTTTAGTTTCTATATCAACTAATTATTGATGATTAATCTTAACTAATTGCACATGTTTTTTGAACATTAAAACGTAAGAATCAACTTTTTGGGAGTTTTGGACCTAACGTTAATCAAACAGGCACCCTTCTAATCTGAAGTCAGACACTCTATCATTGCGCCACGGATCCTATAATTGTACATGTTTTACATACATGCGATCATGGATCCTGGATATTTAATTAAATATTTTGCATGTATAGTATTCCTGGATACATGAATGATACTGTATGTATAGTATTATTGTCTTCGACTTGCTCAATCACAAGTTTCTTAGCGTACGTACAGCACATTTAACTGAATGAATGGGTGGCGATCTAAACCCCAAGAACATATATAAATTTGCCCAAAGATAATTGTAACATGTGAGTTTCCATTGCCTGCAGTTGATCTTGCTGCACATCAGGTATTCACTTTAACTCGTAGAATATATCACCTTTTCCCTCCAATTAAAGGATCATAGTCTCGCTCAAGTTTTATAAAATCAGGAAGTATGTGGCAGCCGCACGGAACTCTGTTATCAGTAATCAGTCCAACATCTATGTTAGATTGAGAGAAACATATAACCATGAAACCAAATGCCCCATGACTGTGCTCAACAATATAGAATCATCCATGTATATTTTTCTCATCTGCATGGTTTTATTTTTGAAACTCTGATTCAAAGGCTTAACCTTTTTCGGCTAAACTCATTCCATATCATGGATTCTAACGTGTAGAAGGATCCCAAGAGCAGCAGAAGGAGACGGAAAGGGTAGATAGGAACAGTGTTTCTAACTAAAGGCATTTCTTCACTATAGACATAGCTTGATTGTAATTCTGTCCATTCTCTTTAAATGTTCGATAGCCTTTTTGAAAACCCCGTAAAGCAGAAGGTTACAACTCAAAGAGTTCGACTGGCATTCATGTTCATGCATTTTCTCCAAAATGTCAAGCTCGCATTCACTCATCATCTATGGGAAGAAGACTCCTCCGTTAATCGATGTTACATAAATGATAAAACCATTCCAAGCAGAGAGAGTTGGTGGATGAAACAAAGAATAATGGACTTCGGTATTTGGTATGTAACAATATTTCTGTGGCCCAATTTGAAATGGTGTCACACGACCAAACTATATAAGTCCATTAACAAAACAACTTCACCTAACCTTTGGAAAGAAGATTTCTTAAACTGTCATTTATGTGTCATAACCTAGGTTGCATGGAATCGGAAACGGATACGCGGAAACGAAACGTTTCGAAACGTGGAAACATGATTTTTAAAAAAATTAGAAATGGAAACGTTTTGGAAACGCCTATAATATATATATATGTGTATATATATGTATGATTAATCAACATGTAAATTTATTTTTTTGTTTGATTTACCTAAGAAAAAAGATTAAGTAATATAAATATTTTTTGTACATTTATTAAGAGAAAACGACTAGAATAGACCTAAAAAGTTTTTATCACAAATATAGATCTTAACAATTAAAATGACCAAAATAGCACTTAAATGTTTTATTAAATATATATTTATACCCTTGGGTTAACTAATTATAGATTTTTTGTTTAGAGTTGAAGAGTGGGGTTTTGGGGATATGATTTCGAATTTAAAAAAAATAAGAAAAATTTAAAATTTTCAAAATAAAAATTGCTATTTTGGTCATTTTAATTTTTGATGTCTATTTTTGTGATAAAAACTTAAAAGAGGGTTATTTTAGAAAATTACCCTTTTATTAAAATTATAATCAATAACTAGAAAAGTAACACATGTTATCATTCGATAAAACTATGGAGTAAATTCATTCCAAATTAAATCGTTATAGTAAAATGATAACAAATATCAAAATATAATATTATAATATAAAAAATAAACATGTAATCACTAACATCAAATGCCAAATATTTATTTTATACGTTTCTAATTAGAATCGCGAGTTTCCAAATTAGAATCGTGAGTTTCCAAATCAGAAACACAAGTTTCCATCGTGTTTCCAAAATAAAATTTTCAAGAAACGTGTTTCCAAAGAGTTTCCTCGAGTTTCCAAGAGATTCTGATTCCGAAACGTTTCCGAAACAGGAAACGGACCTTGAACGGAGTTTCCATGCAACCTAGGTCATAACTACATTCTCCTGATTTTTAACATGGTAGTCTTGGAAAAACTCTACTTTCTATAATAAAATGTTTTCATTTAAATCTTTTTTACGTATTATAATATTTTTGAAAAAAGTTTGTACAAAATATTCTTTATTAATTAATTAATTAATATTATAAATATTCATTCTTTTCAGTTATATAAAATTAATAATTTTACTTGATTAAAAATTTTTATTAAAAGATATTTGTAGGAAAACAACACAATATATATAGGAATTATCTTTTAAAAATAAAATATATTTTTAGATTTTAGATAATTTTTATTGCTATTAATAACTTATCTAATTAAATAAATTTTAAAATCTAAAATTCCTTTTTATAGTTTGACTAAATTATAGATTAGATTTTATTCATCAAGGATAAACTGATATTAACTGCTATAACTTTTAGCATAAAACTTAAATTCGAAAAATCATTTTGTAAATAATAGTATAGATAGATCAATATTTATTCATATAAACATAATGATAATAATTAAGAGTGATTGGACAAGTCATGGTTAGATAGAGAGTCCAACAAGTCATAATGAGCCTACATAACTCCAATCTTGAATTATATACTTCACCGAGATCCTCAAACAAGCCCAAACTAAATTACACTTTATAAATTCTTTTTTTCTTTCACTTTAAAGTTTACGCATTTTTACGGTAATATATTTTAAAATTAGATATTTGTCTCGCATATACAGATATAGTTATCTTAAGAAACTATATTTCTTCTTTTGTATACAAAACTTGATTTTTAATTGTCAGTATTTAGTTAAGCATCTTTCTATTTCCCGATGACAAAAAACAAATTATATTTTCTATTTCTTATGATTGGAAATACTATTCAGATAATAAAACAATATATAGTAATTATCTTTTAAATCTATTCAATATATATATATATATATTATGTTAATCTTAATTATATAAATAAATTATATAAAATAATCCATTAAGCTGTTTACAACCTCCGGAAGAGAAGATGCAATCTATATAAAACTAAAGAATTTACGTTTCATGGACAAGTACTATAAAATATGCCTATTTTAATTGTAACTTGTAAGGAACTTACGTTTCAATTTGGTCAAAAAAACACTTATGTTTCATTGGCAAACATGAGAAAAAGTACCTCTTGATAAAATTACGCATTTATTTGAGGATATAAAGTTTAGCAAAAACTAAATCTAATAGTTCAATAACATAAAATTTAATATAAAAATAATCAAATTATTCACTAAAGACAGTATTAATATTAACAACTCTAATTTTTAACGTAATAATTTAAATACAAAAAATTATATAGATATAATTTAAAATCCAAACTGAGATAGACCAAATCAGAATAAAGTTTGATTTTAATTTATAGTGAAACCTGTCTGGCTTTCTCTCAATCCGGAGTAAGCCAATATCCAAACCAAAAGCAGAAAAATCAAATTTAAATATAATCAAGATTCAAAATGAGAAACTGTATAAACTAGATAAAGTAAACAGAATAGTATTGATTAATTTATGTAGATTTCTGTAAAACTGAACTAGACCAAATCGAGGAATCTATCTATACTATTATTGAAAAAGTGAACTTACTTGCCATCTTCTCTAAGATTTTAAGATAAATCATTAGTAAATTTTTTAACTTACATTACTCTTTAAAATTTTACTTTAATATATACATATATATATATATATATACCTATCATAGTTTTTAAGAAAATTTATAAACATTAACATATTCAACAGATGTACACTACTATTATTTTAAAAATATATTTCCATATACACAGTTATAATGATATCTAGGAATTTAATTAATAAATAGATATTAACAATTTATAATAAAAATATCTACTGACAATATCATAATTACGTTTATTTATTTTATGATTTTAATAATTAATATTATAGCCAGTTTATCTAATTCTTATTGGAAAATATGATTAAAATAATTATTACAGTATTAAAATTAAGATTAAAAGTAAAGAATTTTTGAAAACATGTCATTAAATATAAATTATTTACTTATGTTAAATATTATATATATTTAAAACAAAAATAGTAAATATTATATAAATTACAAAATAAAAATTAACTTAAAATATTAAAAATATATTGAAACATGAAAAACTAGGATTAAAGCACTAAATAGCACTAAAACTTGACAAATAATAAACATAATATAAATTTAATTTAAGAGAACACAGAGATAATAATTTGTAATTCAGTATTTTGTGTTTTTGTCTCACTGCTTTTAAAATCTAAATTATAGAGAATATATAATGTTTGTTGGGGTGTGATTGTTTATAATCATTTTATTTCAATGCCATTGGATTTCTTTTCAATCAACATATATGAAAAAAGAAGTTTTTAATTTCAAATCCAAGTTTTCTAATTTGATTATTCCTATAAAAAAGATTTTGAAACTATAGGTCGCATAAATAAAATTATGAAACAAAATAATATTGATTATTAATATGAATATTGAAGTTTCTATAATTTCTATTATAATTCACAGAGTCAATATGAGTCTGTTTTCAATGTCAAAAAAAAAAAATCCTAATATAATTTAAAATTTCTATCTAATTTATTTTTTTTGAAAAAATAAATATTAAAATAAAAAATTGTTAGTTGTATCTCTATAATATTATTTGAGAAGTGACTTTCATACGTGTCGCGTTCATTTTAACTTTCACGCTGGTTGGTTACACTAATACATTTAATAAATTGAGTTTATTATTTTAATTGTCATTATTAATACTTTATTTGTATTTTCTTTTATTGACACATTCCTTTTATAACTAAATTTTATCAAAAAATGAAATTTATATAAAAGACAATCCATAAATATTTTTATTAATACAATTATAAAAAGAATTTTGTATAAAAGCCAATATTTTAACAATTAAAATAAAACAATTTAATATTTGACACATGTGATTTAATAAATGAATTTTCTGTTTATAAAAATTCCAATTTTTTTTTAAAAAATGTTTATATTTAGAAAACATCTTAGGATATTAAAAATCAAAAATCTTCTTTCTTAATAAAAGGGAAACGATATGATTATATCTTTTGATAGTTATACAATTTTTTATTTTGAAAAAATATATACAAAATTTTATGCAGTTTTCTGTTTTTATATTATAGATTTTTAATCATGATATTATTTGAATGGCTCCAAAATCTATATAAGTGAACAATGATTCTCATAAACATAAATATTTAACAATCGGCAGAAATATAAATTATCAGTCAATTATTTTATTGTAAGAAAACAATTCACATGGTTTATATCAGAAAATTCATATATTAAAATAATGATCATGAGGTTTTGGAAAATATTTAAAGAGACTGTTTCTATTGAGGTGATTTTTATTGATAATGAGAAAGATTCATATTTTCCAATTTCTGCTAAGATTGCAATTATAAAAATCAAAATTGAAGAAAAAGAACCGTATTCATGCATCAACTAAAGGCAATGACTTGGTTAAAAAATTAATAAAATGTTAATTAAAAATAATTAACACATTTAATATCAAATTTTACATTGGTGATTTATAATTTTTGAAATAGATATCATGACTAAGCTGAAATATTGCACAAAAAAATTAGAACACCCATCTAAACCATCTATAAAACTTTAAATAAGATAATATAAAAATGTATAAAATATAGAACAAAAACTAATAAAATATCCTTAAAATTATTATATTTTAGTTTTTTTTAACATTTAATTTATTTTATCACTAAGTTTGATATATTTTAACTAGTTGATGGCTGCACCTTGTGAGGACTAATATATACTAGATGAATCAACTGCTCCCATGCGCGGATATGGATCATCTCTATTGTAATTTTTTGGTGTTTTTTTGTGTAAGAGAAAACAGAAAGTAAAGACAGCAAGATGAAAGTATTAACTTTTAATAAGCTGGAACTTGTGTCTCTCAAGTTAGGAATAAGCATCAAAGAACAACTTATTTCCCTTCTCAAAAGCACAACTATTTTTCTTTTTCCCCAAAAAGAAGAAGAGAAAGTTGGCACACGGATTGGTAGCAACACACGTGAGAGAATAGATAAAACATCTTTTGGTAAGGTTTTTAATTGTTCAGTCACATGTAAAAAAAAAGTCATACAATGTTCAAGTCCACACCAAAAATCATGAAAGTAATCAATTTAAACACATTTCAAAAGTAACTACAAAAAGAAAATTCTTCAGGTTGCTTCACCTACAAGGATTCGTCTTTCTTTTAGTGGGGTTTTTCTTCAAATTCCAAGCTCGTAACTTGCTGAATATATTCATTTAGAAATGGTAAAAGTAATTGGTTTCTTTCCCGTACACAAGTCTCCGAGAAAAGCATACGGGAACAGTAAATATTTATGTAAACATAGTGGCGTTATCTTAAATAAAATTTTGTGCAATTTGATATTTATGGTTAGTCCATGATCATAGGATTTTGACCTAGCAGGAAGACGATGTTGCAAGTTTATAGTCTACTAACGTTATGATTTGTACAAACTAATTCAAATAAAACACTTACAATAAAAATATCTCGGTAGAGTAGCTTAGATTGAAAAAATAAAATTATATTACATCGTTTAAAATAAAATAATAATTGGATAAAAGAGAAAGAAGGAGAAACGGATGTTTTTATAGGGGACGATTTTCTTTCCATATATATTCTTATGCTTCTTCCACATGTTACTCTATTATTGGTTTGATTTCCTTTTCTGATTTAATATTTAATGGTTAATTAATCTATATTTAAATTATTAATAATTTATTTGTTAAGTATACCAAATACTAACGGTGTTCTTATGTGCTACATTAATAGATCATAATATATAATGTCACATGTTCTGAAATTCTATGATCATATGCTCACATTTATACTGTAACTTTGGTCTACAAAATTTATTAGGAGACATAAACTTAGGGTAATTAAAGAGAGATTTGAAACCACTTAAAGAATTTTTTTTGGGTTAAAAAGCATTTGACAGCTTGTCATACAGGTCTAAAATTGCAAAATATTGAATAAAAGTGTCTTTGTTAAAGGAGGTATGCAATATTTTTTACAGAAAAGCAACTTTGAGGTTGACAAAGTGTAGCTTCAAACTGAAGAAACTGCGATCATTTAGAAAGAATAAAAGCAAAACCTAGTTCCTCCTTAAGTCAATTAAATATAAATTATTTGTAGTCAACTTCGACATCGATTATGAGTGATGACTTTGAACCTCTTTTTTTGTACATATGATGACCTTGAACTTTCAATATATTTATCTGATTTGTCGACCAAAAACCCTTATTTGATGCTGCAAACTAAAATGCTTTAATCCAAGCATTTTTAAAACATGTACCGCATATGATGTACTTTTTCAATTCATTTGCTTTATTAGTTTCATTTATTTTGTTAAAATTCATCAATATATATATATATATATATATATATATATATATATATATATATATATTTCAATAGGACATCGAAATAGTAATCCATTTGAGTTCAAACCACTATGGAAATATTTCATTTTTATTCAAATTAGAAAACAAGTTCTATATTGTTTTAACATAACCCAAAAACTGAATCAATAATCTATCCTTTTCAAAATATATGGTTAATTTTGCGTACAAATATTTTTGAGAATAACATCAAAATTTAAAATAATTAATGAAAATGATTACAATGAACTTTGTTATATTTCCTTTGTTCCAAAACGAACAATATTTTGAAAAGTTTTTGATGTTTAAAAAATATAAGATACTTTGATATTTTTATATTAATTTAATTTAGTTTTGAGGAAAACGTATCAGTGTCTTAAATATTTTTAACAATTGTTTAAATTAATTTTAGTCTATATTTTAAACGCTAGATGTAAGTATTAATTCTTGTGCCTTTAACTAAAATAAAAATGTGTGGTTAGTGAGAGACATGAAAAGCTCTTCGATCCGATTCAAAATGGACTACTCAAATTTTGTGGATATGACTACAAGTTCCATGGACCGGTCAGTTTTTGCTTCAGAGAATGAGACCTTCTAAAAGATAACTTCAAAATCATGAATCTGTATCATATTTTCTGGAACGAAATTGGTTGGGGTAGACCAACTAGCGAAGAGCTACGAATTTCCCATATAGATCTTATACAGTCAGATAGAAGTGCTTCTCGGATGACTGCCTCATCTCACCATATAGATCTTTTGCTAGTTTTTTTTTTCAGTTAAAAAAAAACTAGCAAAAGAAAACTTAAATAAAATATCATACCGTCTGAAACAGAGAAAGTTTATTTACATGTATAGTGGTGCACCGTTTCAAACAGTTCACATGGATATATTGGATCAGTCATAAATGGCACATGATTGCTTGTACATGTTGTTATGCTGCAGGGTTAAGACATCATTGCATATTTATTATTTTAGTTGGATCGTTGAACTTAGTTCAAAAAAGTTGGATCTTTGAACCAAGCAGAAAACCTTCAGACTGGGCCGGATATTAAATTGTATTTGTCGCGCGTTTGAAAAGTAACATTCTTTATAACTCAAATTTTCTTCTTGAGACGTAGTCTCGCACATAACTATGGAAGAAGGTCTATTAGAGCATGCCCATTAGTGAACCTCCTTATGGGTTCATAGGCTTTTTTTATTGTTTTTTGGTGGGGTCGTGAACAGTGATGAACCCGGATTAATTATGCGCTTCTATTAGTGAACCCGAATCCGGGTTCTTAGGAATAAAATAATATTTTAAAAAAAAAAAAAAAAATTAATACAAAAGAAGATTAAAAAAAATAATTGGAAATTGATTTGAAAAGGTTTTTACTGAATACATTGAGAGTACATTAATGTTTAAAACAAGTTATTGAATACATAGAGAAATTGAAAACATACAATCATTATTCATCTCGATTACCAAATTTTTGCCACACATTTTCAACCAAATCTGCTTTCAAACGAGCATGTATTTGTGCATCCCGAATTTGGTTCCGAGTGTCAAGCATATTACCGATATACAAACTTGTTGTCCTTTCCACTTGGGAACTTCTGCTTGACTCTCCAGCCTCGAACTCAGATGTATCATACAGTGTGTATGAGTGTCGTTCGTCCTCCACTATCATATTGTGGAGTATGATACAAGTTCTCATAATTTTTCCCAACTTCTCCTTGCTCCATAGTAGACCCGGGTTTTTTACTATTGCAAACCGTGCTTACAATACTCCGAAAGCCCGCTCGACATCTTTCCTGGTGGATTCTTGACGTTCAGCAAAAAGCTCGGCTTTAGGAGTTTGAGGAAGTGGGATGGATTGAATAAATGTTGACCATTTCAGATAAATTCCGTCGGTAAAGTAGTAAGCCATACGATAATTGTGGTTGTTAACCTTGAAATTCACTTTAGGAGCTCGGCCATGTAAAAGGTCATCAAAAACCGGTGACCGATCAAGAACATTAATATCGTTTAGGGTACCTGGTAATCCAAAAAAAGCGTGCCATATCCAAAGATCATGTGATGCGACGGCCTCTAAGACAATTGTCGGTTTTGATGAACCACGGGTGTATTGGCCTCTCCAAGCCGTTGGGCGGTTTTTCCACTCCCAATGCATACAGTCGATGCTGCCTATCATCCCTGGAAACCCCCGTACCTCGCTAACATCGAGTAATCGTTGAAGATCATCCGCTGTAGGTCTTCTCAGGTACTCATCTCCAAACAATTGTATTATCCCATTAGTGAAATGTTCCAAACATAAAAGTGCGGTGCTTTCAGCTAGGCGAAGATATTCGTCATACGTATCTCCGGATTGTCCATATGCGAGCATACGTATAGCTGAAGTACATTTTTGAAGTGCAGAAAGACCGTACCTTCCGTGAGCATTTCTTCTTTGGCTAAAGTATGGAACTTCATTATTTAGGCGATCGACAATGCGAAGGAACAATGGCTTGTTCATACGAAAACGCCTTCTAAACATTTGTGGTGTGTAAGTAGGTTGTTCGCTGAAATAGTCGTTCCATAGTTGATGGTGTCCTTGTTCCCGATGCCTTTCGATATAAGCTCGTCGCTTGGGCATGTTGGCTTGAACACTAACAACCGATTCGTAAAGTTCATCAACTTGTTCGTCGAACAATTCTTTGAACTCTTCGCTTAACCTTTCATCAACTTCATCTGAGGATGGGGAAGACATTGTTTGATATGATCCTGTAGAGAATACATCGTACTTATTATTAGAATTTATTTAAAAAAACAGAGATTTAGTGATCAAATTAATTGTTATTTATACTTATAATTAATGTTTTAATAATAAACAACACATTATTGGTTTTTTAAAAAAATAGACACAATGTTTTATAATAACCCAAATACATTGTTTTTTAAAAAAACAGAGACAATTGGAGTGGGTTGTTTTATTTTAATAATAAACAACACATTATTGGTTTTTTAAAAAAAGAGACACAATGTTATAATAAACCAAATACATTGTTTTTTCAAAAAACAGAGACAATTGGAGTGGTTTGTTTTATTTTAAAAAACCAAGTATATAGTTTTTTTAAAAAACCAAATACAATGTTTTTAAAAAAAACAGAGACAATTGGTTTGGTTTGTTTTATCTTAAAAAAAAACAGAGAGGTAGAGAGCAAAACTTGGTTTGGTTTGTGTTGACCGAGAGAGAGTGGTGGAGATGTTGGTTTGGCCGAGAGAGACTGTTGGTTTGGCCGAGAGAGAGTGGTGGAGATGTTGGTTTGGCCGAGAGAGAGTGGTGGAGATGTTGGTTTCACAATGTCTGAGATTTGTGTTTGTTTGTAAAAAAAAAAAAAAAAGAATGATGAAGAGAGAAAGAAGTTATTCGAGAGACATTGTTGAGATGTTAACTTTATAAAACAAGAGAAGCCATATATATATAGTGCAAGATACATAGTTCCATGTAGAATGATACAAAACACTACACCCCGTGACCTGTTACTACAACATGTGAACTGCTACAACAACATCAGAAACAAAGACAATTGCAGTATGGTACAAAACACTACAACCCGTGACACCAAGTTGAAACAAGAAGACAACTAAAGTGTAGAATGGTACAAAACACTACACTTTCCGTGACAGAAATGCTAAACCCGTGACCTGCAGCACCCAACCTCCTCCTGCTACTACATCCCGTGACCTGCAACAAACAGAAGCCAACAATTAGCAAGCAGAGAATCAACAATTAGCAAGCAGAGAACCAAGAATTAGCAAACAGAGAACCAACAATTAGCAAGCAGAGAACCAAGTACTATAAACAACCGAGTTAGCTTAATAATCCTACTAAACAAAGAACCAAAACTATACTCACCAACTCAAACCATTTCACTCATCAGTTTGTTTTTCAAACACTCCTCCACCTCAGATAAGGGTTCCTTTTTAGCAAGTAGTCGTTCCACTAGTCTACGTTTAGAAATTACATCTTTGACCATCAAGAGAGCCTCTAAATGATCAAAAGCTGCTTCCTTGCCATGCTTCTTGCGTTTGGCGGCTTTGGCAGCCTTTACACCAGCTGGCCTAACCTCCTCCACGTCAGGATCCACATCAACGTCCACAGTTTCCTTCCTCTTCTCCTTCAGAACTGTTGAGCGCCACTTCTGTTCGAACCTGAGTGCCCTCCACCCGTGTTCATCTTTGAACCTTCCACCGTGGTCATTTCTGAAGATGGTATGAGCTGCCTCCATGAGATCATCTTCGTTTCTGCCACTTCCGTGCTCCTTCACAGCCGCGTCGAAGCAGCCAACAAACTTCGACACCTGCTCATTCAGCCTGCCCCACCTCTGCTTACATTGATTCTGCTCTCTAGGAGCAGAGCCAGTGAGATGAGTGCTTTCGTTGAAATACGCCTCTATCCTATTCCAAAAGGCTCTTCCCTTCTGCTCGTTACTAACTATCGGATCCTTGCTGGTGTTTAACCAAGCACTGATCAGCACAAGGTCCTCCCTTACACTCCACTTCCTCCTTTCGAGTGGTTTCACTGACCCGGGGGAATTGTTACTTGGCTCACCAGCGTCAAGATCTATTGTTTGACTGCTTTGTGAAGCCAAAAGGTTCACAAAGCTGGGAGAATTAAGGGAAAATGGATCCATGTTTGGTTTTTCGTTTAGGTTTTCAGGTTTTAGGTTTAGGTTTTGTAAATTTTTTGAGTACCTTTGACATGTTTTTAAACTAGATTTCCGTTTCAGGACCAAGAATTAAACTTCACTTCACCTACCAAGCATTCATGACTAACGTACCAAAAAACATTAACACCATTATTCCTAGTACTAGGATAGCAGTATACATCAAATCACTCAATTCAGTTTTTATGTTTAAGGCTATCACCGCAACCACCAACTACTATTCTTAAAGTTCTAGTTATATTTTAAAGTTAAATTTGGTTAAGTTATCACACATGAACGAACTACTATTTTTAAAAAGTTTAAGTGTTACTTAAACAAGTTTAACTTATAGTTTAAAAGTTTAACTTATAGTTTAGAAGTTTTTAAAAAGTTTAACTTATAGTTTAAAAGTTATTAAAAAGTTTATCTTATAGTTTAAAAGTGTTGCTTGTAGTTTAAAAGTTTTAGTTACAGTATAAGTGTTATTTAACCGAACAAGTTTATTTAAACAAGTTGTAGTTTATAGTTTACCTTTGCCTAAATCATTCGAAGCATATCTTCTCCAGGATTGAGACCTGCACCGTCAGGTTATCCACCTGGGAAGATAGGATTTTCACCTCGTCCTTACATGTAAACAATCAAGACAAGCCGTTGTTAGTGACTTAATAACCAGGGAAAACTATAACTAAAACAAGTATACTGCCCTAACCAACACTAGACAGTTTTTCTATAACTAAAACAAGTATACTGCATGAACCAAAACTAGACATACCTCAAGACTCTCAATTAGTTTTGTGAGATTTGGCATCCCCTTGATCACCTCCTCAGCCGCTTCCATTCGCTTAGACAATTTTTCTATCTCCTCCTGAACTCCATTAACCCAAGGCTGGCGATAGTGGGAGCCATCATCCTGCCATACAAGAAAACAGAAACATATATTTACACAAAATCATTAAAACCAAAACTAGAAAACAACTTAAACATAGACATAAAACCTTAGTAAGAAACAAGAACCATACCTTGTAATTCTTGCACGTGAAGAACCGCTTCCCAGGAAGCATGTCGAATGCCTCCTTACCATTGACCTCATCAATTATTCTCCCGCCGCATGGACACCGCCTTGGAATGCCGTACTCGGAATCGGCCACAAACCCCATCATAGTCATGAACTCCTTTTGCCTCTTCGTATGACTTCTTTCATCTCCGTGATTCATCTTCAACACAAACAGATACTATTAGAACAAGACAACAACTAAATCGAGTTATGATAACCGATGAAAAAACGAATCACAGATTACACCCCAAAAAACTAAACCGGTAAATCGATCTCAAATCCTCTACTCGAAACCCATAAATAGGTATCGAATCACCGATAAAAGCCCCTAAATCAATCATCGGTCTCGATTTATAACCCTAATTTGCAAAAACCCCAAATTGAAAAAAACCTTAAAATCTCTCTACACCACGAAATCGACTCTACTACACTGCGAATCTACTCTCAACTCACCGCAGATCTTCGATAAGTGACTCCGGCGACGAGAAAAGGGAGAGAAGACGGAGGGAAGACGGAGAGTCGGTCTCGTTCTCGGCGTCGCACAGAGAGTCGCCACAGAGAGAGAGATGACCTAATTTTCTTTTCGAAATATCCCAAATGACAAAAACACGGGAAATGTTGCTTTCCCAGCAAACGCAGCGTTTACGCGTAACCAATAGGGACCTGACGCGTGGCGTGAACCGCATCACTTGGGGTTCATGGCTAAGGGGCGGATCACGGAAATTAGCCCATTTCTTTTTTTTTTTTAAATGCCCAAACCTAGGAGTTCGGGCCTTTGAACCCCATTAAAAACGCCAATGGGGCTGCTCTTAGTTCCATAAAAACCTAGAAGAACTTTTAAGAAGTTTCTATATCTAAAACGTATATTTTAGATTCACATGAGATTCTGAGAATAATGTAGGACCGGTGATCAAACCGAAAACTGTTTAGATCATGGATCGATAGGTTGGACCGAAAAAAAAAAAAAAAAAAGGTTGGACCGAGCTGATTTTTTTTTTTTTGAAACAACCGAGCTGAAAATATTAAATTTATTCCCAAATCCCACCGTAGTAAAGAAAAAAAAATGATATCGGTCCCTAAACTATTAGAAAGGAGAATGAAACCGCTTGATTATTAGACCATGACACCCCAAACTGTAGGTATTAAGCAATTTTGGGATTTAAAATCATTTAGTTATAGCTGCACGCCCTTTGACGTTTCTGAGTTTCTCACTTTCTCTTCAACATCCCCACGCAAACTCCGTTGACGCTCTCACACGCAATTTATTTTTTCTTATTGCACATTTATAATTTATACGGTACGCCACGACGCCAAAGCTACAGAGGAAAATTTAAGTATATTACGAAATGATGGCAATAAATAAAATAGTAAGCAAAAAAAAGGAGCCGCAAAATTACTTACGAAATCCTAATTTGATATTTCACATGTAGACCAAAACCCTGATAACCAAGTCGCAAGTGGGGTGCGTGTGATTGCTTTTTTTCTTTTTGCTTGTAGGGATCTCTTATCTATATTCGATTATTTGCCCAAATCTTCAACCTTTTTTATCTGTAAAATAAATAAAGTAATAATATAGGAGGAAAAGTAATATATTGCACAAAAATGCACTAGTAAACTAGGTTGAGTTTCATAAACTCAATCACTATAGACTTTTTTATTTGTTTTCATAAACATGTTTTTATATAAAATGTTACAAAAAGGAACTAGTAAACTAGGGTGAGTCTCATAAACTCAATCACTATATACTTGTTTTGTTTCTATAAACATAATTTTATATAAATGTTACTGAGAATCAATCATTCGAATTATTATTTAGAATATTGCGAATAAAATAGGTATATGAAAATATTAGGGGGATTTTTCAATTTTGAAAGGGACAATTCATTGAATGTGATTAGAAAAATGAGACAAAGAAGATTTGGAAAATCGGGAGAGAGGGAGAGAGGGAGAGAGGGAGAGGTGAGTGGTGGTTTGGTCGCCTTTCATTTTGTGTCTCCGACACTTCGATCCGATGTGTGAGGCTGTCGTTTTGGGATTCACGTAGGACCCGTCGCTCTTTTTATTCCTTCGTGTATTTACGTTCACTATTTACCATTATTATTACTTTTTTACCATTATTTTTCCTCGGCATATATTAGGATAAGCTAACTACAAACCCATACGTAAATAGTGTTGTCACTAGATTACCACCACAACACTCATGTTTAATGCATGTTATTTACAACATATTATATGTAAATTTGTTTCATTTCTGATAAACTCGTTCACGTGGGTTACGAAAATTACATAAATGAAAACAAAACATTTAGTTATTATCAGGCTACTGTTTGATATCATCTTATGTAATCATAACATTGAACCCCAAAAAACTTATCAAGTTGTTTAATTTTAGTTGACATTTTTGTAGTTGTCTGATAAAATAACCTAAAATGTGATATTAATACAATAGCTCATTTCACAAATGTAAACCATTTTCACGAATAGATATCCATGTAATAAAAGTATGATAATTTGTCCTGATATAAATTGCTAATCAAAGCTTTATTTATTATTAATTGTCTCAGATCAAGGGAGTACTAAAGAACCAAGGAAATGTTCAAAAAACAAAAGAATTAAGAACAACAACATACAAAAACAAGCCCTTTTTTAAAAAAAATACGAAAACAAGTAAAAGATGTTATATATAATATATATAAATAAATTATTATCGGGAATTTAAACCACAGTAGAACAATGCTAGTTAAGGGTTTCTCACATTTTGTTTTTAATTAACAGTTTTATATTAATACTTTAAAGTAATTTTGTTTTGAATTAAATTTAAATGTTTAAAAATGAAATCTATCACTCAAAAGACATCTCTCCAACCAACCTCTCAGTAATTTTTTTTTTAAAATCTTTTGAAAGAGAGACAGTTCTTTAACAAGTAACTAATTTTTTTTTAATGATTCTTCGGCTGAAATTTGTTTGAGGTTCTTCACTGTTGCTGGTTTTTGAGATATTCTGGATTATATTTTGAGAATTTGCATCTCCTACCAAAGAACTTTGGCATAATTAGGAAAATGCCAATAAGCACTGTTAAGTTACTGTTCGACTTTTTTATGACTCTATTGCCCCTACTCTGATTTTAGGCAAACAATAAGTGAAATGTTACCAAAATTTTATTTCAGCGGAAAAATTAACATCACATCAAACTTCTCTCTTGCTTCCTCTTATTAGTTTCTATTTTTTTGTAATTACGAAATTCTTCTCCATCTTCTCTCTTCTAAAACTTTTTTTTAACGACCCTTCTCTTCCAAACCCACTTGCAATTAACTGAGAAAACTTTCAGTCTTTCTCTCTTCCACTACATCGCCATTTTCAGATCTCAAACCATTATTACTTTTGTTAACACCTGTAATGAAAAGAAACGATGTCCAACCCACTCTCCTTCTCTGGCCGGTGCAAAAAGAGGTTTATGAGTGCATGTTTGATTCCGAAGCCCACTTTCCTTCTCCGACCGTGTAAAGTGTGGAGTCGACGGAGCTGCGTCAAAACGGCTGAAGCTTCGAAAGCTAGCACGGATTTGGGCTTCTCTTCTTTATGGTTTTGCTAGAGGACGGTGAAATCGAAGCGATAGTTTCTTCCTAGATCTGTTTTGAGCGGAAGTGGTGGAGGTCGCGATGAACAGCTTCGGGTATAGATCATGGAGGGAAACACGGCGAGCTAAGATTGGCCGGTGGATATCGCTTGCCCCGGTGAGATCTACAGCTCCGAGGAGGTCCACAGAGGCTTCTATGGGTCGCGCTCCCCAATGTCGGAGTGGTTTCAACAGACCGGGAGAGATTGGGATAACCCGTTGTTGAAGGCTGTGAGCAGTTACCGGCGAGAGTGGCGGCGGCGGTTTGGGGACGATCAAAGCCACCCTCTCTAGGATTTCCACTGCCTATCTCCGCTTTAGATGCATTCTATGAGGCCACTGAAGATCCCAAATTGTTTTGTCTGGCGAGGAGAAAAGACGTTAAGATGGAGAATGTCATATTGATGTATGAACCAGCAACGTGGGAATCTAGCAACTGTAAAGCAAGAACTGAGGTTGTGAGAAACAATGGTGTATACTTAGAATATGTCGTGGTTGTTGTAAGGGAATATGGCAAAGATGTAGGAAGTTGTTATGAGCATGTATCTCAACCTACTAACAAATCTAATAATATTTCTACATGTATCATTGAATTTTAGATTCTGAGATTCGTTGTCGAATGGCTAACTTATTTAATAACATATAAAAAACTTATTTACCTCCTTGCTGTTAATCTTGAATATGTGTAAAATGCAAAATTTTATTTAAGATTAATAGCAAGTCTCATTATATATACATCTTTTAATAAATAACATTCACGGTCAAACCGTTTATATGATCTTTGCAAAATTCATGTTACACTGCTAACATATCTAATATTTAATTACAAATATTTTAACAATATGTAATGTTTACATCATAAGTTAAAATAATCTTTGGTGATACTAAGTCATTGTTAGATGTCTAATCTTTTTTATTGTGAGCTAATACTTTTATTTAGCTAAAATTTGCATGTTTTATCCGGTTAACTATATTTTCAAGTATTTTTGTTTTGTTTTGGTAAAGATAATATTATCTTTTAAAAAGACACATAATATTTTAGCCGACTGTACACCACCATGTAGTATAGCGTTTGCCTTTAGTCATGTGTTTAATATAATTTACAAATGATATTTCTAATTTGAACGTTAAACCTCACTTAACTAACATGTAACTATCATATCTTATATAAAGGTCATCTAACTAGTTTTATATTCATATGCTACTATTATATTTCATATAAGGTAAATAATGTGTTAGTAATGCAAATATAAAATTAGTTGTCCACAACTTAAGTTAAAACAAGCTACTGAGTCTTTTTAAGCGTATAACTTTTTTATTGCAAGCTAAAATTATTTTTAGCTGAGCTTTGCCTGTTTTATCCGGTTAACAACATGTTTTTGAATTAAATGTTAAATCTAATTCAAAAAGAAAAAAAACATGTTTACATCTATGTGTGTCACTTCTTATGATCAAATATACAAAAAAATCAAAAACTTTAAGAACTCTTTCGTCCATATTTCTTTGATCCGTTGCTGATGTGTACTTGCGTCACTTCGAATCACCGACAATTTCTTCTACCACTAAAAGCTACAACGCCAAAGAAGCTGCATGATTAAAATCTAGCAAAAACTAGCATTAATAATCATTGGTCTAGGTTTTTCTGAATACCTTTAGACAAAATTATTGGTTATAACGGGAAGTAAAGCACAAATCTGATGTCTATCACACTCTTCACGATAAATAAACGAAGAATTTTAACGGAAAAATAAACCTACAACAGTAACGAAGGGATCATAATCCTTAGGTTTTACAGTACCACCGTTAATAGAAGAAAAAAGAGACTCCTAGAATTGAACACAAAAAGAATTTCTTGCGACTGCAGGGAAATCTTGTGGTTAAAAACGTGATGGAGGTGGAGATATGGAAAAAGAGGTTGAGGATGAGATATCAAAATCTCCGTCATTTCTTTACTGATTTCTCTCTCTCCAAAAAATATATAAAATTTCTATAATATATATTTTAAATCAAATGTATTACTGCACACCTATAAGTCTACATGCCTAAAGGTTAAAACGGAAATAGCTTACAAGAGGGACATGATAGTCATTTACCATCAGTCTGGAACACTGTGCAACCTAATGTTTTACTGTTTTGGGTATATACCTAATTTCCATGTTTTCTATAGGTTTTAAGCTAATTAACTCTATTTTTTCCTTTAAGTTAAAATATTCATAATTAGATAATAATATTTATAGGATATATGTATTTTGAAAATTTTTGTTTGAGAAATTCGCATTGGAATTGTTATTAGTATGCATAACGATTGGAATCGATAAGAAATACCAAACAATATTAATATTATAATAATTTATTTACTTTTTGAAGAAAAAGTAAAACTAATGATCAAATAAGACATATGTGAGTAGGTTTAGAAATCGTATCATACAGTATTGTTTTAAAGCATATGAATCTTTTAGGGTGAAATTCTTAGTGTATAAGATATGTCTCTTAATTTTTAACTAAGAAAAAAATTAAAAACATCTTTTATATTTCTTGCTGCAGAAGAAAAGTTAAATAATTTTTTTATTTATAATGAATTAGTTATAAAATTGATTTAGTTAAGTATGTTTTTAAATTGGCAGAAAATAAATACTGAAAGTTATGACTAATTAAGTTTTCAGTGACATCTGATGTAATTAAATAGTTAATTTAGGGATAAGTTGATATTTGTAATTCAGCTGTAATAATATAGATATAACAGCTACAAAGATATCCTAAATACCATGGTTTATAATATCTTAAATGTATATATTTTGTTAATCGCTGGTCTCAGTAGAGAGGTAGGTAACTTGTAGTGTCAATAGTGAATTATTATTATACCGACAATAACGTCACGACCTTGTTATTGTAAAGATAACATATATTTGGACGAAATCGATCATCTATTTGATCAAATAATTAGAAAAAAACTCATGTGATCTATACAAACAGGAAGGTTGACAACGGGATTGGAAGAACTTACAGCACACTGTCAGCTTCACGGACCCCTTGACATTGATTTTTATTTTATGTTATCTATATTTACATAAATTAGTTTCATTAAAAAACTGCTTTTTTAAAGTTATTTTGTTGCCGGTCCTTGATTTCTATCTTATATCCTATGTACATATATTATGCATGGATATGGTTGTCTCACTGATCCGTGTATATGCAGGGCATGGTCCATACACAACTAATTATCAATTTGGTCTTCCAATTTATATACATACGTATATACTTAGTTCTTTTACTTTGTAAGAAACCATCGACTGTTTCAAAAAAAAAAAGAAAAAACCATTGACTTGTCTGGGGTATTTCAGATGGTTATCAAATACTAAGACCAACATTATCGGCAGCTCTTAGAGCATTTCTTAGGTGTTGGGGTCCCACATTTTTGTAAAACTGAGGTCAAATATCCCTTAATTAACAAACGTTTGTGGAGAGTCCTTAACAATTCATGAATGTTTTTCGAACAAAAGAAATAAAAATAAATAAAACTTTGTGCCTAAGGACTTGTGAACGTCCTAGCGATAAGGTTGCTCTAAGAGTTCCATAATTTCTTCTTTTGTGGTGGTTTGAGTTGTCAATATTAATTAATACGATTGCTATGTCTATTATTTACATGAAAATATAACGAGTGTATTTAAATATGCTTTTAATATGCGCACCCACTCCACAAAAATGGAATAATATTGCAAGTAATTCATCATCATTTTCTATACACATTTGCTATCTCTTTATAAATAATAACTAGAGTTGTAATCAAACTGTTTTTAAAAAGTTATTTTGTTGCCGGTCTTCGATTTCTATCTTATATCCTATGTACATATATTATGCATGGATATTGTTGTCTCACTGATCCGTGTATATGCAGGGCATGGTCCATACACAACTAATTATCAATTTGGTCTTCCAATTTATATACATACGTATATACTTAGTTCTTTTTCTTTGTAAGAACCATCGACTATTTCAAAAAAAAAAAAAAACCATTGACTTGTCTGGGGTATTTCAGATGGTTATCAAATACTCCCTCCATTTCGAATTAGATATCTTTTTAGAGGAAAAAATTCGTTTCAAAATAAGTGTCGTTTTAGAGTTTCAAGACAGAATTTATTAGGTTTATATGATATTTTATTTTTCTATTGGTTGAAAAGTTGTTAGGTGTATTGGTAATTGTGTTTTTATATTGAAAATGTGTAAAATTAAATGTTTCATGCATTAATCTGTATGTAAAAATCTAGAATGATTAATAAATCAAAACGGAGGGAGTACTAAGAGCTCCATAAATTCTTCTTTTTTGGTGGTTTGAGTTGTCAATATTAATTAATACGATTGCTGTCTATTATTTAGCCAATATATATATGTGCTTTATTAGTATTCAATTATATGTCCCGAACTCCTTTAAGACATGAAAATATAATGAGTTTTTTAAATGTGCTTTAAATATGCGCACCCACTCCACAAAAATGGAAGAATATAGCAAGTAATTCATCATCATTTTCTATGCATTTGCTGTCTATTTATAAATAATAACTACTCCTTCTGTTCCTAAAAGATCTATATTCTAGTTTTTCACACTTTTTAATAAAACATAATAAATTTGTATAGTTTTTTGTGTTTATCTTCTTTCCATAATTTTAAACCAATCAAAAATCAATTAGTGCAATTAATTTTTTTGAAGTTTACAATTATTTAATAAAACATGCATTGAAAATGTAAAAAATTGATCTTTTAGAAACAATTTTTTTTCTAGAATATGTATCTTTAAGGAACGGAGGGAGTAGAATTGATCGATATATCCACGCGAATGTTTATTTATTTATTTATTTTATTTAACGTAATATATTTACATATTAATCTATATTATATAAACGATTCTTCTTACATGAATTTTATTTTAGTAATTACTAATAAATAAGAAAATATAATTGGACTATTATTTATATGAAAATATATGTAATATAATATATTTACATATTAATCTATATTATATAAATGATTCTTCTTACATGAATTTTATTTTAGTAATTACTAATATATAAGAAATTATAATTACATAGATTTTAAAATAATATTACTCATTACTATTTAAAACTATGTTTATTAATATAAGCTAGGTTTATTAATTATTGTTGTCATGAACTTTTAGTTAAATTTTAATTTTGGAGATGTATTAATTAAACATAAAAATATAAAAAATCCTTAAAAAGTAGATTAATTAATAAATTAAATGATATACCATTATAAATAAATTACAAAACTAAATACTATTTTATTTTTATAGTTCTCTTTTAATAATATAAATACAAAAATTATACAGTATTACATTTCAACAGATATAACAAAAAGGAGAAATAGTTGCGTTAGTGAAGAATACTAACCACAAATCCTAATGACCACATAACGAGTGAAAAGCACTTAGATTTGTATTTAATTAAGTGAAAACGAGTACTTGTAATTATTTTATTTCTTTACTTGTAAATTAATTATAAATCTGTTGATAATTTATTTGATAATCCGTTGAAATTTAAAACTAAATAACTGTATAATATACACAGAATAATTTACTCTTCTTTTTAGGTTTTAGTTACTTTGAAAAATATAATATATGCAGAAAAAAATTCCAAAATATCTATATAAATGTATCACTTATATTTGATTCACTTATGAAAATGGAAATAGAACTGAATTATTTTATTATGATCTAGAAAAAAATTGTATTTGTTCATTAACAAAAATGAGTTTCAAGTAAAATAACATCAAGTATATTTTTATTTTAATATTTGATACTTATCTTATATTTGTAAGTAATTTAATCTTAAAATTATACCAAATTTAATTTTTTATGGTTTATTAAATAGTTATTTAATAAAGGTGATTATTTTGTAATATAAAATATAGATAAGTATTAAAAATTTATACCATTGTTTATATAAAATAATTATTAACCTAAAAAAAAGTAAAAAGATCCACGAGATCAAATTCTAGTTTGTCTTTATACATTAAGTACAAGGCAAGAAACGATCAATTGTTTCCACTCCTAGTTCGAGACGTGCTGTCCAAAGTATTTCGAAACGAGAGGCTTACAGATTCTTTTGCCACCGGACGATTCCAGTGGTTTCCACTCCCATAACCACCGGACGGTTCCACAAAGCTGCCCACAAAAATCTGTTCACGTAACTCATTCTATTTAACTATATATCGGTGGATTTTGTTTTTCTTTTATATTAGCTAGAATCTCATCAAAAGGGGGTATGCATGCATACGTGCAAACGCAGAGGCTGATCTCCGGCTGTCAGCATGACATAGGCTTACCTCATCATCACCGCTTTAGCCGTGACTGACCTGAACGGACCCCCTTCGCATTTAAAAACCTTCACGCCTTCACGGACTCTCTCAAGCTCAAACCAAGACAGATGACAATAGTGCCCTTGAAAAGTATATAAATATATAACACCACAAAAAGATGTTTAATTCTAATCACTACACTAAAACATTAAATTTGGTGTAAAATTATCTCTAACAAAACATTAAAATTGAAATCATCCCGCCAAAATTGATATTATGTGAATAATATTATAACAAATATAGTGTAATACTATTCATCACACCAAATCTTTAAAATACATATTTTTATTATATTTTATTTAATAATATAATTCAACTACTGCTAAATTTATAATTAAGTATAAAATATTATGTTATTTATATTTTTAATCTATTTTCTTATAACTTAGAAACTATTTTTTATTTTTGTTTTCAAAATAAATCACTAAATAACTATTATCATTTAGCACTTAAATATAAATATAAATAATAATCTTAGTGTAATAGAATTGTTTTTTATCAGTTACAAATAATAATAAAAATAAACATTTTAAAATTGAAAACAGTAGTTTTGGTGTAAATTTGAATATCATTGTCGGAGATGTCAAAAAATTGCGACATAAAAAACTAAATTTGGTATAATTTTAGCATTAAATATTGTTGGATGCTCTAATTACAAGAGAAAAGAGAATAGGTAAAAGTTTGTAGTAAAAGAAAAAGAAAATTATCACGGCCACGTTATTTTGCTTGAGTGTATCAGTAGTGTATGATTACGCTATAATTCCTTAGAACAAATTAAAAAAAGGAGTTGTTGTTTTTAATAAAGTAGTCCTTTTCAATATGCATATACAATTATTTTTTAGTAAAAAGAAAATAGTTATGTTTGAAGAGTTTACACTTTACAGATGAAAGATACAAACAAAGGATGAGGTAGATACCGACTAGAAATAATAATAATTGAGAGATAAAATATTATCAGAATATTAGAAAATTGAAAAAAGATAGATTTATGAAAATGGAGTCAAAAGGAGAACGGACATTGAGTATGGTTTACGCTAAAAATAATAATAAAGAAAAGAAGCTGTTTGTATAGTCTTCTACCTTATAAAAACATACCATCCTTGTTTCCCTCTCCCTACACCGCACTCTCTCTTCTTTCTCGTTCTTGATTTTTTTTTTTTATTATCTCCTCTGTTTTGGATCCATGGATAATGTTAAGCTCGTGAAGAATAATGGTGTTATGAGATTACCACCTGGATTCAGGTTTCATCCCACAGATGAAGAGCTTGTGGTTCAGTATCTCACGAGAAAAGTTCTTTCTTCTCCATTACCAGCTTCCATCATTCCTGACTTTGATGTTTGCAGAGCTGATCCTTGGGACTTACCTGGTTGGTTTTCTCCCATTCAAATTTTTCTTTTCTTGGTCTCGAACCGGTGACCTTGAACCTTACCAAACTTTCTTTCTTTATGTGAAGGCAATTTGGAGAAAGAGAGGTACTTCTTTAGCACAAAGGAAGCCAAGTACCCTAATGGGAACCGGTCTAATCGAGCAACCGGTTCCGGTTACTGGAAAGCTACCGGTATTGATAAACAAGTTGTAACCTCTAGAGGAAATCAAATCGTTGGTTTGAAGAAAACACTTGTGTTCTACAAAGGCAAACCACCTCATGGCTCAAGAACCGATTGGATCATGCATGAATATCGTCTCTCTTCCTCTCCTCCGGTACAAATTTCTCTCAGTATCCCGGTTTAATACCCGGTTTTCTCCAACTTCACTAAATTTATTTTTCATTTTCTCAGCAGAGTTTTATGGGCCCTACTCATCAGAACTGGGTTCTTTGTCGTATCTTCCTTAAGAAGAGAGCCGGTAACAAGAGCGACGAGGAGGAGGGAGATAACCGGAATGTTAGATATGATTATGACCAAACTGAAATAATTACAACAAACCAAACCGAAGATAAGACCAAACCAATCTTCTTTGATTTCATGAGAAAAGAAAGGACTACGGACTTGAACCTTTTGCCGGGCTCTCCAACTTCCGACCACGCTTCAAGTGGACTCACGACGGAGACCTTCTCTTCCGATGAAGAGACCAGTAGTTGCAATAGTTTCAGAAGAAATCTTTAATTTAATTTTAAATGTTTTTGACTATCTTAATAATTTTATATCAATACGACTCTACTTCCTTTTTCCTATTTTTTTACTCGAAAACGAATCTTTGTCCTTTCTCTTTCGTGAACTAGTTGAGTTTTGTTTAAATGATTAACCACCCTATTCAAGAAAAAATGTAATAAGTTTATTATTCCCTACCAAAACTTCAATTCTTCTCCCAACCGTCCATTTATTGGAATAAATATATGTTTACAAGTCATTGGACAATTTTAGGTTATGCACTTTACTTATATACTATTACGAACGGAAAATGTATATTTGGAAAATAAACAGAAGAACAAGTTTTTTTGTGTGTGTTTTTACATGACATGACAATCCCATGCCAAATATATGAAGTATTCAAAATAATAATTGTAGTAGCCTATTTATGATTAACAAAAAAGGTATTTATATTACCATTATGAAAGTAGAAATTATTGCTGTTGTGATGATTCCTCTCTGCACGTGACCGTGAATTTGTTAATATATTTGTGTGTGTATTTTGGTGTATTTTATTTTATTGTTAGACGGCATTTAGATGTATTTATGTAATTGGGTGTATATATGATTACATTATGCATGGAGGATTACAGCTAAATAAGGTAATAATGGCACGAAGAGGTTGTCAAAGAGAGCTAATTTGTCTAAAGTGCAGAAAAGGTAATAAGACTGTGATGAGTAGTTATCTCTTTTAATCTCTAAAAGGTCATAATTATTCGGTGAAAACTGCACAATTATAAATTTTCTCTTTTCAAACTGAGATCCTATGCAAAAATAATAATAATACTATTCGTTGTTTACAATGATGTGATCTGATTTCAAACAAGGTCCCCCACTTATCAAAATGATTTACTTTAGGTTGAATCTTTCCCTAACTTGTAAGTAGTAAATTAGTTTTTTGGGGATTCCTTTGTTTTTAATTAAGTTCTAGTTCTACGTTTTTTTTTGTCAACGCTAGTTCTACGTATTTTACTAAAAACCAATTACACGTTGGTGATATAAGTTGTTGGAAGAACCCTAGCAAACAAAAAAAAACTTGATGGAAGTTATAACATACTCCTATATTATGAGAAAAAAACATAACTAAGAGCTTCAGAGAATCACCAATAAGAACCAAATTCGTGAGGATCAAATCTCTTTATTTATACATAGATTCCATTCCAATCTTCAAACCTACTCCAGTTGAAAAAAATAAACATCCTATATTAGTGTATACCGAGTTCTAATCAACAGCATATGTTACTGTTGTCTCTATCGAATTACTATGCCTCACGTAACTAAATTGAAAAGTTCGGTAATGGTCTGATGAGTGTTCGACCTAGTGAGACACAAAACCTACCAAGGAAGAATTACGCAATTAAATATTTGAATTAATGAAACAACTCTATTGATGTAACTATGTAAGATATATCATTAGGATATCTCCATACTACTTTATTTTCACTCTAGAATAGAGTTTACAGTAAAAAATGCAATACTATTTCTTACTTTATGATATAATAAAAATAGATTTACTTTACATATAGAATAATCCATTTATTTTTTGTTCTCATTCTAAAATATATAGTATAATAAGAATATAACACAACTCTGTTATAGATTTATTCTATTTTGAAATGAAAAATAAAGTGAATCATTAGAGATGGTCTTCACACCTAGTTTCATTTTCTTTATTGACAAAAGTCTCCACAAAAAATGATATTACAAGTTGATATACATAACAAAGCATTCTGTTTGTAGACTTCATACAAAAATATATTGATTTTTAAGAAAAGAAAAATATATTGAAAACGTCAGTATATATGTGCGTTTTAACTCGTGTTAAATAATTAAGTTAGAGAAGTATATACTAAGATTTTGTTATCCCGATAGCTTTCATATATTTGCTAGTTTATATTAGTCCGAACATATTCGATATTAGTGGTGCTTGACATATGGTTGCGATTTCTTGTACTTGCAAGAAATCCGAATCATCTAAGTGATTATCTATTCATGAGTCAAATTAATTAACAACCCTATTTTGCAATCTTTTAATAATATTCTACGGATTGTTTTCATGTTCCGTAAGCAACAAGTAAATGTAAAGAATATATCTCCGGACCCTAAGAAAAAACGTTCGTTTGGATTTGTCGTACGGCATTATTGACAATAGATAGTGGATGGTGGATTTCTTGAAAAAAAAATTGTTCCCCGCAAGTTACTTCTTTGACTCCCATTATGCGCAGGGATATTAGATTAGATTTGGCCCGCCTATGTGTGGCGTATATATACTCAAATGATCTGAAACACATCTATCTAACTTACTATATATATAAAATAAAGGGTATTTATTTACACCTAAACATTTCTTAAGGGATAATTGACGATGAATAATTATGAAATTTTGTTTGATTTCTATTTTTGGTTATATTGGAACACCATAGAGGATAAAACGTTGTTCAAGGAAAACATACATAATATAATACTTTTTTATAGCTAACGTTGTATTATTTTGGATTGAGTGGTCATGAAAAGAGTAGTGATTTTCTTTGGGAAAAAAGGAGAAAAAAATACTAGTATGTGAACAAGCCAAGTATGAAGCATTTGTGTCCAGTCCTAGTACACAATACATATTTATGTTTAATTCATCTTTAATAATCTCTCCAATGATACATCATTTTGTGAGAAAAAATAAATTTATAAATAGGGTTTCCTCAAATTTGAAGGAATAATATTTGATAAATTTATTTAATGTTAAAATTTTTATTTATAAATTAATTTTAAACTTTATACAATTCTGTTTTATATCTAATAAAAATTTAAAATTTATGTTTTGGTTTGCTCTATAACCATTCACTATAATTAGGTTTCGACGTTTCGTAGTTATTCAACCTAAATTCTCATTAAAAATAGCCTCAACATATTATTAATTTTGATATTTGATAGTATATAATAATCGATATATGCGATATTTAAGTGGTACGATAAGAGTGACATACAAATACAATAGTAATGCGATCTGACTTTCATATCTACTTCCCCTAGTTCGCAGTCACAGTGACGATTATGGTAGTGACATGTATAATATAGACTTATATATATATATAGCCATGTGTATTATTGTATTAATATATATTTATCCATATTATTCATATATTAATAAATCTATAGCAGAATCCGAATTCCATTTTAGTTCTTCGTGTCACAAGTTTTCCCATTTGAAACACAATTCAATTCCGTTCTCTCATCTCTGGTTGCATCTAGTAACAAGAAGCAAAGTGCATATCAAAGTTACTTACCTTTCTATGCAGTTTATAATAATTATCATGGATTAAAACCAACAGCCAGTGTATACATCAAAAAATATTAAAGAAAAATAAGAGAAAATAAAGAAGCGAAGGTGGAAAGAGTCGTATAAGGCTGACTTGTGTTTTGTGAAATTCAACTTTGTATAAATTCCAAGTGGGCTGCGACTTGGGGAGACGTGGGAGACCCACACACTTTCACCCATTACTCACACGCCTTTTCTTTTACTCATATTGCATTCTTATGTGTCATTTCCACCAACCACTTTCATTACTATGTATATTCGCCTTAGATTTACTTTACTTTTGTTTTCTTGTTAGATTGTAAAATGGAAAACATCTTTATCCTCGGAGTTGTAAAACTAAAACTAATGTCCATAATTACAAATCAAAGCTGCACGCAAACATAAACTACAAATGCAAATGTGGAAAGTAAAGGGTATGCGTTGCGAATGTGTGAAATTAAAGGATATGCTAATGCAAACATTTTCACAAGAAACACTACGAAGGTGGAGAAAGTGCATCATCATTCATCAAAAACAGCTATATAAATCTCTCGAATCCAATCATTTCCCTTTTTTTTCTCTCAACCACCACACGATGATTAAACTACATAAACAAGAACCTAGTTGGGTAAGCAAACTCATATAAACCCAAGAGAATCTTTTATAATTTATTTCATCATTTTTTTTCTTCTTTATTTGGGTTTGAGAGCCAGGATATCTTTATGACTCTTGCATGTTCCCATAAGACCTATTAGAAAGCATTTAAAGAATAGAATGAGGTCAGTCCCCAAAGACATATTGCCTAGACACTAAGCAAAACTAGAGATGTGACTCTTCCCATATTCATTTCTTGATGGTAATACAAACCTAACCCTTATAATTAATTACTTAAGGTTTATACCATCATCAACCACATCTCTATGTCTGTTTTATCACCCTTCAGATACAATATTTTAAGAAAAAGAAACTCCGAAGTTGATAATTCAACCGGTTTAAACTACTATGGGAGGGTAGATCAGGTCCTGGCTTGGAGTAAAGAATAGGCAACTAAATGATCCAAATGATCCGGAAGTTTTCGGCTACATTAAAATATAGGTAGAGTACCCAAAAATATGTGTTTGATATTTTGTGTAGAGGTTGCGTGTGAAGTAGCAAAACCCCTTGTAAGGGAGTGACTTGAGGATCAGCTTCAGCTTTCTGAGACATAATGACAAATAACAAATGGGTTTTGATATAGGAGCAGTTTTACTTACATCACATGTTTAGCTTTCCTCTCGTGGTCCTCTTTTTTTCTCCAATCTCTAAGCAAATCCTACACATGTCTTGAAAAACTTGTAATCCATGGACCCCATTAAGGATTCAGTTGTATCTTCCTTAATTGACCCGTTCAGGAGGCATGATTATACATTTATAGCGAAGAACTAATCCCTAAGGCATTAAATTTCTTGCTATAGATAGACATCTAAATGGTCCCAAAGAACCTAACAAATTAAACCACTTCACACGCTGAAGAGGCAACTCTTACTGGTTCCAGAATTCCAACAAAGCAGAAGAGTTACAAAGCTTTGAACACCAAAAACCAGTAGACAAGGCATATGCTTGGTGACAACTACAGTTGCACACCTGTACATCACTAAAAAAGTTATCTGCCTTTTCATCTTTGCACGCAACTCCCTTATATATCAGTCTATCAAAACCCATTAGAAAAAGAATGAAAACAAATTCAAGCTGCTAATGATTATTTACATGACTTCATATATCCCTAATCAAAGACTCATTAGAGAAGTTTACTACTTTTGTATAACCCAAATAGAATAAAAGTGCAAATTAATAAGCGAAGTTTCACTACTTTTGTATAATATCCCAAACTCACAAGAGAAGCTCACTACTTTTATGCCAATAGGGGGGAAACACAACAAAAGCCAGTAATATATTTTTTGTAGTTAATAAGTAATCTTTAAGCGCATCAGATACTATTTTTATTGTTTTATCTATAGATGGATCGATAATTTTTTGTTTTGATGATATAAAATGTTATTATCTAGTATAACTTTTTAAAATTAATGCAGATTTTAATTTATTGTTATCACCAATATCTAAGTAAATGTATTGTATGTAATTATGTAATTTTATTTTAGAAAAATAATATCAACTAACTACGCCTGGTGCTGGGAAGCGGATCAAATTGGCCCACCCAACCCCATGGCCCGCAAAGAAAATATATTTTATCCGTTTCCGTTCCACTTTACGGGGTAATCCATGAGACTCGCAGATAATTATTAAATAATAAAAAAAAAATTCTAAAAAAGATAATATTAAATAGTATATTTTTAATTAAATTTTTAATACTTTTTAAAAAATAATTATTTTTTAAGGAAATTTAGTATATTTTTTAAAACAATAAACTTAAAAAGAAAATTTGGTTATTTCGGATTACCGGGTACCCGCAACTGAAATTAGAACAATCCACACCCATCCTGCATAAAATACACTTGACCCGCACCTACACCCGCAACTTATTTTTTCAAATCAATCGATCCGTTGTGTGGTGGGTCAAACAGGGTGGAACTCGCGACTAATATCAAAATTCCGAGTTCTAACTACACCAATTATGGCTCATGAGTTTATTTTTGAAAAAAAAAACTTCATAAATAGTTAGAAGGTGAATTTGACTCATTAATGAAATCCATTAGTATATAGTTTTTAGGCCAAAAAGATTAAATTATCATTAATGAAAAATTAATTTTGTTCATAAAAATAATGGTATAATTGAAAAACATAAAAAAAATATTAAACATAATGTATTAATGATAAGGAGAAGTTGCTACTATCTACATGACCTAGTTGACAGGGAAGTATACCAAAATACTTACCGTCTAGGCCTCTAGGGGTTTAAGAAACACAATCAATAATACAGTCTTTTTTTTTTGAACAATTAATATTTGACATAAGAGAAGTTGCTATTATCTACAAGTTCGTTTGGTCTATGACTATTGACAAGGAATGATTTTTGTTGAGTCTGGGTCCATCTGTTAGATAAAGATCTAATAAATCTCATAATTAATTATGTTTAAATATAAAATAAAAAAATACCCCATAAACGGTACTTGGCGATTTATTTATGTAGATTTGGGCTCATGTTAAGCAAATTCTTGGATTCTTACAAATGGTTTTGTGCCCTAAGCATGAGCAGATTCTATATTTCCTTACGGCCTTTGTACAGACATTAGAAACCAAGATTGAGGTTCCCATCAAACTAAGTACCATGTGAGAGAGAGAGCTAAGGAGAAGAGATTGAAATGGAATGTGCCCCTAGAGATCCCGTTTCACAAAGAGTCTGCAATTTTGGTAGGAGAGGCTTAAGGTTCGTTATCTCATAGTTGTACTGTAAATTGTATACCCAAAACCAGAGTACACCTCGTTGGACTGCATTAACCTCATGAGATACTTATATCCCAAATTTTTAATCCATTTCCCTTACAGACATTTTATAATGAGATCCTGAACTACATAACTCGATAGTTTTGTTCATATACAAAGCTTACATTCATTAAGCAATAATCAAGAAGCCGAAATAACAAGTACTACGAGAATCTCCTACTCAAAACGAGGCTTGAAATTTGAATCTGGTCCGTCTAGAAGATACTTACGCTTAATGGGCCTTCTTACTAAGAATTAAAAACCCAAAATGGGCCTAAGAGGCCTATTAATTGAACTTTTCTTACGTTGGGTGGCCATACTTCGAACAGAATGTCTCCGACGTTTAAGACCGCGTCCATGTCATTGACACGCCAACCTTTCTAGTATGTTTCTAAAAAACCTTGTATCTGATATTCTTTTTCTTTTTGTCTTGTATCTGATTTTTTTTTTCTTTTTTTTGAACACGTATATGATATTCTTATTGGTTAAGAATTGTCTATCTAGATTCAAGCCTAGAAAGTACGACTCTTCATCTCAAAGGCAACACCCAAACCGTGTTTTATTCGTGTTATCAACTCTTACATAGTTAGTATAAATTAATAATCAAAGTCAAGCGCAAACCACATAGAAAGACCATTCTCGAATCATCCGCCAAACTAAAGATAATTTTCAACCATGACAGGATCCCAAGAAGAGACTCACAAGCCTCAAATCGTTGATCAAGACCATCCCAAACCACTACAAACAGAAGACCCACAACATCAACAGCCTTCTTCTTCTTCGTCGTCTCCGGATCAGAAGAAATGGGGAACTCACGTGATGGGAGCTCCAGCAGCTCCAGTGGCTCATCCCGATAACCAGCAGGCTGCAGCTTGGGTCGCTGGTGATAACCGGCAGATGCCGTACCAACCTTACATCGTTTACTCTCCTGTTGAACATCCTCCTTCTAATAACCCTATCGAGCCCGTCATCGGAATGTTCCATACTTGGAGCAGGAAGGCTGAAACCGTAGCTCGTAACATCTGGCACAATCGTAAGTCTCCTTCTACATAACCCTTTTTTTTTTGTTTCAGTTCTAACAATTTTGGAATCTGGAAGTGAATTAAATTTGTATGCACAAGTGAAAAATATCACATTAACCAAGGAGGACGGTCCAATAATTTTGAGGGAGTTACAGCATCAATACAGATTCGAATCTTGCTGGGCACTAGAAATAAAATTTAACATCTGGATTCCCTAGTATCCGGTGACCAAGGTGTAAGTTGATAATGTAAACTGTTACGGACAGTTGCCGCTAGTGTACATTCATTTTAGTGGGATTAGGATACACCGGATTATTAAAAAACAAAAACAAAGGAAAAATGTCACATTATCAATATACAAGCTCTAAAAAATCCTTACATTAATTGAATTTTATTCTATTAAATTTATTTGATTTTTTCGAGGTTACTTTGAGTTTGTTAAAGACAGCTTCCAAAGCAGCTTTGACCGATCTTGATGAGTTTTGTCGGATCTTGTTTGTTTGTGCAGTGAAGACGGGACCGTCTATGCAGGAAACGGCGTGGGGGAAGGTTAACCTAACGGCGAAAGCGATAACAAAGGGAGGTTTCGAGTCTCTCTTCAGACAGATATTTGGAACGGATCCGTACGAGAAGTTGAAGAAGACTTTTGCATGTTATCTCTCCACGACGACAGGACCTGTCGCTGGAACTCTTTATCTTTCGAATGTTCGCGTTGCTTTCTGTAGTGACCGTCCTCTCTTCTTTACAGCCCCTTCCGGACAAGAAGCTTGGAGTTACTACAGGGTAAGTTAGTCATGTCATTTTTTGTATAAAATAAAATCGGGAGATTGTGGGATGAGTTTTAAGTAAAATGTTGTTTGATGGGTTTTTTGGGCAGGTTGTGGTACCGTTGGTGAATGTTGCGACGGTTAATCCGGTGGTGGTGAAGGAGGATCCACCGGAGAAATATATTCAAGTGACGACGGTGGATGGACATGACTTCTGGTTCATGGGTTTTGTGAATTACGAGAAGGCTTCTCATCATCTGCTGACTAGTGTCTCGGATTATCATACCGCTCTTAGCTCTGCGTCTGGTTAGAGAAGTATATATGTTTGTGTATTCTTAAATTTCTTTTTGCTTTTTTGTATGTGTGTGGTTGGACTATGCTGCCGGTTATTTTTCTATATGTTCATGTAGATTTTATCAAAGGCCGACTTTTTATAAAATCAGTTTTAAAATTTACTTTTGAAAACTTTCATTTCTGAATCTTTTTAAAAAATATCATGAATCCTTCCGAAAAATATTTTGAATCTTTTAAAAATCAATTCAGAACTTTTCAACAATGTTTATAATCCGTTCATAAAATATTTTCTCATAAATAGTGGTATATCAATTCATAACATATTGATCAGAATATCAAGAGCTGATAATAAGTAGCTAAATTAGTTTAAACTTAATTTTAGAATTTACTTTTTAAATCTTTCCCAAAAATATTATAGTTGTCTCCGAACCATTCAAAACAATATTTTTAACCTTTCAAAAAATATTATTAACTTTCCAGAAAATTAATTTTAAATCATTCGGAAAATAATTTTGAGACCTTAAGAAATTAGTTTCAAAAAATATGGTGTTTTTTTTTCTGAAATCTTCAGAAAAATATTCTGAACCATTCAAAAAAATATTTTACAACTCTTCAGAAAAATATTTTGGTACCCTTCAGAAAAATATTCTAACCCATCATAAATAAGTTCTAAACCCTTCAAAAAATGTTTCTGATTCAAAAACTAATTTTGAATCTTACAGAAAATGCATTTAAGTTTCAAGAGAAAAACCATGGCGAATAACAGTATATCAATTTATGACATAACTAGCATAATTAATTTTTTAACACCCTTCCAAAGAATATTGTACTTGTTTCTGAAACATTCATAAAAGTATTTTGAACCCTTCAAAAAAAATATTTTTAACCGATCAGAAAAATAATTCTCAGTCTTTTAGAAAATATTCGTAAGCCGTCACAAAAAAAAAACCTTAATCATTCAGAAATCATAAACCCTTCAAAAACTATTTTGAATTCGTCATAAATCAATTCTAAACCCCTTCAGAAAATCAAATTTTAACCATTTAGAAAACAATTCTGAACCTTTAGCCAATTAGAACCCTTCAAAAAAATGTTTCTGGCCCCTTCAAAAAATAAATTTGAAATTTTCAGAAAATGTTTCAACCATGACTCAAGAATATTAATAAATAACGCAATTCATGACAATTGTTTAAAATATTGAGAATCGTGCAACTAAAAGGTTAATCTAGAAATATTCTCACACCTTCAAATAAATGTTCTTAATCCATCAAAAAATTAATTCTGAATCCTTCAGAAATTTAATTCTGAATCCTTCAGAAAATTATTTTTAATTTGTCAGAAACATATTCTTAACCCTTCAGGAAAATATTCTTAACCTGTCAGTAATAAATTCTGAACTTGTAAGAATACGCTTCTGAATCCGTCATAATTCACTTCTGAACTCTTCCGAAAAATGTTTTGAACCCTTCAAAAAATATTCCTAACCCGTCAGAATTCAGTTGTTAACCCATAAAAAAATATTCAGAACTTTTCGGAAAATGTTTCTAAATCCTTCAAAATCAATTATGAACCCTTAAGAAAATGTTTCTCAGCCCTTCGAAAAATAATTTTGAACCCTTCAGAAAATACTTGTAGTTGTTTCCGAACCCTTTCAGCAAAATATTTTTAACTTTTCAAAGAAATTATTTTTAATTATCACAAATAAATTGTGAATTTGTCAGAAATATCCACATCAACGTCACAGAAAAATTCTAATGGGACATATGTGAATTTTCATATTTAGTTCATCAAATAACTCACTAATTAAGTCCACAGTAGACTGATATTTCTTTCGGTTTTCTTTTTCTTTTTGTCTTCATAACTCAGTTCTGAACCTTTTAGAAAATGTTTGTAGTTATTTCTGAACCCTTCCAAAAAATATTCACTTCAGAAAAATATTTTAAATCACTTAGAAATAAACTCTAAACCTGTCAAAAATATCCACATCGGCGTCACTTCAAAATTCTAAAGAGACAAATGTGAATTTTCATATACAGTTTATTAAATAATTCATTGATTATGTTCATAGTAGGCTAATATTTCTTTTTTTTGTATTCAAAAATTGATTTTGAACTTTTCAGAAACCAATTATGAATCCTTCATAAACCAATTCTAAATCTTTCAGAAACCAATTATGGCCCCTTCATAAAATATTTTTGATCTCTTCAGAAAATAATTATGAACCCTCCATAAAATGTTTCATATCCATAGTAGACTAATATTTTTTTTGTCAACAATGATTAGATAACGCTTGAAACATAATACAACATCATCGAACGAGAGGGAAAACCTGCCATTCAAACAAGTTGATGAAATCATGAACTATTCATAACATGTTTATGAACCATTCAAAATTATGAAGGTTGTGAAAAGAATGACCAGGGGTTTAAAATTGATTTATGAAAATAACAACTATTATTAGGATTAAGATGATGAGGGGATCAACAGATGTTGGAGTGTAAGATTTCAAAAATCTTTCAGAAAACAATTTTGAACCCTTCTAAAATCAATTCTCAACTCTTAAGAAATCAAATCTACACTTATAAAAATCAATTCTGCACCTTTCAGAATCAATATTTATTGGGTACTCCTTGTAAAATGTTGAAAATCTCTTGTAAAGTTTTTCTTTAATATTTTGTATAATTTTTTTTTGGGAATTAAAAACTCAAATCTATTTTTAGTGTAAAAACATTCATTAATCATTTGTGAAACCATTGGATCAAATGGAATTCCACAAAAAAATTATAAAATGACTAAAAAAGGTTTTATTGTTTATTGACAAACAAAGGATTTTGTTTCTATAATTTTTCCTGATGAGTTAATAGACCAAAAGAAGGGGAGGTTGAAATATTGAAGGTGGATAAGAGGGTCTACTGGTCTAGTTAGTTAGCTTAAAAAGGATATCAATGCAAGTCTCCAGCACAAATAGAACGTGAGATGATGAAATAATTATCCAATTCAAGGAAAAGTTTTTTTTGAACACCCAATTAATTCACTTAATCACGAGAGAGTCAAATCAGAATATGAGGAAATGAGAAAGAGCGACAAAAATCCTAAAGACTTATGTAGAAGTGCACCTTGCTTAGTGATGTCTTGACTTTAATTACATCTAACTAGGTGTTTTGCCCGCACATGCGGGCATAATTTTCGTACAATTTATTATTAGTCTATATTTTATTAATTCAAACCAATATAATAAGTTATGATTTATGTTTTAAAATTAATTATAAATGAAAACGCTCACATAACAAAATATTTTTACAAATATGTTTCTTTAATTTATTTTAATTATATTTGTTTCTATCTTAATTTTTTATTTCTATTATAAAAAATATATTTTCAAGATAACAATATAATACATAAGAAGTATCTTATTTTCTGAAAATATAATTTTTAATAAAAATTCGTTTTATTTTATAATAAATATATGAAATTATTAAAAATATGACAAATAATCTAAATTATCTAAATCATGGAGAAATTACAAATTAGATAATTCACTTAAATTTTCTAATAGAAAATATATGTTTAAGATAACAATCTAATATTTAAGAATTATCTTTTTAAAAAAAAAAATCTAGTATTATTATATATATTCGTTTTATTATTTAATAAATTGTATATGAAATTATTAAAATATGATAAATAAGCAAAGTATAAAACCATGGAGAAGTTGATAAATCAGCATTGCTTTCTTTATATTTAGCTATTAATATTGTAACTTAATTTTTAATTTCTATGATAAAAATATATATTTTAAAGATAGCAATATAATACATAAGAATTATCTTATTTTAAAAGTATAATATTATTAATAGAAATTCGTTTTTATTAAATAATAAATTGTATATGAAATTATTTAAATAAGATAAATAAACAAATTTAGCTAAAATCAAGGAGAACATGACAACTAAGCAAATTTACTTCTTAAATAATAGTATAGATTCAACACGTGAAACACATGCACTTGACTCTTTCTCTTTCATTTTTTCTTAGCTCTTTGTATTTGTCTGCACAAGTAGGCCAAACTCCACTAATTGTTGTTAGTCTTGTTTTTCTTCAGTTCCTTATGATGAAAAAAAAGAGAGGCTTTGACAAAATACTTACTTTCTTATTTACTGAACATAAACGATTACAGAGTTTTTAGATAGACTCAATATAACAATTTAGAGACTATTACCCATCTTTTTTTTTTTTGTCAATTTGGTCACTTTTGGACCTTTAATCCTCAAACGGAGGTAAGGAGGGGTCGAACCCCTAACGTCATGGCCCGAAGGCAGAGCTCAGTTGCCACATGGCTACGAACAACCCGACAGAGACTATTACCCATCTAATTATATAATTTTATTATGATAGTTGAGATCATTTAATATACTAGCGGATAGAAGGGGAGAAAACAGTTGTTTTTCAGAATTTTCTCGTTCCTTGCTGTACATTTTGATTTTCTTCTCTGTTTTGGACGCATGAATGTTCCTTGGACTATAGCTTGTTCACCATTGGATTTCCTCCTTCATGGGTTTCAGAATGTGTTGTGTCGAGGTCCAATGTTGTGTTGTCTCTAATACTCCTAAAATTTGGAATGGATTTTGTCTACACCAAGGTTGATTCTCTACTTAAGAAATTGTTTTTGTGGCATAGATTTTGTGAAAATATATGTTTGTTGTTTGTCTTGTGGCCGGAACATGTTTTGTCTCTATCAAACCAAGTGCAACTTGTTCACAGATATAGTGATAGACTATATCAAAATTCTTTGATCTGTTGTGAAGAGTTGGGTTGGTATCCAGATATACATGAGCTGATAGATTATAACAGAGCAAGAGAGCAAAAGTTGGCTGAGAAATGCCAAGATCTCTTAGTAGACATGATATCTAGACTATTTCCTGAGCTGTCGTTCCTAAAGCTCTATACTCAACCTCTATAGATGACTTGGAAACAGTAGATTGTCTTTTAGACTATGAAATCAAGTTAGGACCAAGAAGCGTACAAAAGCTTATTGTTGATCACGCAAAGAGAGTTAAGCAATCATCCTTCCTGAGCTAAAAACCAAGTTCTAAAATTCCTTTCAAATATCCCAGTATGCATTTTAGGAGACAAAAAAACATGATACCGTAAGTTGATGCATTCTCTTGCATACATAGTTTAATGCATATTGGATATCGGGTATTGTAAAGTATTGAAGCTTACCCTGTTAAGTTGTGATGCTCAATACGTTGAGGTAGATAAAAACGTATGAGGGCCTGACGGGACCTTGCGTTATTTCCCGGTAAGGGTTAAAATATCTTAATGTAATTAACATGTGTTTTTATCATTAATTATTAGTTAAGTGGAGGTTGGGAGTAACGCAAAAATAAATCAAAATAAAATAAAATAAAGAAAGAAGAAGGCATGAACCACGTGCGCTATATCAGACTATACACATTATTAAATTCCTTTAAAGTTCACATGAAATATCCTTTTTATCATTACTTCATCTCGCGCCTGTTTAATCTCAAAACCCATCTGTCTCCTTCATCTCCCTCTCTCTCTTTCTTGAATCTTGATCTCTTTGCTTCAGCAAGAAAACAGAAGAAAATGTCTAAAGTTACCACAGAGCTTGACTTCTTCGGTCTTGAGAAGAATCAGACCAACAACACTCCAAAACCCAAGTTCAAGAAATTTCTCGACCGTCGTCGCAGCTTCCGAGGTTTTGTTTTATCTTTATTCTTCTTGATTTCTCTTATCCTTTAACGATTTGGTTTTAACTTTCAATACAGAAATGCAAGGTGCGATTTCAAAGATAGATCCTGAGATTATCAAATCACTGTTAGCTTCTGGTGCTAACGGTTCGGACTCATCCACCAGATCGCTTTCAGTTCCATCTACTCCCAAGGAGGATCATCCTCATATCATGTCTTCTCCAGTCCACGCGCCTCTTTCCAGGTTTTTATTTAAAATATATATATATATATATATATTTTGCCATTTTGGCGCAACCAAAGAATAAAACAGAATAATATTTGATATTTTTGTTTTCAATAAAATATTTCCTCAGGCCAAGTGTGGAACCTGTCTCTGGAACTGTTCCCATGACAATCTTCTACAATGGAACCGTCTCCGTTTTCCAAGTGTCTCCTAACAAGGCTGAGGATATAATAAAGGTGGCCATGGAAACTTCACCAAAGAATGGCAAATCTATGGAGAAAAATATTTCGGTAATTCATCCAACTACCCTAAGGTCAAAGCTATTTGACAAGAATCTAGAAGGAGGTTAGTAACAAATTAATAGTGAGTCACCTAGTGTTTGATTCTTTATAAGTATGTTAGTTTGTGCATGTAATTTTTAAAAGGGTTTGCTGTTAGCAACGTGAACATCTGTATATAAAACTGACTTGAACCATGGACCGGACCTATTTTTTTTTTGATAAACTTTGAATTCATTAACTGGTTATGAATTAGAAGTTGAAAGTGTGAACTTTGTTGTGTGTGTGTGTGTGTGCAGATCTTCCCATCGCAAGAAGAAAGTCACTACAAAGGTTTCTTGAGAAGCGCAAGGAGAGGTAATTGCTCTCCGACCAGCCAAGGATTAACCCCAAAACAATTAAACTAGAAGGTTTCTTTTTCTTTCTCTGCGTCGACTTTTTTCATTTTTATATGAATATATTAGTAATTATAATGAGTCGTGCCTATTTTACTTGGTACACAACTTTTAGATATGCATGTGGTTGTTCAACGTAACACATGCTTCTACTTACACATTGTCGACTATACGTATATATTAAAAAAGCTTAGGCTATTGTGGAACTTCAAAAACGTGTTGACTTTAGATCTCTCTTTTTGTTTACTTCCGACAAGTGATATTTTCCCAAATTATTCGATTTATAAATAATGATGAGAAACACCGAAAGAAAATTGAACATTTGTTTGTATTATTCGTCGTACCATGCGGCCAAGAAAGATTGACGTGTTCTAAATAAGTTACTGTTGCTATAAAAACGTGTACTCACACTTTTATTTTCCTTTTTGGTTGCTTGTGTTTGCAGGTTAGCATCAACATGTCCTTACTTTCCGACATCAGCCTAAAACGAAACTCTCATCTCTTTCTTTTTTGATTAAGACTTGAAACCAAATCAGTTCATCTTGCATTTGGCTTCTCCCAAATCTTTTAGGATCACGACATGCTTTAGTATACGACGTTTCTTTTTTAAGAATATACTTAAACACTCTGCGGTATTATATATGAATTTATGTTTCATATGTTTTGTTATTACTAGTACTAGGAAACCACCCCGCGCGTAAACGCGCGGGAGAAAAGATGTTTTTTTTTAAAAAGTAATTTTTATATAATTTATATTTGTTAGTCAATCATTTTGAATCATTTAATACACCAATTATTTTGTACGAAGATTAATACTTAAAAAATAATCTTATATAATAGAAGAGTGAAAATATAATTTGTGTTTGAAAATGTATAAATTTAAATGTTATGTGTTTAGTATAGTAATATTAAGTAAACTTTAATATTAAAGTCGCAGTCATTTTCTTTTATCTTTTTATATATGAGAAGACAAACTTTTAAAATTTGTTGAAATGATGGAACAGTTTAAATCTTTTAATTAAATAATATAATATGTTTTAAAAAACTGTAATTATCATGCAAAGAACGACATTTTTAAATCTATGAGGCTTAGTACCTCCATACAAACTGGGTTAGAAATACAAAAAAAAATGGACTTTATCAGAAGTAGAATAAAAGATTACAAAAAAAAATTTAGGTTATTTTCTTACAGTCAGATTGGTTTGGATATGGTAGTTTAGTTTCACTGAAACTAAATCTATTAATTTATTTTTGCAGACACCACATTAAACTTTTAAAGATCGTTTAAAACTATATAATGAATCAAACATTATATTCAAGAGTACTAAGAATCATACCTATATTAGAAAAAAAACACATAAATTTTCTTAAAAAATTGCATGCGTAAAACGTTCTATTTATAGTAATCTGAAAAGGTACATTGATAGATTATCAAGAGTTGTGTTTTGTTTTAAAATGAATATTTTCAAGAGTTGCGACGAAAAAAAAGTTCAACCAAATACATTTTCAGGACCATTAGATAGAACCATAATAATTACAACCACGAGACTGAAACTCTTCAAAAAAAATTTAAAAAATCAAAAATTGGGAAAAGTATGACTCTTCAAATTAAAGAGATGTGTTGTTTGAAAAAAAAAAACTGCTCATAGCAATTTTAGTTTAAGTATAAAAAAATTATTAAGACCAAGAAGAAAAAAAACAATTATAACCAAAGATTGTAATCCTTAAAATATGAAAAAGTATGACTCTTTCATGTAAAAAGATGTGTTGTTTGAAAAGAATATATTTTAATGCCATAAATATAGTATGTCTAAAAACATTTCTTAGGACAATTGCATGAAAAACAAAACAATGGTTGAAAAATTGTATCTTTTCATAATAAACTGAAATATATTAGTTTAAAAGTTGCATCTTTCATTATAAAAAAAATTGTGTATTTTCAAAAAAAAAATTGTTGAAAGGTTGTATCTTTTCATAAGAACCGAATTATATTAGTTTAAAAGTTGCATCTTTTCATTATTAAACAAAGTTTATGTTTCAGATAAAATAGTTTACAAGTATTTAAAAGAGAGTATAAGAATTGTGTCTTCTCAAAATAACAATTGTTGAAAGGTTGTATCTTTTCATAAAAAAAAACTTAAATATATTAGTTTAAACATTGCATCTTTTCATTATAAAAAATAATTTTGTATTTAAAAAAAATCTATTATTTTAAAAGTTGCATAAATGTTTTATTTGGACCATTATATGTAAAACAAAACAATTGTTGAAAGCTTGTATCTTTTCATAAGAACTGAAATGTATTAGTTTAAAATTTGCATCTTTTCATTATAAAAACAATTGTGTCTCAGAAAAAATAATTTAAAAATATTTAAAATAGTTATAAGAGTTGCGTCTTCTCATAATAAAAATCTACTAATTAAACAATCTTGATTAATTTTAAAGACTGTGAATGCCGAATAAAAAGAAAATTGAGACTCTTTATAAAAATGTTTATAAGTGTGAAAGGTTGAAAATACAAAATAAAATGAAAAGTTGTGTCTATTTAAAGAACTGAAATAGAATAGTTTTAAAGATTGTGTATGTTTTCATAAGAACTAAAATATATAAGTTTAAAAGTTGCATCTTTTTATTATAAATAGAATAGTGTTTTTTTATAAAATAATTTCTATTATTTTTAAAATTGCATCTTTTTCAATATAAAAAAAGTTTGTGTCTCATAAAAACTAGTTTAAAAGTATTTAAAAGAGGCTGTAAGAATTGTGTCTTCTCATAATAAAATTTTTTGAAAGGTTATATCTCTTCATAAAAAATGAAATATATTAGTATAAAAGTTGCATCTTTTCATTATAAAAACAATTGTGTCTCAGAAAAAATAATTTAAAATATTTAAAATAGTTATAAGAGTTGTGTCTTCTCATAATAAAAATCTACTAATTATTACAATCTTGATTAATTTAAAAGTCTGTGAATGCCAAATAAAAAAAAATATTGAGACTCTTAATAAAAATGTCTATTAGTGTGAAAGGTTGAAAATACAAAATAAAATGAAAAGTTGTGTCTCTTTAAAGAAATAACTGAAAGATTGTGTCTCTTAATAAATAAAATGAGAGGTTGTCACTTAATAAAAATCTCAACTAATTCTAAAGGTTGTGAATGTCAAATAAAATAAAAATTGTGTATCTTAATNCTCTTAATAAAAATGTCTATTAGTGTGAAAGGTTGAAAATACAAAATAAAATGAAAAGTTGTGTCTCTTTAAAGAAATAACTGAAAGATTGTGTCTCTTAATAAATAAAATGAGAGGTTGTCACTTAATAAAAATCTCAACTAATTCTAAAGGTTGTGAATGTCAAATAAAATAAAAATTGTGTATCTTAATAAAAAATCCCAATTAATTCTAAAAGTTATGAATGTCAATCAAGATGAAATGTTGTGACTCTTAATAAAAATATCAATTAATGTGAAATGTTGTAAATGTAAAATAAAATGAAAGTTATTTCTCTTAATAAATAAAATGAAAGGTTGTGTCTCTTAATAAAATAAAATGAAAAGTTGTGTCTCTTAATAAATAAAATGAAAGATTGTGTGTCTTAATAAAAATACCAATTAATTCTAAAGTTGTGTATCTTAATAAAAATCTCAATTAATTCCAGAGGTTGTGAATGCCAAATAACATGAAAAGTTGTAATTCTTAATAAAAACGCCTATTAATGTGAAATATTGTAAAGGCAAAATAAAATGGAAAGTTGTGTCTCTTTAAAAAAAAAGAAGGAAAAATTGTGTTTCTTAATAAATAAAATGAAAGGTTGTGTATCTTAACAAAAATCTCAATTAATTCTAAAGATTGTGATGCCAAATAAAATAAAAAGTTGTGTATCTTAATAAAAATCACAATTAAAGTGAAAGGTTGCGAATGCCAATAAAATGAAATGTGGAGTATTTTTGAAAAATATATTTTATGATTTGTTATATACCCTTAAAAGTGTCTTTTAAGGAAACAAATAAATAATTAACCTTCTCTGATTATTTTTATATTTAATTTTAAAAATGGTTTGCATTTAAATTTGGCATACAAACTTTTTTTTTTGGTAAAAGGCATACAAACTTTATAAAGTAGTTCCATAATTTGTTTAACACGATACACCTTGGATTGTATATTCATTTCTATAGGTGTGTAGTATTTACCATCAAGAGTCATGTCTTTCCATTTTTCAAAAAAAACAAAAATTGTTGTTAGTGTTTATGTGCTTTCATTACCATACATATGAATGTATATATTTTTATACTTATTACAAGGTACAATAGAAATTTAAGACTGTTTCATATACACTTCTTTTTGAGCCATCGATCCATATCATGGATCATAGTCCATAGCACCCGACCATGAACAGTATGTTTACCACTCATGATGGCTCGGCCTTAGCTCTAATGCCTTGCATCCATAAGTATCAATGATATTACGTTCGTTCACTTTTGGTAACATTATGTTCGCACCCTTTCGGTGATGTTATATTCACACCTTTTTGATGATGTTACATTCTCACCATTTTGGTGATGTTACATTCGCACCCTTTCGGTGACGTTCCATTTGCACCCTTTCGGTGACGTTACATTCACACCTTTTCGATCCCGAACCACTCGCACCCTTTCGGTGCCGAACCATTCGCACCCTTTCGGTGCCGAACCGTTCGCACGCTTTCGGTGCCAAACCGTTCGCACCCTTTCGGTGCCGAACCGTTCGCACCCTTTCGGTGCCGAGCCGTTCGCACCCTTTCGGTGCCGAGCCGTTCGCACCCTTTCGGTGCCGAACCGTTCGCACCCTTTCGGTGCCGAACCGTTCGCACCCTTTCGGTGCCGAACCGTTCGCACCCTTTCGGTGCCGAACCGTTCGCACCCTTTCGGTCCCGAACCGTTCTCACCCTTTCGGTCCCGAACCGTTCGCACCCTTCCGGTCCCGAACCGTTCGCACCCTTCCGGTCCCGAACCGTTCGCACCCTTCCGGTCCCGAACCGTTCGCACCCTTCCGGTCCCGAACCGTTCGCACCCTTTCGGTGCCGAACCGTTCGCACCCTTTCGGTCCCGAACCGTTCGCACCCTTCCGGTCCCGAACCGTTCGCACCCTTCTGGTCCCGAACCGTTCGCACCCTTTCGGTCCCGAACCGTTCGCACCCTTTCGGTCCCGAACCGTTCGCACCCTTTCGGTCCCGATCCGTTCGCACCCTTTCGATCCCGAACCGTTCGCACCCTTTCGGTCCCGAACCGTTCGCACCCTTTCGGTCCCGATCCGTTCGCACCCTTTCGATCCCGAACCGTTCGCACCCTTTCGGTCCTGAACCGTTCGCACCCTTTCGATCCTGAACTGTTCGCACCCTTTCGGTTCTGAACCGTTCGCACCCTTTCGGTCCCGAACCGTTCGCACCCTTTCGGTCCTGACACGTTCGCAACCATTCGGTACCAACATGCTCACACCCTTTCGGAACCGATACGTTCGCACCCTTTCAGAACCGACACGTTCGCACCCTTTCGGTCCCGACACGTTCGCACCCTTTCGGTACCGACATGTTCGCTCCTTTTCGGTACCGACACGTTCGCACCCTTTCGGTACCGACACGTTCGCACTCTTTTGGTCCCGATACATTCGCACCCTTTCGGTCCCGTCACGTTTGCACTATTTCGGTTTCGATACGTTCGCACCTCTTGGGTCACGGCACGTTCGTACCTCTTGGTTCATGACACATTTGTACCTCTTGGGTCACGACACATTTGTACCTCTTGGGTCACGACATGTTCGTACCTCTTGAATCACGATACGTTAAGACCTCTTCGGTCACGACACATACAAATATTATCTTCTAAAAAGTCAATATTAATATTTAAACTTATGAAAATGTATGACAAATATGATTGTGGCTATTAAAATGAAATATATGCATTTTCAATGAAGAGGTGTCAAATATTTGATGACATCATCAATCATATGCAAATATTTTTTTTGGTTCATTAGATCTTAAAATCAAGTTAACTATGACCATTGGATTGAATTTTTTTTTTCCTATAAAAAAATGCTGATGTCACTTTCAGTTTGCTATTATATATAGATCTCTAATGTCAAGACTTGAATTAAATAATTATTCAAACCTATGTTTTGTTTTTTTTTTCTATATTCATAATAAATTTAAAGAAGTTTTTACTTAATTTTATAGGAATTTATGTTTCATATAATAGACTTCAATACACCTATCTAATTATACAAAAAAAAATTCAAAAAAAAAACATATGAAATTACATTATATAAACAAATGCACCTATAAATATTAAATAATATTTTTTAATTCACTCACTCCGCATAGGATGCAGATTATCAACTATTATACTTATATTTTCACTATTTTTGTTCTAACTTTTAGTACTTGGAAAAGAAAATTAACTCGTCGTGAAGCTTCCTATTGCGTATTCAGTTTACATGTGTCTTATCATATCTTATAACTTTGCGTCTTTGATTAGACATACTTATTTGGTCTAGTTTTGTTACAAAATATGTATTATAATGGAAATTAGTTTAGAAAACACGTGAATGTAAGTTAGTTAAGCAATACAGTTACCTATTGCCGACTAATGTGTTCAAAAGTCCTAGTCGTGGCACGAGTTTGGTGGAACTGTAAATTGGGAAAAACATAAATAGAAGGATAAATTGAGCGTCCTTTGTGTGCCTGCTTTGAACCATACCACTTCATTGAATAGTATCCATCACTGACATTAAGAGAGCGTGGCTTGTCCGCATTAAAGAAACAAACAGCAAATCAGCAACTCCTATACGTCGGACCACCATTTGACGTTTGTCTTTTTGAATTGAACCAAAATATTGTAGTTATTGATACCTAACTTGTGTAATTTGGATATTTGAGGGCGAAAATCGTAATCATCGATTTTACTTTTATAATTTAACATTTACTGTTGTCTTAACAATTAAATATTGAAACCAATATATATAGCCATGCTTTGACGATGCATGTCCATTCATACTGCAAGTGAAAGTCATGATCAACATAGATACTTTTATGCATATGTCAAATATTTGTTTGGACGAAAAACTGAACATTGATGCTTACGTAACAACGTAGATTCTTATATAAATATGTTATTATCGTCTTAGATGATTATTTGTATCTCTAATATCAAGACTCGGACATTTTGCGCTATTATATACGGTACTCAATAATATTTCCACTATTTTGTTGTAATTCAGGAAAGAAAAATGCACATCCCTATTGGAATCTCGTGAAGCTTCCGATTGCGTATTCAAATTAAATGTGCCTATCATCCATCTTTTAGCTTTGGGTCTATAATTATATATAGTTGTTTGGTCTAGTTTTGTCGTTAGAGAATGTGTATTATGGAAATTAGTTTAAGAACACGTGAATGTAGGTTAGTTAACATTTAACTATACGGTCACGTCTTGCTCACTAATGTGTCTTTTACTTTCAAAAGTCTAGTCGTGGCACGAGTTTGGTGGAACTGCAAATTGGGAAAAACATAAGTAGAAGGATAACGTGAGCGTACTTTGTGTGCCTATTTTTAAAACCAATAAAACTTCCATTGAATAGTACCCATCACTAGCATTAAGACAGCATGGCTTGTCCGCATTAAAGAAACAAATAGTAATTACTATACGCCGGACCACCATTTAATGTTGTCTTCTTCAATTGAAACCAAAATATTGTAGTTATTGACACCTAATTCGCTGATTTGTGTAATTTGAATATTTGAGAGTTGAGATCATGATCATATATTGTACTATAAGTTACTAACACAGAGATTCTCATGGCAATTACTTTATGATATATATAATGACGTCTTCACAATTAAAAACAAAATAGCTTATGTTAATAATACTTTTGATACTTTAATCGGTGATGTTTTGACGATCGGTGTCCAAAACATGTTATTTGAAAATCATGATCAACTCTTGTGTATATACTTATGCATATTTCAAAAAAAAATATTTTTTGAAAAATAATAATGAACACACTATCAGAGAGGTTCGAGAACAGTTGTACTTAGGGCATCTCCAACCCAACTCCATTTTTTACTCTAAAATGGAGTAAAAGGAAATATGGAGTAGAAAACACTCCAACCCTACTCCATATTCTACTCCATAATAGAGTTTACTCCATAAATGGAGTAATCTGTTTTTTGTTTGTTCATCACTCCATTATGGAGTGGAAAATGGAGTGGGGTTGGAGCATTTTTACTTCATATTCTCTTTTACTCCATTTTGGAGGAAAAAATGGAGTTTTACATTGGAGATGCTCTTAGACCATCATTATCGGCGTTGCTTAGCCTCGTCCTTAACATTAATGGGATGAAAAATAAATAAATAAAGTTGTAATTAGTTGAAAACGTCCTTAATTAAGAAGATTTGTAGAGCGTCCTTAGCTCAATCAACACCCATCATCTTCTCCCAACTTGCTTTTCCACCGATTTCGTCCGATAAAAAAACCAGAGAGGGAATATAAATGGCGGTGATTTTAATTGGAAGAGCTTTCAAATCATCGATGAGGGAACCAGACGATGGGAATGTGTGGACTGTGATGCTCGATTGTTGCTGAGTGGGAGTATCAGGTATTTTTCATTTTTGAAGTCCATCTCTTTCGCTAATGATCTGGAGCTAGTCAGTAACGGGATTGATAGGATTTAGTTAGAATTCCTTGTGACTGGATCTGTTTATTGTTTATTAAACGTAAAGCTGAGATCTTTATGTCTTGGTTGTTTTCAACGCAACGGCATGAGCTACTTCGTGTTTCTTTTTGTGTAAGTTGATTGGACGGCCATTGATTACTTGGCTATGGCCTGAGAAGTTAAGATTCTTTTAGGCTGATGTAGAACTCTTCTTTTGATCAGTGAATCATCTTTAAGAGAAACTCTTCGTTTGGGGTTGTGATGATTGCTTGTGTGTTGTACAGATTGGTAAGCATAGAGATTCCTTTCCGTCAGGGTAAAGCCCTTTTGCTCCTTCTTCATCTCTCCTTCTGTGTGATTCCTTTCCTTTTGATATATCTAAGTAGAGCTTGAATATTTGGTGTTTGTAATTGCAGGCTGGACTTGCTATTGGAGATCTCAAATCAGATTTGTACTTTGATGACACTGCAAAAAGAAAGCTTGAGACTTTGTACTTTTATCTTAGAAGAGGTCAAAGAAGTGACTGACTTGGTATGAATGCAATGATCCTATGTAACTATAATGTGATAGATTGAAGATTGTAAAGTGGAAGTGAACTAAGTTCATGAGATGTTAAAACGTTAGACTTGGCTTTTCTCTACTCATTTTCTTGTCATTGCAGTATATAGTTCTTTAGAGTCTCCAATGTTTGATCTGCCTCAGGTTTTGTTTGTTTTGCCTTTTTAGTTGCTTTAGAATGCAATCTATAGTGTTCCTGATGTTAGTGTTGCTTCTGCACGCTAGACTTGGCTTTTCTCTACTCATTTTCTTGTCATTGCAGGAAACCAATATTCAACACAACCGGTTCTGAAGTATAGTGAACACAAAGCGGCGGATAAAGCAATTGCTTGGTCTCCTCATGTTCACGGGCTTCTTGCTTCTGGTAGTGGCACTGCTGATAGATGTATACGTTTCTGGAATACAACTATGAATACTCCTCATGTCCATAGCATGTAACACAACTTTGTAATCAAATCATAGTTTTTTTTTTATGCTAAGGACTTAAAAAAGTCCTACCAATAATCTGCATTTGTAACATTGTCTCTTACCTTTGTCTCTAAACATCCAAATAATACTAAAATATGCTAAGGACTAATTTATGAGTCCTACCAATAATGATGCTCTTAGACCACCCGCAACAAGGAGGTCCTTAAGGAGAATCCTTAGATAAATATTAATTTTATAACCAATGGGTCCTATGAACAGTTAAGGATTTTAAGGATAAAACTAGATTTTGACCCGCGCAACCGCGCGGGTGTTTGTTTTCGTGTATAAGTAGTTATATAAACATTTTGTTTTCACTTATAAATTGGTATATATCATAGTAATCACATATTTACGATACGTATAGTAAATGTTTTTCAAACATAATAATATTATGTAATACAATGTTTTAATCAAATAGATTATTTCAAATTTTCTATATTATACATGTAGTTATATAAACATTTTGTTTTCACTTCTAAATTGGTATATATCATAGTAATCACATATTTACGATACGTATAGTAAATGTTTTTCAAACATAATAATATTATGTAATACAATGTTTTAATCAAATAGATTATTTCAAATTTTCTATATTATACATGTTTTTCAAACATGTGTTTGTTTCTTCTTATATATTTTATTGTTTGTTAGATTAGTATTTCATTTTTAGATAAATTAATATAAATAGAGCTTGATTAAATATTAATATACTTTAATTTTCAAAGATAATATAAACTTTGAAGAAATTTTTCCTAAAAACTAAACTTATAGCTTCATAAATTAATATTATAAAGAATTTTATTAAAAAATAAATTTTTAAACAATTTCTTTTTTTAAAACAATATAATTTTAAAATTTTACATCGAAATAAATTTATCTAGTATATATATCGTGTAAACTTTGTTAGGGTATATAAATATTCTATATTACGAATATGTGATTTTTGTTAATATATTGTGGATTCATTTAACTATTATTGACATATTTCCTTATAAATAATAGAAGATTCCTAAACTTATATCTTTTGACATATTTTGCGTGACTAAGTTGGAATGTGTGGGATAATTTACCAAAACGGAATTGTTAAGCATATATTTGTTACTATAGATATGATTTTTCATAAGATATAATAATGATAAGATTATTAGAGAGTTAATGTAACATGATTTTCTAGTAATAGTCCATTTTTTTAAAAATCACACATGAAGTCAAGTCATGACTTCTATTTTAATATATAAGATTCTTATGTAACGATTAATCCTTACACTATTCATGGGCTCCACTGCCCACGTGTCGGTCCGCGATTGGTCAGGTTTTTTTATTTTAAAGAAAAAATCCGAAATATCTTTATATAATCTGAAATAGCCATTTTTTTTTTCCTAAGGATTCCCTTTAAGAATCCTTGCTGCGGATGCTCTTATTATCTGTGAGATCTACGCATCCCAGCCATAAAAGTTTGGGAACTATACAATTTAAGATCTATATAGGAACCATAGACAAATGCTTCACATGCGACTCAGGCCTAAACATAATGAATTGTACATTTGATTCACAAAATAAGAATAGTTAACTAGCTTTATGAAACAAGTTCTCTATTCATCAACAATCATTTGTTCATTTTTTATTTTATTTTTTGGTCAAATAACTTGTTCTTTTTTTTTCCCTCTTTAGAACACATGTTTTGATACAGCTGGCGGATATAGAATTCCCACAAACAAAAACCCAAAGAAAGGCAGCTAAAACCCATACCAGGGTAACTTTCAAATACAACACAAATATAGAACGAAACCTAAGCTAGGAACCGCAGCTAAAACATAACCAACAAGAATGAGCTACACAGGTAAAGGACGATTCAGCACAACCAACATTCCCACGTAATAGATAGCAATGATCCAGATATATGGCAGCTGCCCTTAGCCCGCCCGCCGATAACTTCCACTTCTATCCGAAGACAAAGTCTTTTCACCTCAGATCTAGGATCTATCGCTGCCGCCTATGGCTTGCTAAACGATACCATCCCCAACTAGAAACTTAAAACCAAGACTTCACAAAGCATGAGCGCTTCACGCTCCACATAACTCTCGGATACGGCTGGAACACACTTTCTTACGCCTTTTAGACCTAGATAGAAGTCCACCATAACCCAAAACAAACCCACAAGCCTCATCAGTCACACGGCTCCTATTAAAATTGCAATAGGCACCAACCTGAACCGACGAGAGAGCACTACTACTATCACAATAGGAGAAGGAGACTACATCTGAAGTCCAAGCTCAATCTTGCCAACAAAACCAGACTCATGACAAAGACCACTCACATCCTAAAAGCTCAAAGGAACTACCGAGCCGACAAGAGAAACAAGGACAAACCATCACTATAGACCTCCAGTGAAACAGGAACAAAAGATGAAGAGCACGAAAGAAAGTCAAAAGGTCAAAATTAGCGGCCAAAAACTACTACAGTACCAAATCGAACAAACCCTAGGTAACAAACCCAGATCTGAAACAAATAGGACCAGAGCTTCAAATCATGACCTCTCCGTAATAGATCTGAACCAAGACTCCAAATTGACTCTGAAGACACCAAGAGATCTCCGGCGCTCAAATCAAATCTTCTCACCCTTCCTCACCTTAAAACACGATGGTAAAACACTTACCATTCAAAAAGTAACCCGATTAAACACCCAAGTTACATTTGTTATAGAGCGTCATAGTTCATAAAGCTCGAGAGGAAAAGACCCAGCTTAGTGTTATAAAGGAACAGGCCCAAATCATTTCAAAATGATCTCATCTCTGAAGCTAATCAACAATTATTTCAGATTCGATTCTGATATGATGTCTCAGATCAAAATTAGTTCGCTGAATGAAATCTGAAGATTTTATCATCTCTCAAGATCCCCTAGAAATCCCAACAACAAAGCAAATCTCGAATCACAGCTATTAAGATGACGTATTCACTTTATAAAAGTCAGAGCCTGAATTAACAGAGTTGGAGGATAAAGCAAAACAAGATGTAGCTATTTCAGAACAATTCTTGAAAAGAATAAAACTCAAAATCTTTACTATACAAAACCACATTAAGTTGATCAAAAGTTATACATTCCATACTGACAACCCTAAAAAATAATTCGAAAGACTTAATGTAAGAAGCTAGGAAAAAACGTATCAAACGTTTTACGCATTAATTTTAAGAATTTGAAAATAGAGATTGAATGAATAAGAGCATCAGTTTTAAAAAGCTCGATTTATATAATCCGCATGGTTAATAGGAAGCACTGTTGTTGTGCAAAAAAATCATCATCTGCTCCTACTCATTCAAACCGAAAGTAAAGTATTAGATTCCAAAAACCTTAGCAATAATCCTAATGAGAGAAGAAACTAAAATAAACCACAAACTGAAGATGAAAATCATAAGGACAGGAAAGAAACTGGTAGATTGCGTCTGGATGGTACGGCAGCTAAAACTTTGATTTATATGGCGAGAGACTCACAGAAGCCCTAATTTGAATTCTCAGATTACTCAGCCCACAAGAGTAGGCCCATATCTTATGGGCTAATACTTAAATCTCCTTTTTTAAAAAATTCCTGGTTAAATGATGAGATCTTCCATTAGACCGGTTCGATTCTCTAAACCGGTGATCAGAGAGATTCTTTGATTAGCCGACGACGAAATTAAAGACACTGTTGGAAGTTCGAAGCTTGAAACCCGCATGACCGGAACATAAACACAAATCTCAAGATTTTGTCTGATCAATGCTCATGTTAAGGTAAAGAGTATAGTTAGGTTAACTACACAACAGATAAAAAGGAAAGCGAAGAGCTTAACCTTGGGACTTGGATTCACAAAGCCTAGATACTAAAGACCATAAACATCTAACATTTTTGATGATAGCATGAAGAAACAGAGATCATCACATATCCATGTCGTCAAAGATCTCCTCATCTTCTTCGTATGGAGGTGTGTCAGCGAGAAATGCATCATTTGCCAGGTTACTACAACAGACATTTCAAGAGTTAGAAAGATTCTGAAACAAGAACATTGCAAGTTGGTAATCAAACAATCTAACCTTATGCAGCAGAAACGAAAACCAGCAACACGCTTCTGTTTTCGGTTGTAGAATAAGAAACAAAAAGACCATCTGGATTTGATTCAAAACGAAGTTAACATACAGGCTAGAATCTGTGAATAGCAAAAATGGAAAGATGTTGTAACTCACATTGCTCCTTCTTCAAGGAAAGGATCAGCATTAGGGTTTGGGTTGTACACGTAGATCTCACAATCAGCTAGCTTTACAACCTGTATCAAATTTTATATGATTAAGTTCTTACCAATACTCTTGCACAGCTTCTAATGTTCCTTACTAAAACAGTGAGCTTACCTCATCAAGAGCCTCGTAGATTGCCTCAAGTAGGGAACCATCCTCATTCCTCTCAGTCCATTCCTACAAAAGCATGTGTGATAATACACATTATAGAAGCTTATGAGAGAAAGGAAAAAACCCCTGGATCCATTACATTCATCCTTTAAAGAAGCTTATGAGGGGGTAAAGTGAGTCTCCACGCTTTTTTCGGTAATTTCCATCTAAACACAAAAAGGTGAACCACTTGGAATACCTTAGAAGCTTCAAACATGTAGTTACTAAAAATCTGAGTAAATGTGTCCCAGCTTTCCTCCGAGAAAAACTGATGTGCTTTCACAGCGCTGGAAACAAAAACAAAAAAACAGAAAAAAAAAACAACAATACGATAGTGATAGTTTATATGCATATAACAAAGTTAAGCCACACTTGATCGAACTTTCACATTTAGGGGGAAATGGAGAGACTTGAACTCTCAGCAAGCAACAGTTCAATGAACCGTTGGTCAAACCTTCTGACAACACTCCCATACAGATTTATGAAAGGGAGACTATATATAGCAGGTTGCCTTGTCGCCCAAGAAGCTGACAATGACATTACCCATATAATCCCCCTCCCTCAAATAAAAAACTAAGCATATAGTTTTTTTTTTCCTTTAAGAATTAAAATCACATAGCTGATTACCTGAAATCGTAGTCTGGATACATCTGATAGAGTGCAAGAACCAAGTAGATCAAAGTCTTTCGACTGAAACAAGCACCAGTATATAGAGGTAAGAGGATATATATATTTTAATATAACAAAGAAAAGTGACGGAAAAGCTCGGTAACATTGATTAATTATACCTTGATCTGCTTAACAAAAGATCAACGGGTGAAGAAGAGTCACTGTCAGAAGATTTCCCAAGATAGTCTAGCATCTGAAGTTTCAAGGAACATGAACAATAAAATATAAAATTAAGGTCAAAAACACATGGTTGGTTGTAATAATAATACTACCTCATTCTCCAAACTAAGAGACAATCTTTTATCAGTTCCCGCATGTTTACCTATCCAAAAAAAAAAAACTTTAGATTATAGCTTGCAATCCAATTTGAGAGAGAAAGAAAACAAACATGTCCTTACATGAATAAGCTTCCAGACAACCTTTGATAGTTATTTCCCCGAGATTTAAATGACCCATAAACACATTCAATCTGTAATTTAAAAAAAAAAAACCGAAAACTGATTTCTCATAAATTCACCAATACAACAACTCAATTTAAAACATAAGTTTTTTAACCTGTCGAGGTTAGTGTACTCCAAGAACTTCATGATAGCAATCAAACAAAAGATAACCTAAAACAGAACAGCTTATCTCAGATTTAAGGTTTGTATTTAAACATCAACTAAGAAGCCCTAATTTCTACTTAAAATTATTAATACGAAACTTGAAATTGAAAAAAAAAACTTAAATACGAAGACTAAGAATTTGAGATATTTATAACTATGAGATCTGAATTATGAGCGGCAAAAGAAGAATTGGATTTTTTTTTTAAATTCGAGAGAGAGAGAAAAAGTTTACCTTAATCTCTTCAACGATTTTGCGGAAACGAAGACGATAATCTTATCTTCCTACGCTTGTGGAATCTAATAACGCGCTACGAATCCTCGCACGTGCGAAGAAAAAAGATGCGGATATGTATGTTCCCCTTTATTGGACTACGAAGCGTTTGAATTTCGATGAGGTGAACTGTGTGTCGTTTTAATGTTATTTCATGGGCCGTCACACGTTTTGGGTTTCTTAATGAGCTTCAGTGATGTATTTTATAGACGAAACTCTTGTTTCGGGTTTTAAATGGACTTTTCCTTATTGGGCTTCTAAATTCAACCGAAAACTGAAACCACACCACCAGAGTAACCAGGGGGGCTATACATTTATAATCTGAAAATTCTTTCTTCGAAGTGAGGGGGTGTAGAGAATGATATATATCCCATTTAAAAACAGGATGAAGTGGCAGATGATCATGATTGCAATTCAGGAAGGACAGTCTTGGTTATAGGCTCAATGTGATACAGCAACCAACGAATTAGCTTATGGTTTTGTGTGTTTAGTTCGTTTCTTGTCTTTTTCTGTCTTCCAAATATTTTCTCCAGTATACGGTACACCACACACATTCGTATGTAAAAAAAGTAATGTATATATGTACGAAAGACAAAACAATTTAGAAAAAGAGATAAGTGAAAGCATCTGTTGGTTTCAAGTAAAAGGAAAACTTACGTGACGTGAGCCATCAGCAATCAAACAATGAAAGACATGTTTAGAAACAAAAAAAAAGTCTAACAACAAAATTTTTTAATTAAGACGGAATGTTTTTTAATTTTTTTTTAATAATTAAGACGGAATGTTTCTATCATTATTGTCAAAAAACCGGATATATATCAACGTTGAAATTATTAAATCTCTCATATTGTGAACACAAACAGAATATTTTTAATTTTTTTTAATAATTAAGACGGAATGTTTCTATCATTGTTGTCAAAAAACCGGATATATATATCAACGTTGAAATTATTAAATCTCTCATATTGTGAACACAAAATTTTGTACGTATATTTTTAATTTCATATGTTTTTCAGTGAACTTTATTGTTATTTAACTCAGAACCGATCCTAGAATTCAAAAGACTGGATGCAAATGAAAAAATTGTGACCATTTTTTAATGGAAAAAAAAACATAAAACAAATAAAAGAAGTGAAACTGTAGCTACTGACCTTCAAACCCATGTATTGATAAGAGTATGACATATAACTTTACCACTAGACTAGATAAAATATATGAAATTTGTGGCCGAAATTAATAAAGAAAATAATTGACCGCAAGCGGGTGCTTCATCCGCTTTTACCAAGGGCCGCCCCATTTTAACTAATCCAATGACTTAGCCATATTATTTAGGGAAATTTGTAACTACAGTATCTTGCTTTAATTTGCAACTTATTCAGTATACGTATATATATATATGTATGTTGTCTTTTTAGTCAACATATAAATGTATGTCATATACATATATATGTATGTCAGACTCAGTCTATATAATAAGATGATAAACCTACAAATAGTGCAATTTGCTTTTATTTATGTCAGAAACTGATACTTTGTTTAGTGGTGTTTATGTATATATTGATGAAAAGGAAACGATTCCCGCGTGGGCCGCGACTCAAAAACATGAAGATACTTGGAATCAAGAGAAAGAGAAGTTGTTGCAGAAATTTGATTTGACCATTGAACGAGAGAGAGTTGGTGATAGTACTATTCTATATCTATATGCACAGGTATCTTTGCATCTATGTATTAAATTTGCAGAGGAGAATATTCGTTAAGACGTGAAGAGGAAGAGGTGGTAGTAGATAAAGGGGACATGCAATGCAGGACGAGAAAGTAATGTTTCTTTTACAACATCGGAATGATAACTGCTCCACTTTACTTCACTATATATGCCTCAGAATTTACTTTGTCCCAATAAGCCTGCCTTAAAGGCACCTTTCTTCCAATATGCATGTCCATGTTTATACATTACACAATAAATATACTCCATCCGTTTCATATTAAGTGTCGTTGTAAAGAATTTTTTAGATTATAAAATAAATGTAGTTTTCAGTTTTCAATGTAATATTTATTAATTTTATTATGTAATTAGTTTTTCTATTGGTTAAAATATGGTTAGGTGTATAGGTAACTGTGTTTTTATATAGGAAATATGTAAAATTAATTATTTTCTTAATCCGTGTGTACAGCTGTAGAATGACACTTATAATGAAACAAAGAGTATTTATTAGGGATAATGTATCGAGAATCAAAAAGACCTTAAGTAATATATAAAGGATTAAAATCAATCATTGGTTTTAAGTTGGAAGTTCATAATTAACTCGTTTCTAATATGGTATCAGAGCATAGATCCTAAAAAACTCTAAAACTACTAATTAATTGATTAACCCTTCCGACCAGGTATATAGGTCGTGTTTAACTTTTTAACTAGGTATAATTAATTATCGTATTTGACATGCTCGACCGAGTATATAACTGTCTTAAAATTTCGAGATTTATAGCCGACATCTCGAAGAGGATATTAGGGATAATATCAGTGGCAGAGCCACGTTAGAAGCAAGGGTGTCAAATGACCCATATGAAATGTATAAAATTTAGTTCTTAGGCTTATTTGCACAATTATCACCATGGTAGATTGATCCAAAACTTCTTTTGACCCACATGTCTTAAGTTCAAGTCTCAATTGACCCATGTCATGATAAAGTCTAGCTCCGCCGCTGGATAATATATCTCATATCGAAAAAATCAAAGGGACCTTAAGTAATATATAAAGGGTTATAACCAATTCACTAATCACTAATTGATTTTAAATTGGAAGCTCGTAATAAATCTGATTCTAATAATATTTGCATGAAAATATGACCTAGTGATATTGTTCATATATGGACTTATACAGAAGTTGTAACATTTTGTGCTTTCTACTTTTGCCAATACCATCCTCAAGTGTCTACCTTTTCCTTAATTTTCTCATCTGAATCTTGAGTCGATTCTAAGAAACATGTGTAGTGAAGAATTTTTACAATTATTTAAGAAGTTAACTCCACTCTAATATAAACTTATTTAAAAGAAAAAATTAATATAGCATAGCTATAGTCACGTTGACAAAAACAAATTGAACAAATCATACAAAAGGTTAATAAAAGCAAGTAGTTAATGTTTTGTCTACTCATCCAAGCTCAAACAATTTTACATAGTTCTATTTTTGGTATACCGTTCCTTTATAGTAAAAGGACTTCGATATTATACAAATTTGTTTTCAAAGACAAACGGGATACAACTTTTGTGGTATGATTCAAAGGCTAAGTCATTTCATGCCCCATGCAATGTCACTAGAGGCCACGCCTCTGCACTTTTTCACATCCTCTTTTCCACCAAAAGCTGACTATTTCCCTCTGTTCATGTATGTATGTCTTCTTGATGTAGTACCCTATTTTATTGACCATGCACCAATTAAATCGTAATCTAATTGTTTCTTAACAAAACAAAACAAAACAAAGTAGTAAGGGTTATGGTTGAACATAACTGTGCACAATGTTGCGGCTAGTTATATCATGCTGAAATTAATATGCATATTGGCAAGAAGGGAAACATTATAAGTTAATTTAGGTGGAAAAGAAGTTATGATCATAATATCCAGAGTGAATGTGATTTGAGCTTCAAATTGTATATGCTTGCAATTACATTTGCATGTACTGTATATCTTCTTAATAAATCCACAATTCACACCATTTTAACCCAAATTGTTTTAACATATTCTTTCAAAAACAAAAACAAAAATTAACGCCGACTCCATCAGGAGAATCATATCGGCAAATCCAATTAAATGAAGCTTTCTTTTTCTTGAAAAATATTTGTTGTTTTTAACTGTGTTGTGAGTTACCGTATTTATATGGGTTAGATCCCTGTTGGTTTCGATGGACTTATAATCGTAAAAACAAAAGAATGCTATGTTTTCGATGATTGTAAGAACAAGATTATTGGAGGTTTTTGTTCTTAACTTCTTAAAATATATATATGTATATATTATATATGCGTATATAATTGTGAGATTCTTAATTTTATAGGAAGCTTAACCGAAAATTTTTTATTTAAAAAATGTTCGGCTGAATTTCTCATAAAGTTAAGAACCCCACAGTTATATACGCGATTATATACGCATATATATTGTTTTAAGAAACCCAAGAGCAAAAACCCTCTAATAATCTTGTTCTAACTATGACGCAGTTCTTTGCTTCTCAAGCCCCCTTGACATCTCCTTATTGCAGTATCAAGAAGAAGTAATTTTGAGTAGATTGGGATCAGCTCAATGGTAGAGCCGGAGGAAATGTAACATTTGAACTCAAAACCACTTGATCGATCCACTAATTTTCCTATTTTATTAGAAACATACTAAACATACAATTGTTGGGGAGCACATGGTTCTTAATAGAAGTACAATTCGATGAGAAACAATGTCGTTCACAGCATCACAAGGTCTGTATGTTGTTTTTTGCTGTGTTATCTGGGGAAGTGAGCTTTTAACCGAAAACATCATCATTTTCGGTGCATGCCGAATTCCCCTTAGCATGTATTTATTTATTTATTTTTTAATAACTGACTTAAATATTCGTAGTTTATCGCTTAAGAATCATTAAATATTATTCTTGGGATTATTAAAACACTTCATATCTAAATAATTGAAATTTGACAGGTCTAATGTCATCATGCCTCGCACTCCACTCGTCTCGTTTTCTGGCTTTACTGAAAATCCCAGCTTTTTATTAAACCCTATAAGGTCAGAAATACCAAAATATTAAAAACGCAACTTCCTTTTTTTTGGTAAAAATATAAAGATACTATTACTAGATTTTAACATTTTTGACAGAATATAAAAGATCATAAGAAGCAGAGTGAGGAGAAGCAAAATTCCTAAACAGAAATTTAATTACATAGTTACATAGTCTAAACAGAAACTCAACACTACATTCGAACCGCTAACCTGAGGCTTGACCAAGAATGCACAAACCGCTTGCCGCTAAAAAAGAGAAACCACATATAATATGAGCAGTAGCGATTTTGGGCATAAGCTATGGAAGGCAGCATAGGCTTCCTGTCATGTATAATTTATATAACATTTTGCCAATAATTTTAAGGCTCTCTACCAGCTCAACTAGTTAAAGCTTAGATAGTCAAGTTAAAATTAACAGGTTCGAAGTGTTTCACTTCCACTAATTAGTTTTATTTGGTTATAGGCTCACAAATATATTTTAGCTTCCAACCCAAAATGTTTAAATATTTTCAGAGCTGGACTTGAATACAAGAGTTGGAACTCGGTAGTTATTGGCTTCTCCGATGATCCATTCTTAAAGATTTGACTCTTAAAAGTTCAACTTCTTTATCTATTTAAATTGTAACGACCACACACATTAGCAAAACAAACAAAAATTCCTTAATATGCTATATATAATTTGACTCGGTCAAGTCGTTGTATATTTTCCTAGTTAGAATATGTCCATGCCACCTTTTTTATATTCGTAAGGTACAATAGTGATTGTTTTTTCTTTTGTTGTATAAGATGAAGTTCATACGATTATGGTTGTGAATTTCCAAGCTGTTTCTATAACAATTTTTTTTTTTGGAACTGAACTGTTTCTATAACTTGTGGAGTAGTTGAACCTAAGAAGTAATTGTTTTACAATAGATTTACAGATTTTAAATTTTAAAACACAAATTGTGTATTGTTTTGGTAAACATATAATCTGATATTTTATTTACATTTGTCAAAATTTTATTTTGCTTAATTTGTGATTTTTTTTTTGCCGAAGTAATTTGTGATTTCTTTTATCTACATATATAAAAGAAGATAGATGTCGTAAATTAGCGCGAGTAGGGATTTTCAAAATTCTGCCATAGATGTTTTTGCATCTGCTGAACCATGTACGACGTATCAGACAAACTTTGGAGTAATAATAAGTTTTATTTTATTTTTGAGACAGCCAAAATATTTAAGAAAATCAACGTTATAAGATGGTGTCGAGCATGTAGATGCATGAGTAAGCGTATGTAATCTGTTGTATATACGTGATATAAGTTGTATTTTGTGTCTTGCATGATACGAGTTAGATAAAACGACATATGGTATTAGTTGTAATAATAAGATACATTGAAGAATATACCACTAGTCGTCTCCTGAATTATTAATATCTTATGTATGTTGAATAGGTGATCGAAATATCACAAGAAGTCAATAACTTTGTTGGCTTGATGACGCATGTAATATGCTGATTTTATTTGATTTAATTATGTTATTTTGGATTGAGTCCTCCATGCAGCTAGATTAGTTCAATATAACAGCTTTCTATATATGTATATGTTTGTAAGTCTTGTCTTTTTTTTTCCTTTGAAAAATATGAAAGTAGGTCCTTATGTGATTTGGGGGATACAATGGTTTTTTATAGAATTGGAGACAAATACTAGTTACTTGCTTGCCTTATTTCCATTACTTAATTTATATTTGTCTTGCTTTTCAAAATATTCGTTGTTATCAAATAAAGTATCAAGTAATTGTATTTTGCTATTTGCAAGATCAAAACAAATAACAAATACTGAAAAAATGTTAGTGATTCGTTTAATTTGATATTACTCGTTGCTTATTTTACGACTGAAAAATGGTAATTAGACTATAGAGACGGAAGTCTTAAAAATATATCTTTATTTTCAGAAGTAAACAATACTTTTATATTGAAATTCTGATATATTTTCTTCCTTCTTCATCTTTATAATAAATCCAAATATTTTATCTGAGTAACTCTTATGTTTTTTCCAACTTTCACTAATATAGAATATTGCCTAGCAATTAAATCTTAAAAACTTGGAAATAAATCCAAATAATTCAAAAGTATTTAGAAGTAGTAAGTAATGCAGTGAAACAAGTAATAACTATATTTAACTTTTACTATTTTTTTTGTCAACAACTTTTACTAAATAGTGTTGCAATGACTAATACAAAAAATATATTTGTAAATAAAAATTTTACAGAAAATTTTACTCAAAAATATTTCTTATAATTTTATGTTAACTTGTAAAAATGTAATACATCCAAATATTATCTTTAATAGATATTATATCACTAATATTTTTTAATCAAAAAAAAATATTTTACAATTTTAAAATAAAGAATAATTTATTTAAACTATCTAAGGTTTAGTAGTGATTTTCAGTTAAACATACGTTTTTATCATAATGCTTCATAACATATAAAATAACATATGCAGAAAAAGTAGAATATTAAAATAATATCTTTGAAATATAGACATAATTGTATTGTAGAACAAATCTAAAACATATTAATTGTGATTTTCATTTATGTTTAAAGTGAAACTTAATAAACAGTTTTCAAGAAATCATACAAAATAAAAGTTCTATAAAAAAGCCTTATATAAATTTTTTTTTGCATATATTTGTAAATATAGACATAATTGTATTGTAGAAAAATCTAAAACATATTAGTTGTGGTTTTCATTTATGTTTAAATAGAAACTTAATAAACAGTTTTCAAGAAATCATACAAAATAAAAGTTCTATAAAAAAGCCTTATATAATTTTTATTGCATAAAATGATGTCCTAAGCCAATATTTTATATTTTCTTTAACAAGCACGCCTCTGCGTATACATAAATAGTAACCAAGGTTTCATTGTCTGAACCGAAGTCATTGTTTAAATCATTGTATTACAATGTTTTTGACAGGTTTTTATGAAGTAAGTCTATGTTTTTCATAGTTTGTCCACACTTTATGGTAAATAATAAAATCTTTTATCTTTTGAGTTTCTGATCATTATATTCCAATTTTTTGTTTAAAGGTATGTATATTTGGTGAAGAAAAGATAAAAGGAGAAAAAGAGAAGAAAATACGTGTGTATATCATAACAATGACACCGAGAAAATAATAATAATGACACCATAGTATGTACATAATTAGATTGACCGCATAAAAAGCTTTTCGTATGCGTAGTACACATTACTATGTATAAATTGCAATATGAATCCCCTCTCTCTCCATGCTACAATTTAATTTCCACAAAATTCAAAACTACCAAACAAAATTGATAGAAAGTGGGATTTTGCTAATTTATTTTCTTCATCCTCAAGTCCTCTCTTATCATTAAGACACATACTCTCTCTCTCTCTCTCTCTAGATAGCTCCATGGCATTTCTTGTATCTGACCATTCCTCGAATCCTCGATCTCTGGTCTCTATCTAAAAACCCTAATTTTTTTTTTCTTTCCTCTCCATCTCCTTTCATGTTGACATCATCCGAAATTATTTGTCTCGCTCCTCTCCTGCCTTCTTTGGCTATTACGGTCACTGAATTTTGCCATGGTTCCTGATTGTAAATCCTCCTCCTCCACAACGCTTTCATGTGGGTTTTCCTATAGTTTTGCTTTTATGAGGTTATTACAAAAAGCTCATTATTTATCTACCGTCTCTGAAGACGACAGCAAAAACAACAACAAAGATATTCTCTTAGGATCTGACCAACAAGTAAAAGATAATCATCACCAAGTTTGTAGGAGAGACTGTAGCTTCATGGCCGACCAAGAAGAGCCTAGGAGTACTACTTCTAGGTTAATTTCCAAGAAAGACGAAGACGACAAGAACAACAATAGCAATAACAATAACAATATCAACAATAATAATGATGGTGAAAATCATGAGATGAGGCAAGAAGGGTGGCTCCGGTTAAGCATAGGCCACGAGAATGATGTTAAACCGGATCTTGACCATCATCAACAGCATCAAACTGATACAACTGCTAGGAGGGACTCTTTTCTAGAGCTTAACCTTTCTTCTAGCGGTTCAAATAGAGAAGAAGAAGTTAGTCTTCCATTGTCATCTCTCTTTCATCATCAGGATCAACCAGGAGGGATGATGATTAATCAATTGATGTTCCCTACCAGGCCTGGTCATGAGATGATTGGTTCTTGGGCGGCTGCTGCGTTTAGAATGCCTTTTTCTCCACAAAACCTGAGAGGACCGTACTTTGGTATGGATGTGGTGGCTGGTCCAAGCTCGAGTTTTCGAGTCATTGATCCACCTAGACGACCCTATTCGGGCATTTGGTTCCTCCTTCAAGCTTCTCAAAACCAGTAAGGTCTATGATCTCATGATTTCAAAAAAATAAAGTTTTAGATCATTAACAATTCGGATTTCAAGTCTTAGTTTTGGTTTTAATTATAAAGTGTAATAATTTGTTCAAAAAAAATATAATTATGAAGTGTAATAATAGTTTTACAGTTTTAAGTTATTGGCTTTGTCTTTGGTGAACGTTTCAGGACAAGAGAACCATTCTTGCCTCAGATACCCAAGAGCTACTTGAGAATCAAGTAACTACTCGTCGATGATTAAGATTTTACAGTTCTCTTTATTTCTTCAGTCAGCTAGTAATTTATACTACATATTAAGAATGATAGACAAAACTTTTTTTTTTTGTGTAAATGATAGACAAAACTTAAATCTTATCAAAATTGTTTATGGCTAATTGATTTTGGTGTTACGAATTACGTAGGGACGGGAAGATGACTGTTCGACTATTGATGAAATATTTGGTGAATAAGTTGCGATTGGAGCACGAATCCCAGGTACTTTCTACTCAATCTCATCATCTTTTTTTATTTCCTTTTCTTTAACTTTATTGTTCTAGTTCCATGTACACGTTTGCTTGCCGTAACTACAATCTTTATAGATGTTTCGAAACAAAACAAAACAAAAATCTAAACATTGCATAAATACTATTTTAAGCATAAGAGATTATAAGAATAGTATGATAAACAGAAACATATTAGTAAAAAAGGGGGAAAGAGTACATTCATGGGGGTTGGTGGACTGAGGAACATGACAACAACATCGGAACTAAATTGCCACAAAAGTGTCTCCATGTCAATTAGGTCACAAGTAGATGTCTCTGCTAGGTAGAAGCCGTTTTGTTCTTTCTTTGTTTTTATATGCTTATTATCCATTAATTGGTTTTCAACCTTTTTCAAGTTTGTCTTACTTGCTCCTTTTTATAGTTTAGGGGTAATTGATTACCGGTCGAGGCGTCGAGCCATTAGTTAGTGCTTTGTGTTGATCAACAGTTGAGATGAGTGCACCCTTTAATTTATCTGTTTTTAGATTATATATGTGGCAATTCACCCACCAACCTATTTATATACGAAGATTGAAATTTAGAAACCGATTACTATATAAACATATGTTGTGCTTACGTTTTAAAATGTTATGAGTACATTTTAAAACATCATCCTTTTCCTGTATATGTAAGTTACTTCTAGCTAGGGCCAGTTGTAAAAAGCTTTAGAACAATGTTAGGATACTGTATAGTGATAAATCACATATAGAACCCTTTTATTTAAGTCACAAGTTGACTGTTTTCGGCTATATCTTAATCAATTTATATACATTTAATTTTGAACTTGTATATATTATCCAGTTTACAAAAAGTAATTTATAGCAATTATGAGATATTTGATTATTTTATAAACAAGTTTGGATAGATTCTGATTATGACATCACACCGCATGGTTAGAAAACTAAATTACTGGAAATCAATTGCTTATGCTGGTCACATACGTGCTCAATTAATGGAAACCAATTGCATATATGCATATACACGTACAACTGTGACTATATCTATATCACACGCTCCTTCTAGAACTAGTTATGATCTCAAATGATGAATGAAATAAAGTAGCTTCCTATCATCTGCATGCTGACTTATTTGAAATCTTTCAAGTCGAATTCATGGAACAAAAAGTATATTTTTCCTTAATATTTCTGGTGAAAGAAATATAATTAATCCCTAAAATTACGTACGATGCTTCTCGTGCAATTTTAATAATTGTCATATATGTGCATTGATGCGCTCGCTTTCACATATCACGCTATAACTTTTATGATATTTTAACCAAGATAACTTTAGTATGATTCTTGAAATTAATTATTACTACAATTTAATTGTCAACGGACAATTACAAAAAGTTCGAGACTTTTTCCTATTCTAAGGGACCATTAAATATTTCAGTAACTATAGTGTGCATGGAACGTCATTAGTGGTGTGCTTTTGATAATTAGCAAACGATAAAATATAATTGATTTTACTTATTTCAAATACGTAGCTTTTTCCTATATGTCTATCTCTTTTCTTTTCCCTTCTCAAGCAAAATTGAAAGCCACACACAGATAAATCTTTTGGACGCCGTACGAAATTGCATGCGACTGTTAAACAAATATGAATAAATTAAAGGTATGTTGTCTTTTTGAAGAATTGCTAGCCTGCGCTGATCCATGCATATATATACACACATGTATATAAAATGCATAGAAAAATTCTTAGAAATGTGGGCATGTAGTTACTATACTCATTTACATAAAATGAAAACCAAAAGCCTTAAAAGGAAAATAATACAAAATTAATTGATATTTTAAAAATAATATTAAAAATTTGAGATGATGATCTTAGATTATATGGAATTAATACTTCAGGTAGTTGTATGCATGTTTTCTTAAACCATTCTTTAGAAGCTTAGAGCATGATTAACCCTGGGTTCTTAAACCGGGGTTCTTAGCGGAAACTAAGAAACTGTTTCTTAACTTTCGCTAAGAACCCCGGCTTAAGAACCCGGGGTTAATCATGGTCTTAGAAGTCTATTGAAGTTTATTAACATGGAATAAAGATAAATTAAACTACAATATCTAGGTCAACTCAATTTTAAAAATTTACTCAAATCACTAAGTTTATCTGTCTTGTTCCATTAAGGATGCCATGAAATATGTCAAATGGAACGATGCAAATGAGTATAAATGTATATCTTTCTACTCTCATACACATTAAATATGTGATATGTCTGATTTTTTTTTTGATATGTGATATGTCTGGTATTGATCAAATAATTTAGTTTTTGTTGACAAGCTGTTTATTTCTTGTCCATTTCTCCTAAACTACAAAAAAATAAAATAACATAAAAATGCAAAATTGACACATTTGATCAATGTGTTAGTTAAATAGTTCATCACAAAAATTAGCTTATACGGCATGTGAAAATTGTAATCATAAAACATATATTAGCTGGATATAAAGAAATGCAAAAGGATCACATTTGTCAGCAGTACATCTAAAGATATTATCTGAATTTTGTTTAGAACTTTAGGGGTTGACATAAAATGATGAAAACCCAAAATAGGGTTACGTCCACAAGGTCTTCATGGGCTGTTCTTTTGTTAGACGATCATTAGTTAAAATCAGTGTTTTGAGGATCAGTTTATGCGGCGTCTTGACCTTGCCTCGGTAAATCAGATCTAAACAAAATGAATTTTTTTTTTATAATATTTTTATAAAAATTGCTCTAGAAAATTAATCTAAATGTTTAAAAATTGGTCCAAACGTCCTCTTAAACAATAAGATGTGTAACTACCGTCTAACAATTTTAGAACATTGGTTAAAGTTGCACCTATGTCCATTCATATACATATCTTCCATCTATCTAATAATATGTGATGCTTTAGATAAAACACAAAAAAAAAATTTAAGTACTTAATAAGAATCATTAAAAATATAAATATAAATTCTTCAACCATTTACAAGATAGATATAAATATAATTAGTTAACTAGTTTGATAATTTATCTAAAAATATGAAAATAATTTACACACTAAAATATCAGAAATATTTATAACCATTTCATATTAGGATACCGAAAGATATATAAATGTAAAAGTATATCCATATATAATATATTGATGTGACTAATACTGTTTTAGGTAGGGCATAGGCATCAAGAGTGAATAATAGACGAATAATACTATACCTTTTGATATAAAATCAAAGCGCATGGTGGTAATTTATTTATTATAAACTTTAATAGCAGGATATGTATAGAAATATGACTTTAAAAATTACTTCACAGTGAGTTTTTGGTTTGTCCACGTAAAATTAAAACAAGAAATATAGAATGAGGTTTTTAGCAAAATCGTCATGCTTATGTTAGAAGTGGCTCATCAACACAAACAATAGAATTTGTTCGCATTGGTTTAGTTGATTATTTGTCAGTGACTCGTGTAGGACCCTTTCTTCACAAGACCCTTAACGAATTTGGTGCTTGGAAAGCCTTTTACCCATCAACCATAGCCATATCCTCAGAGTGCTGCATTTTCTTAACTAAATAAAGAAATTGTAAAGCGTATCTTTAAAAACACCAAACTAATAAATTTGTTAGTTTTAACGAATGTTAGATCTATATATATATATATATATTAATTTGCATGGCAAGTTTATGTTTTATATGTTATTTAGATTACTTTTTTTGTATTAAACTTCATGAGATACCTTAAACCTACACTAACTATGTAGGGTATAATCCATTTTATATTTTGAAAATTGATATCCGTTTTTGTAGGCTACTAAATGCTTAAAATATGATAAGCTGGTATATACGAAACCTATACATAGGCATATATTGATAAACAATGTATTTTTCGCCGGTGGAAACTGGAAAGAAATGCATGAAGTCACCCCTCAACAACAGAATATATAATTGCAATTTGCTGAAAGAAAATTGCATTTTTATAAAGGAACAAAATGGCACTAAGGGGCAGATAAGAAGCCATGAACATAAAAAGATATAAGCCATGAACATTTGTAATGCGATGCATGCACAACATTTTGATATTATATGAATATCCGATTACGAACTTTATGGCCCCTAAGAAAAAAAAACAGAACTTTATGGTCCCTATTGTATATTCAAATTTACATTTATTTGTATCCTTTACTAATAAAATATAAATGTTAAGATGTGATACGTGAAACAGAACACCAAATTTCCTATATTACTTATTATACAAAAATATACGCATATGTAAACTATCAAATATTCTTTGGTTAGCATTTATCAATTTAATATATATAGGTTTAACAAAAACTACCAATATATGTATATTTCTGAACTTTTATATACCAAAATATTATAAGCTACAAATATAAAAGTATGAGGGAAAAAATAAATGATAATAAGAGAATTTGCTTTGTGTGCCCTTGCTTCCTAATAAATATACATGTTTGAAAACATATATAATTAGGATTACACGAGACAACTTGCTTTTTCTAATGTTGAATTTGCTTTGTTTGCTCTTGATTATTCAATTGACACACATGGTTCCAAATGTTTACCTAAAAGAAAACTACCAATATATGTATATTTCTGAACTTTTATATACCAAAATATTATAAGCTACAAACATAAAAGTATGAGGGAAAAAATAAATGATAATAGGAGAATTTGCTTTGTGTGCCCTTGCTTCCTAGTAAATATACATGTTTGAAAACATATATAATTAGGATTACACGAGACAACTTGCTTTTTCTAATGTTGAATTTGCTTTGTGTGTTCTTGATTATTCAATTGACACACATGGTTCCAAATGTTTACCTAAATCGAACTTCTGAAATATTCCTCACCATTGAATACTCAGACATTACGGCCTATAATATCTAGAAAATGCATTACGGGTAGAAAAAGGGTGGGCCACTAAATGATTAAGATTTTGGACGTCGTGGGTACCATTCAAATTAATTATATTTTTTAGAATTTGAATAAGTATTGCATGCATAGTTTTCTTTAACATGTTATATAGTTAAATATATATGTGAAACTAGTTAGTGGAGTCATTGTTGGTATTGCTCTTTTTTAAAAGCAATTGAAAAATAGGAATCTCCATCATCCCTACGAAGCAATGATCTCATTAAATCCAATTTTCTTATCACATCCTATGTATAATAATATACTCATATATCCCTAGAAAAATCATTTTGCACCTCGCATTCGTTGCATATACTTCACGTAGGCCGTATAGGATGTGAACATTTATTCATTAAGATATCCGTTCATTCCCGAAACTAATCATACGTTTCAACCAAATTTAGCTTTGGTCTATGTTTTGTGTGTATTGTTACATGTATCATCTAATTAATTCTGATTGTTTTTTTTTTGAACAAAAATTCTGATTGTTGTTAGCAATTAGCATATAAAGTAATGATACTAATATTTATGACTAATACTGTTTTTCTTTTGATATGTAAAATGAAAAAGCAGGTAGAGATAAGATGCAGAGAGCAGGAACTGGAGCCGGTGTTGACATTACAACACGTGAGAGATGCAATCTGGAAAGGGGGCAGATATAATTCTTCTATTTCGCAAAACCTTACTTTGCTTCCAAACTCATCTACCTCTGATCATCTCATGGTCCTCCATTATGGTAGGAGTACTCTTTCTTAATTATATATATATTCCTATAATATTTCTTTCTATTTTATTTTATTTTAGCACCGTATTATCACCCTAAAAAACAGCCCATCCTTACTTCTTTTAACTCAAAACTCCACCTTCTTCAGTTGAGTTCCCCTCTTTTTTCACTACTTTTTTGGCGGGTGGTTTTGATTCTTGACTCTCCCCAAAGGTTCCGATATGTCGATCATTGGATCAAGAAGGAAAAGAGTATCTAACTCGGCAGGAGTATGCATGCCCCTATTGGTGTATTTATTGTTGTATCTTCTGGGGGTTGTGAGTGACATTAATTAACACATGAAATGTTTTCAGTTTTTTTTTTTATCAAATGTTTTCAGTATGGGGTTATTTGTGAAATAAACAAAATTAGTTTTTTTTTAGAAAAAGAGATAGGAAGAGAAAAAATTAGAGAGAATGAGATTTTAGTTCATTTTTGAATTTTTTTTCCTTAAGTTATTGGGTGCAATATCTCTTTCGATATTTATGTACATTATTTTTCATGCTGTTACTAATTTAACGTAGTGACTTCCTTTTGACATACATGTTGCTGCCCATGTTCTGAGAAAATGGGCCGTTTGAAAAATAAGAAAAATGTGCCTGATTGGACATTTCGAACTGGACAATTCTAAACTCCAAGCCTTCTGAGTAAGGTTCGATACTCTTTAGCATTCACTAACCAAAACTCTAAATAAACCAATATCCATTACTCAAGCAGCTAGAGTCAATTTGATCAAAGATAGACCTACCTACCTACATTTGTACTCAAAAGTTCACTATATGTGAAGTAGGGGCTTATTCACCGAAACCAAATGAAGATGAGTATTTTTCATTGCAAGGCAGATTCATGTTTTTTATGTCAACAAAAGACAGTTCCCGCTCTTAGAGAAGTTGTTGGTGTGAAAAGACTTAAGTTACCCTTCAAAAGGTGTAACCAAGGGTGTTTTGTCGGTATTTTATTTAGTTAGGTTTTTGTTGTTTTTTTTCTTTTATTTATTTTTCTTCTCTTCTCTCTCCTTTTGAAACCGTGTAACCTTTCACTTTCCCCAGAGAAATCTTGGAAGAAGGAGGCGATTTCTAGGGTTCGATAGTGAGTTTGGGATAGTGAGAAAGGGAATTTCGACGGCAGAAGAAGATAACTCGAGTTCGAACGATGTCACGGCGACGAAGCTTGCGGCTCGCTGGAAACGTCGACGGTAATGTACCCCGGAATTTCCATCTCGTTCGCGTAATCCGTTTTGGCTTTTTTTTTGGGGTTTCTAAAAATTGTTTTTTTGCAAATCGGTAGGTGTTGACTCAACTGTTGAGATGGCTGAGAAAGAGAACCCGGTTGGCGATTTACCGGAAAGGCTTTTCGCGACGGATCGGTTCCCTTGCGAGAGGGTGAACACGTACTCCACAATTGATTTCTTATTGACGGTTAGAGATGCATTAGATGGTTCACCCGAGATGAATGTTTTGATGGGTTCATGTTTTGGGAGTCTCTTGAAGATACCGGTGCGTAGGCTGTTGGCCGGAAAAGTGGTTCATGGAATGTTGACTAGACAGGTTGTCACGAAGAAAAAGTTTGAGATATGGCCTGTTTTCGGTGGTAAACCACTTCGTTTTTCTCTGTTGGAGTTTGGAGAAGTGACTGGGCTGCCTTGTGGTGAGTTTGAAGAAGGGTACAGCTATGATTACCAGCTTCCAGTGAAAGAAGAAAAGTTTGTGTATTGGGAGAAACTGTTAGGAACAACAAAGGATATTACTCTCAAGGAGATTGCTGCAATGGTGACAGTGGATAGGGGCATGCCTGGGTGGAGGAAACTGCGGTTGTGTCTCATACTTATAGTTGATGGGGTTTTGATGGCAAAATCTCAAAACCCAAGGCCAACACCCAAATATGTTAAACTTGTTGAAGATCTGGATAAGTTCTTTGCTTTCCAATGGGGCAGGGAAGCTTTTTTGTGTACTATTAGCACAATGAAGCCAGCACCAAAAGTGTTTGGGAAGTGTGAGAATCCGTTGGTAGATTTCTGTAAGAAGCTGAGGCAGCAGACAGTGAGAATGGTGGGGTTCCCTGTTGCGCTGCAGTTGGTTGCATTTGAAGCAATTCCACAGTTGCTGAATCGTGCTGGAGGGGATGATAGTGTGACTCTGATGAACTTTGGTGGAGATGTGTTGCCACAACATGCGGGGTTGAATGTCATCGATTTAAGAAGGGCAGAGCACGATCCTGGGGTAAGTGAAGTGTATTTAGTATAACAGAGTATCTGAATGCATGTTTCTGAATATGTGAGTTGTGTACAGAGTAGGTGTTGTGGACATTAATTTGTTTGTGTACGTTAAATAGTTTGCTACATTTAGCTTAACTTTGTTGTGTTCAGTAAACTAAAGAGCTATGTCAGTGTACATTAAAAGGTTATGGGACTAATAGGTGTGTACACAAATATGTGGTGTGCGAGATGTTTAGCTGAATTGGCAGTCGTGTACAATATTTGAAATTTAGGTGTGTATAGAGTGTACAGAGTATGTGGTGTACGTTTAGTTAAGTTGGTGAACATGTAAGTGTGGACATGAGTGTACATTTTTTGGGCATGTTGAAAGTAGTATTAGTAAATGCTAAAATGTCGTTTTTCATTTGCAGCTTGTTGTGCAGACACTGCTGGAGATCAAGGGGACGCACGAGGATAGGTGGGGGATAGTGGATGAAGAAAAGTTTGATAAGAAGGTTGAAACAATGCTGAAACTTGCGAAGGATGGGTATATATTCACAAAGGCTGACTGGGTTGGTGGGGATGCAAATGACCCACTGTACGATCATTCAGCGGCTGAGAAGAGAAAGAAACGACCAGGGAAGGTCGTTTGTGATAAAAAAGAAGAACCGATGCTGAAGCAGAGGCGGCTTAGTGGGTTTGTGAAAAGGGGGAATTTTGTGGATGCAGAGCAACATGCTGCATTAGAGTTGCGCGTGGGGGCCCTAGAAGCAGAAATGATTAGGCTGACAAATGTGTGTGGAAAGCAGGCTCGTACATTAGAGAGGTGGAGAAAAATAAGGAAGGGGAAACAACTTCGNAAGAAGAACCGATGCTGAAGCAGAGGCGGCTTAGTGGGTTTGTGAAAAGGGGGAATTTTGTGGATGCAGAGCAACATGCTGCATTAGAGTTGCGCGTGGGGGCCCTAGAAGCAGAAATGATTAGGCTGACAAATGTGTGTGGAAAGCAGGCTCGTACATTAGAGAGGTGGAGAAAAATAAGGAAGGGGAAACAACTTCGCATGAGTTCAAAAAGAAGAGAGATGAAGAAGAGGGAGGAGAAGAAAAGAAATGAAGACATGGACACTGAAATCAGTGCGGAGGATGATGTACATGAGATGGAGATAAATGAGCCAATAACACCTTACGTGGCCAAAAGTGTGGTTCATGAGGTACCAAATTGAATGCCTGCTGTTTTAACATTTTTGGTGGTTTTTTTTTTTAGAACCATTGTGCTATTTTACTCAGGGTAGTAACGTGGATGAAGACGTCTCTGAAAAAAGGAAATTCGAAGAGGGAATCAGTGATGAGGTAAATAAAAGGTGTAGACAAAATAAATGCGATTTACACATGTGGTTGACCTTGTTCTCGGTCCTGCAGGAAATGGAAAGGTTGAATGTATTAGTTGGGGCTGCATCCCAAATAGGTGAAAATTTGGGAAGCGGGGGGATCGATGGGACAGAGTATGATGGAGTAGATGTACAAGTATGTTTGATGACCTTTTATTTGGGTACATAAAATGTGGTTGTTGAAAGGTAGTGATTTGGATTTTTATGTATATATACATCATAGGGGGGCGATTCTGGTGAAGAGGAGGGTGGTGAGGTGGCTGAAGAAGCAAAAGTTGATGAAGTGATTGAGAGTAAGGAAACCGAAGAGGATAGGGAGGTAAAAAAAGTTGTTGATGTACATTTGGACGAATGTACACGTGCGCATGTGTGTATATGAATTGATATAAAATTTTGGTGTAGGAAATGGCTGTAGAAGATGGGATGCTCAGAACGGAAATTGATTCTGAGAAAGAGATTAAGGTAAATTTTAGTTAACCGTGTACATGGTTTAAGTCTTGTTGCAATGTATATGGAAGTAACAACTGAGATAATTTTTGGCGTAGGGAATGGCTGTAACAGATGGGTTGCTGAGAAAGGAAACTGAAACTGAGAAAGAGGTAAATTATGGCTGGCCGTGTACACAAGGAGGTTTTGGGGTGACAGTTATACGTGTACGCTCTTGTGGGAGTGTACATGGAAGTAATGTACAAGTTAATTATATAATGTACAGCTAGAATGATTCAGGGTTTAGTAGACATAATGTATGCATGTACAGCATGTGTTGCGTTTCAATTGATAGACGTGGTGGTGTGTTTTGCAGGCTGTGGAAGAAGAGGGAGTTGGAAACATTGATAGTGGAGATGACCTAACAGATGAAGATGAGGAAGAGAGCATCAGTACGAAGGAGGTTTTGATCTTGAGTGATTCACCAGGAACAATGGCCAAGAAGCATAAGCCTGAGGCGGAGGAAGAGGAGTTAGGGGGTATATTATTAGCGAAAGATCCCATGGTTCTAGGAGAGATGGTGCCTATTTATGAAGACTGCGATTATCCTTTTTTCCATAAGGTTCTGCAAGCGAATCTGAAAACGTAAGTTGAAAGAAGAGAAAGTTGTGATTGTGTAGTTTCTTGGAGTACATATTGTTAATGTTTTTTTTAATTTTTTCACGCAGGATGCATCTGAATGCTGGGGGACATAACCTTGACAACCAGTTTTTTATTGACTTGGCAACACCGGGGAAATGGGTGACTAGCACGGTAAATGCAATTGATATAAACATTCTTGATTTTTTGGGGGATTGGTGGATACTTATTTGTTGTTTAATGTGTAGCATATGCAAGTGCTGATGGAATATAGTGAACGTCGGTACGGGTTAATCCTACATCTGAGGAGGGCAATGTTTGTTGCGCCATGGTTCACAGCGCACATGCAAAGGAGGGACAGATCTGTTAACGCGGCTAGACGCAAAACACGGGTAGCAGGAGATGCTAAGATTGCCAAGTATCTAAGTAAGGAGAAACAACAGTGGGGTAAGGATGTAGACACACTCTATGCCCCAATGATTTGGGAAGAGTGTCACTGGGTTGGATTATGTATCAGCCTGACTGATTGGAGTATTCTGGTGATGGATCCTAACCCNTATGAAAATGTGAGGAGTGGTGATTGTGGGCCAGTTTCAGTGAAGTTTTTGGAAATGCATGCAACAGGAAACAAAAATCCAACAATGGCAGGGTTAACGGATGATTTGGTGGACAATTTCAGGAAGCACTACGCGATGGATTTATACAGGGGTTTGGTTGTCCCTTTGTATGTGCGTTGAAGGCATGTGGACCTATGTTTTTTTGTGTGATGTAGTAAGGAATGTGAACCTATGTTATTTTGTTAAGGCATGTGGACCTATGTTATTTTGGAAAGGCATGTGGTTTTTTTTTGTTGTGGGATTATGTAGTAAGGCAGGTGGACCTATTTTGGGGTAATGTATGAATATTGTTGACCTTTGTTGGCTTTATGTCGGAAGTAATTTATAAAAATTTGAAAAGATTTTATGTGGTGTCGAACGTGTACACTTGTTAATGTGGTTGTGAATGAGGTATTGGTTGAACGTTGGGTGTTTACACTCCTCACATTGTAATATTATGATACGTGTACATGATATAAGGTGTACATGTGCGTGTGCGTGTTGGTGACGTGTGTGTGTACATTGATGGAGATGTGCGGGGGCGGTGAAGTAAGTGTGTACATTGTTGTGCATTGTAGAGTAGTAGAATATGTACATAAATGTGTGTACAATGTGTAGATTGTACATGTTTATATTGCACATGAGTTACGACATGTAACATAGCCTCTTTTGTTGCTCTCTTATTTTTTTGGTTTTTGGGCATGTTAAAAAACATTGCAAAACTTGTATTGGGTGTTAGGACATCTTCTTTTTTTTATTAACTAGTCATGTTTCCCTCTTGTTTTTTTATTAACTGCTCATGTTTCACACATTATGTTCTCAAGCCGATGTAACATATTGTACAATGTACACTGAGTTAATGTGTATATAATAAAAGGTGTACATTGAAAATGTAACATAGCTGTACAATGTACACTGATTTAATGTACATATGATATAAGATGTACACTAAACATGTAACAATGATGTACACAGGCCATGTTACATTGTTGTGCAATGTACACTGATTTAATGTGTATATGATATAAGGTGTACATTTAAAAAGTAACGTAGCTGTACAATTTACACTGAGTTAATGTGTATATGATAGATAGAAGGTGTATATTAAACATAATATTACAATGTACACTTGTATTGGCTGTTAAGACATCTTTTTTTATTAACTAGTCATGTTTCACTCTTTTTTTTTTTATTAACTACTCATGTTTCACACATCATCATCTCAAGCCCATGTAACATATTTGAACAATGTACACTGAGTTAATGTGTATATGATAAAAGGTGTACATTAAAAAAGTAACATAGATGTATAATGTACACTATTTTGATGTACATATGATAGAAGGTGTACATTAAACATGTAACAATGTTGTACACATGCCATGTTACATTGTTGTACAATGTACACTGATTTAATGTGTATATGATATAAGGTGTACAATTAAAAAGTAACATAGTTGTACAATTTACACTGAGTTAATGTGTATATGATAGATAGACGGTGTATATTAAACATAATATTACAATGTACAGTTGTATTGGCTGTTAGGACATCTTCTTTTTTTATTAACTAGTCATGTTTCACTCTTTTTTTTTATTAACTACTCATGTTTCACACATCATGTTCTCAAGGCCATGTAACATATTTGTACAATGTACACTGAGTTAATGTGTATATGATAAAAGGTGTACATTAAAAATGTAACGTAGCTGTACAATGTACACTTATTTAATGTACATAAGATATAAGGTGTACATTAAACATCTAACAATGTTGTACACAGGCCATGTTACATTGTTGTACAATGTACACTGATTTAATGTGTATATGATATAGCATGTACATTTAAAAAGTAACATAGCTGTACAATTTACACTGAGTTAATGTGTATATGATAGATAGACGGTGTATATTAAACATGTGTGTCACCGGTGATCTTAAACATGTGTGTATTGGCTATCCACCTTCAGCCTTCTTATTTTGGTAAAACCCCATCTATGCAAGGCCATGTAACATAGATGTACAATGTACACTGATTTAATGTGTATATAATATAAGGTGTACATTAAAACATGTGTGTACAATAATTCAGTGTACGTTGTACATATGCCATGTTACATTGTTGTACAATGTACACTTATTTAATGTGTATATGATATAGGGTGTACATTAAAAAAGTAACATAGCTGTACAATTTACACTGAGTTAATGTGTATGATAGGTAGAAGGTGTACATTAAACATGTGTGTATCCGGTGATCTTAAACATGTGTGTATTGCACATGAGTTACGAGTATATTGCACATGAGTTACGAGTATATGTAACATACCCGTACAATGTAGACATCAATGTACATGTACATTTAATATTGCACATGAGTTACGAGTATATAATACCAAATTATACATTGATATACATTGTACAGTTGTGGGACATGTAGATGATGAACAATGTGTATATCGTACATGTGTGTGTTGGTTGTACATTGATACACTGAAATAGTGGTTAAAATTGTACACCTAAATGAACATGGGTTGAAAGTGTATAATTGTTTTGTGTACGTTTAAATGATTGGTGTACAGGGCTTGAGAACGAGTTGTGTATGTCTTATTATGTACATGGGCTTGAGAACATGGGGTTTTACCAAAATAAGAAGGGTGAAACATGAGTAGTTAATAAAAAGAAGATATCCTAACAGCCAATACATGTTTTGCAATGTTTTTTAACATGCCCAAAAAACCAAAAAATATTAGAGCAACAAAAGAGGTTGTTCATAGAGGTGAAGACGCTATCCAGAAGACAATTCTCATGGATATAAAATTCACCACAGATCATATAGGCACAACGCAGTTAGTCCTGTTGTGACCGGAAACACCACAGCGACCGCATTTGTTGAGCTTTGTTTTTTTAGGGACCTGAAATATAAAAGCATAATGAGAGTAAATTTGAGTTGCTTGTTGAGAATAAGAAAAACTTGGATCCTAACCTGGATTTCGCCAGTGGAAGGGATGCGTTTATCCTTTGGACGTCCAGAAGGACGACGAGTGTTTGGAGGCTGTAGGTTGAGCCTTTCAATTGCTACAGGGATTGGTTGTTCACCAAATGGCGCTTCTGGGTAAATGGCAGCAGCATAGGTATCTTTCCATGTTTGGGTTTTGTAACAATCAGCAACAAGTTGAGCATGAGGGAGAC
>CAKOAT010101821.1:126357-164395 GCA_932364175.1 Eruca vesicaria subsp. sativa | reverse complement strand
CTTTACTCTTAAAACGGGAAACAACATTCCTCATGATATGGACAATACATGCGCCATGGTGAGCTTTGGGGAAGACAATTGCCTTGGCTTTAAGAAGAGAGATATGACGATCTGAAATTATTGTGAGAATATTAGAGTCAGCAATAATTCTTTCAACCTGTGTGAGGAACCAGGTCCAAGCATGATCATTTTCTGCATCTACGACAGCAAAAGCAAGAGGGAAAACTTGGAAGTTCCCATCTTGGCCACTTGCGGTGAGGAGAACACCTTTGTATTTACCAGAAAGAGGGGTGCCATCAACAATGAGAACAGGACGGAGACGACGGAACCCCTGAATTGAAGCACCAAAAGAGAGGAAGGCATAGAGGAATCGGGAATCACCAAAATCATCAAGCTCTGTTTCTATGGCAGTGACAGTGCCAGGGTTTGTGAGTTTCAGCCTGTGGAAGTATTCAGCGAGATTGAGGTATGAATCCTCAGCTTTCCCAACAGTGATATCAACGGCTTGTTCTTTGTCCCTGTGGCATTTCAGGTAAGAAGCGCAGACGCGCAAATCTTCCAACACTAGCTGCTGCAGCTGGGCCGCTTTAGGACCATCTTTTGGTTCAGTGTACCGGGAACGGTAAACATGAGCGATTATTTTGGACGTGGCTTTGCTCTTGTATTGATCGCGCTGGTCCAAAGGGCAGATGTGAGTAAGCTGCGCTTTTTGGATAGTGTAATAACCACATGTGGTGAGTTCTTTAGCTAGTATGCGCCAATCACAGTGTATGTCATGACAACTAAGCACAAAAGAGGTCCTTGTGGTGCGGGTTTGCCTGAAATGGAAACGTTTCTTGATTGCATAGATAGCTAATGCAATTTGACAGTCTTGTTTGGATGCATATAATTTTCCAACGGTTGGTTCACCATCAGTTTCGTCCCAGTTGAGATCCGGTACATCATCAGCTTCATAAGCGAGGTCATCAAATAGTGGCGGGAGATCAAATTCTTCATCGCTTATCTCAGATAGTGGCCTAGTCTCACGTGGAGGTGGGGTAGCAGGTTCAGGTGGATGAGTGGTACCATGCGTTGGTGTGCCCGTAGACCCTGATTCCCGGTGTACACTTCCATAGTGTGGCGATGGGTCTGGTCTTGGTGTACGTGTGTACGCTGAACCTTTGTGTACAGGAGGACCTTCCTTCTGGTGTACGCCGAGGTAATCCAAGTCTTTTTTCCAATCAGTATCATCTTCACCGGATAACCGAACATTGTGAGCAAAGGCGTCACCGGTGTTGCACTGGTAAGTATCAGGAGCGGTTTTAGGTACATTTATCCCTGCCATTAGCTCAGCGGCATCAGATCCACAAAGTGTGTCCTCTAATAAAGGCTTCCAAAAATCTTNTAATCCAAGTCTTTTTTCCAATCAGTATCATCTTCACCGGATAACCGAACATTGTGAGCAAAGGCGTCACCGGTGTTGCACTGGTAAGTATCAGGAGCGGTTTTAGGTACATTTATCCCTGCCATTAGCTCAGCGGCATCAGATCCACAAAGTGTGTCCTCTAATAAAGGCTTCCAAAAATCTTGGTCATACCCCCTAAAAGGAACAAATTCAATGTCTGGGGGTTCTGAACTTTCAGGTACAGTCTCCTCGTCATCGTCAAGAAGCCAACTATCAGGGATGTTGTCAGGATTTTCTTTGAACATCTGTTGAAGCATCTCATCTCCACATGTGAGAGTTTCATCTATAATAGAGGCCCACTGAGATTTGGAAACTCCAGACGAAGGAGACGGTGCAGATGGGCTGCTGTGCTTTGGAGTCCACGGGGGCATGCTTTCTAAGAGTTCATCATCACCAAAGAGAGAGAAACTTGGGAATTTGGAGGAACCGGTTGATGTGTATCCAAAAGAGTTTAGGTTGGGTTTTATGGGTTGTTTAGGTGTTGAAAAAGTTTGGTGTCTATCATCAGCTAGGCTAACATCCTGATTCTCCCCTACGGAATCAAAAGTAACAAACAGGTTCATGGAAGCGTGAATGGCGAGGTGATGGAAGAAATAGGCAACCGCTCCATCGTTGGTCAGTACAACGGGGGGTGTCCGTAGACCGGTGGCGAGCTCTTTGGAGTTAGGAGGCCAGTAACTCAAGACAGTCCTAGGAGGGGGGTTTGTGAAAGTAAAGAACTCTTTAGCAACATTGTTTCCTAACTCGAGCAAGGTCATGCCAACACGAACAGAGACAATTCTAGACATTTTCTTCTTATCTATTACGAAATTCCAGAGAGAATCGTCAGATTTCCATTCCCCAGGAATAACCATGATGTGTTCTGCCATGGCAGAGCTGCGTAGAATAGAAAAAAACATAAACAACAAAGGAAAAGAAATCTGAGGCATTGTATAATCAAGAAGGTTAGGTTAGGGATCTTTACTAACCTGATGATGAGAAGTGTTTAATTACTTCAGTTTCACAAATCTGTAGCAAGAAAACTAACGACGAAGGTTTAATGTAGAAAAACTGAGAATTAAAGAAGATGAGCTCTTGTCATAATCTGGAACGTTGGATGAATTGTAAACAAAGGTATCCAATGGTTAAAAATAGGCAGATATAAGTCTTGTCATCAATTGGGGAGAATAATCTCAGCCATTGAAAAAAAGAAAGATGAGCGGCTGAGGATTGTGGGCGAGCATGAGTTCAGTTAATTGAGTTTGGGTGTAGTTAGATGGTGGTCTAACTAAAATGACTCAATTAAAGATAAGTGTCCATGTATAAGAAAGTGTCTTTTCTTGAAATTAAAAACACTAAACTGCCTCTTGGTGATATATTTTCAATGAAGATTCTCGACTTGTTTCCTTTGCTTATGGCTCGAGAAAGTGCATACGTGGATGATCTTAAAGTGAGGATCTTCATGGTTTGATGAAAAATTCTTTTTAAGGACAAGTGCAATTCATATTACAAGCAATAAAAACGTGTCAAAATCAAATTAAATCGTTGCGTTGGTAACAGAAAACGACAACGTTTTTAGAAACAGAGTCCGTTGGAGAGAGAAGGGTTCAACAAAGTTTCCATCTTTGGCGTCTCACTAAAACATTCTCGCCCTTCTTCCCCTCCTCCTTCTCCGATGGCGGCTACTAGTGCTAGGGTTCGGTGTCATTACAACACCTCTTTCACCACCAAATCTCCCATCACACGTCACCGTAACTCGTCGACGCTACATGTTTCTCCGAACCGTCTCCGTTTCACACCACTGAAACGGATTGGAGATGGATCAAGGATGGTTTCGGGTAAATGTCTCACTACTATACGAGCTGTTTTGGAAGAGAAGAAGAAAACAGAGGAAGGGGTAGAAGAAGAGAAGAGTTTCACTTGCGTGATGAAGTTTGGAGGGTCTTCTGTTGCGACGGCGGAGAGGATGAGGGAAGTGGCGGATTTGGTATTGACGTTTCCGGAAGAAAGTCCTGTCATTGTTCTTTCTGCTATGGGGAAGACTACTAACAACCTCCTCCTTGTAATAATGCTCAACACTCTCTCTGTTTTTGTTCTGTTTTGGTGTTTGAAGTTTTTTTTTTTTTTTTTTGAATTTTTTGTGTTAGTGAAGGCGGGAGAGAAGGCGGTGAGTTGTGGAGTTTCTAATGCTTCTGAGATCGAGGAGTTGAGCATTATCAAGGATTTGCATCTCAGGTTTTGCTTTTCTTGAAGATATTTGATTAATTGAGTATCCCTTATTTCTCTGCTTTGATGTTGTTTTTGATAAAGGTTGTGTTTTTTTTTTTGGTTGTTTCAGGACAGTGGAAGATCTAAAGATCGATCCTTCTGTTGTTTCGTGTAAGATTTGTTTTGTTTGTTTGTTTGTGTGACTTTTAGACTTTCGAAACACTAAAGGAGCTTCCTGCCTCGTATTTGTTTGTTATGTGATGAGTTTGGTAAAAATATTCAAGAGCCTACATGTTTTTTTTTTTTAAAAAGGTTATGTGAAACGTTTTTGCAGCCTTTTTGGAAGAATTGGAGCAACTACTGAAAGGTATAGCCATGATGAAGGAGTTGACACTTCGAACCAGAGACTACTTAGTCTCTTTTGGAGAGTGTTTGTCTACAAGGATTTTCGCAGCTTATCTTAATAAAATTGGAGTCAAGGCACGCCAAGTATGTCCATCATCTTATTTTACTCTAAAAGATTTTATATATTTTGTTTGGTATGACGAGTTAATAATGTTGATATCTTGGTAGATTAAGGTAGAAATGTTCAATCTAAGATTTTAGTTCGGGTTCAGCTATGGTTTCTTTGCGTTAATTTCGCTTGCCAAGTAACAAAAACTCATAATCTCTTTAACTTCCTAAATTTTCCTTGGTTTGAGCTTTCATCTTTAGCTTTCTTGGGCATAATGATGCATCTTTGCGACTAGTCTAGATGTTCACTTTTGTTCTACACCTCGCAAACAAAGCTAAGTAGTTTATTGATTTTGCAGTATGATGCATTTGAGATTGGTTTCATCACAACGGATGATTTCACTAATGGAGATATCTTGGAAGCAACTTATCCAGCTGTTGCCAAGAGATTATATGATGATTGGGAGCATGATCCTGCTGTTCCAGTTGTAACAGGCTTCCTTGGGAAGGTATTTCTAATACTTCGTAACCTACAGATAACCATTATTTTCATTCAAGCACTATTTTTTATTGTGGCTTGCCTAATTAATTCATTCAATAATAGGGTTGGAAAACTGGTGCGGTTACTACCTTGGGTAGGGGTGGCAGTGATTTGACGGCAACAACTATTGGTAAAGCATTGGGTTTGCAAGAGATTCAGGTTTTTTTCTACAGCCTCAAAGTTCAATTTATGTATATACATCTCTGTTAAGTTTTGGATGTTTGTTTTTGCATTGAGTAGGTGTGGAAAGATGTTGATGGTGTTCTAACATGTGACCCTACTATTTATAAAAGAGCTACTCCAGTACCCTTTCTAACATTCGATGAAGCAGCCGAACTAGCTTATTTTGGTGCACAGGTACCCACTCTACTTGTACGCAATAATGCTCATGTAGCAGTAGCAGTGCTTGAGTGATTAAGTAAAAAAAAAAGAATCGTTGATGCAGGTCTTGCACCCACAGTCAATGAGACCAGCAAGAGAGGGTGGGATTCCTGTTAGGGTTAAAAATTCTTATAACCCTAAAGCTCCTGGAACTATCATCACCAAAACAAGAGACATGACCAAGGTACTAGAGTATTTTGATATGTCTTCTTTATATGTGGGAACTTTCATTGGAAACCAAATGTGTATGCTTCTTCATATGACAGACAGTTTTAACGAGCATTGTTCTGAAACGCAATGTGACCATGCTGGATATAGCAAGCACCCGAATGCTTGGTCAAGTTGGGTTTCTTGCAAAGGTAAGAATGTACATTTGCAGCGTCTGCTCCAGTCTTTAATAATACTATTAGTAAGTAATATTGCCTGCGTTTCTCCACTCTTTTGGACAGGTATTTTCGATATTTGAGGATCTGGAAATATCCGTAGACGTTGTTGCCACTAGTGAAGTCAGCATATCTCTGACACTAGACCCATCAAAACTTTGGAGCAGGGAACTGATTCAACAGGCAAGTTCATGTTCTCACACACTTTATATTTCCAGTCCCCATGTATATGGCGTGCTTCTCAGAGGCCTTTTCATTTCTTCCTTGTAAACAGGAGCTTGATCATGTAGTTGAAGAACTGGAGAAAGTTGCAGTTGTGAATCTTGCGAAAGGAAGAGCTATAATCTCTCTAATTGGAAATGTTCAACATTCCTCCCTGATTCTAGAGAGGGTTAAGATCTTTACCTCCTTGAAAATTCTCACAGAGTAAAAATTTTTTTTGCGCTTCTTAGCTAAAATGCTTTTCCTTAACTTCGGGCAGGCGTTTCACGTTCTTTGGACCAAAGGCATCAACGTCCAGATGATATCACAAGGAGCATCTAAGGTAACACGCTGCTTATCACAAAACTCTCTTCTCCGTACACACCTAACCAATCTTCTTTCTTGTGGTAATATCTTGCAGGTAAATATTTCCCTTATAGTAAATGACGCTGAAGCTGAAGGATGCGTCGAGGCTCTTCACAAATCTTTCTTCGAGAGTGGTGACCTCTCAGAGTTACTGATACAACCCATACTTGGCAACGGGTCACCTGTTAGGACAGTGCAAGTAGAAAACTAACTTGACCAGCTCATTGCTTTATTTGAAGTTTTCATTGTATTGCTTGCTTCATCAATATCTGCTTGTTGTCCTCCACACGTTTAGTTGTATTACGTTTAGGTAAGGGAACCATGTTTTCACAACTTCTTGAACCATTTTGATTTTGCGTGATGAAATATTAACCAGTATAAGTAGAAGAAGAAACATATTGAGATGTAACTACAGATGCTTGGCTTTTACAGATTGGTTTCACAGATATAAGAACATTAGGCTAAAAGCTGTGGAGTTGTGTAAGCATGTGGACAAGCTCATCACTTGAAGGCCGGTCTGCAGGAAAGTCAGAGAGGCAAATAATGGTGATTCGTAAAGCCATTAACATCTCATCTTCCTCCACTTCCTCCCCAAGTATACTCTTATCTAATGCTTCTCTTGCTTCCCCTGATTGCTGCAAATGTTTCAGCCACAGTCCTAAGCTCCCTCCACTTGCACCTTCTACACTAAAAGGTTGCGTCGGGTCTTTTCCAGTCAAAAGAACACCCAATATCACCCCAAAGCTAAACACGTCGCTCTTCTCTGTATATCTGTCACAAAGGATTTGCATACACCACGTTAATAAAAGGAACAAACAAGAGCTAGTAGTGATGATGGTCTGTTTTGGTTATAAGCAAGCACCTGTTACTTTGAGATGACTCAGGAGCAGAGTAGCAAGATGTTACTGTGTGCGAACTAGGCATGATCTTAGCCAATCCACAATCAGTAAGCTTAGGCTCAAACTCAGAATCCAGCATCACATTAGTAGGTTTCAAGTTATAATGAAGAATCTGATGCTCACAGCTGAAATGAAGATACTGAAGCCCTTTCACAATCCCCACAGCAATTCTCAGCCTAATCTCCCAACCAAGCTCTATCTCTTCCCCTCTAACCTTACTCATCACATCCTCAAGACTACCGTTGGGCATGTAATCATAGACAAGAGAGAACTCATCTGATTCACGAACATAAGCTCTTAAACTCATAAGGTTCCTATGCCTTAAACCAGCAAGAATCTCAAGTTCCTTCTGCAACCTTCTCTTCACCGACTTGCTTGCTGCTTCTGGTGAGCCGTTTACTTCAAGTGACCCTAGTCTTTTGACAGCAACCACTAGACCGTTATCAAGCACCATCTTGTAGTATTTACCGTTAGGGTCTGAGCCAAGTAACTGGATACCGTTACCAAGAGCTGCGTGGAGAGACTTTGGTGTAATCTTAGGTGAAAACACAACAGGACCTTTGAGGATTGGCGTCTGTTTCATGTACTTAACAATGCAACGCACCAAGAAAGCTAACGCTAAGGCAGAGAGCAACCCTGTTAAAACTCCTGAGACGATGCTAACTACAATAACCTTGGAAGTGATTCTTGAATCCAGTGGCGTAGATGAGAGATGAGTTGTGGATAAGTGTTTGACAGTTCTTCGCCGACAACTTGTGCTTGTGGTTGTTCTTGAAGTGAAGGCTAAGAAGAAGAGTAAGAGCAGAGAGAGAGTGTTGTTGTATCTGTTTCTTCTTACTCTTTGCTCCATCAAGATTCTACCAAATAAATCTGAGGAAGCCACAGAAAGTTGAAGCTGTTCAAAGGTTAAAAAGAAGCAGGAGAAAGTTAAAGACTATTTTTTGAAGCTCACTCTTATCTTCTTTCTCGTAAACCACAAATGTAATATATTCTCGAGAAAACCAATGAAAAACCTTCAAGAAAAAGAAGAAAAAGGAATTTTAACTTGAAAGCTTAACAAAGAAGATGGATGGAATCATTGGCTCATAGATTCTCTTATCTGAAAATTCTCATTCTTTTCCTGCAATATGATAAAAAAAAATCTAATTTTTTAAATAAGAAGCTTACATAAACAAAACAAAAACATAAAACTTTGTTTATCACAAACACACTCTCTAGACTCTCTTTTCAAAACACAGTATCTGCGAGACTGTGACTCTCTCTCTCTCTGCCCTCTAGAAAAGCATGAGCGGATCAGTAACAGACAAAAATAGGGGTTCCCGCCAACTCATAAATGGGTCCTACCGCCACGTATGCGGGAAGAAAGGTAGCTCTCGTTGCTTTCATGAGTGGCAGAAAGCAAGACATTATGTCCCGTGAGGAGGGGCTTATGGAGAAAAGGAGACCTCAACCGTTGAGCTAGATAAGCTAAGTGAGATGTGGACCGTTGGATTGGGGAGGCGCGAGGATTTGTGCACTTTGTCTTAAGCGTGTGAGAATATGATTATCAGACATAAAGTGGTTCTCTTTGTGTTGTCTTGAGAATAATTTGCTTTCTCCCTTTCATCAACGTCCTTTTGTGCTAAAGGAAAAAGCTTTTATTATGCGAAGTGATTTTATTCATAGTAATAAGTTCTTGTTAGGGTTTATAAGTAGTGGAATTGAAATCAAAAGACTCAAAACGAGTAGTAGTAGTATGATGAGAATTGGTAGGACCAACATGTTTTCTTTTATGTTCTTTTGGCTTATTAGCTAGCTGTCCATCCAAAAGGAAAAGTATGATAGCATCAGCAAAGATTGCAAATTATATTATAGCTAATGAACTAGGCCCGTAATGGGCCCAAAGTAGGAAGTTCGGTTATGTCAAACCCAATTCCTAAAATACCCATTTAAGGCTTTTTAAATTATTTAGTGTTTCTTCTTTGGTTAGAAATTCTCTTGGCCCTTTAGAAAATTTGCATGTGATGAATGAGTTGGAGGCCTGGAGCTATGTACAAGTTGGTTTAAGATGCTACGCAGATATGAAATATCAGTCCATGAGATGGAAAAAAGTAGCATATTTTTGCAGCATAATATGTATGGTAGTATAAGGGGCATAGCTAGAAAAAAGTTTTATAAGGGGCTTAACTAAAATTGTTCAAAGAACTAAGAATAGATTTGTTAAAAACAGGGGACATATTTAAAGTTAAGTCAATGTTTAATATGAAATTTTCAAAATGAGTTGGGGGCATATGCCCCTTCTTTAAGGTCGTGCCTGACCATAGCTGGTCAAGCATGTACTTATGGCTAATACATTTATAAATCATTTAGGGGTCAATTTGACAAGAATCATTGTTGGTTCAGTGGTAAAATAATCTGTTACATTTTTTTACCGCTTCTGATCTTAGAAAAGTTAGACACGGTCTTGTCCCTCTTACTCCATGTGGTTCTGCCAATAGTAGTATAAACGGAGCTAGAAAAAAGTTTTATAAGGGCATAATTGAAATTATTCATAGAACTAAAGGATAACTTTGTTAAAAACAGAGGAAGGGGGCAATATTCAGAATTAGTCAATGTTTTTCATGCAATTTTCAAAATGAGTTGGGGGCAGATGCCGGCCTCTTACTCCATGTGGCTCCGCCATTGTCCATTTACTTTCTATTTTCTTTTTCTAAACCAAATGTAGAAACAGCATAGTTAGAAGGAAAAAAAACTCAAAACAATTTTGCCTTTGAGACTGGTTGGTAGAATATGCTTGGCCTTTGAGACTGGTAGATACGTGAAGAGCTGTCTTGATAATTTGTGCTTCTTTAAGAAATTTTTTGCACGTCCTCACTCAAATTTGCTAACCTACTTTGAAAGGAGACATATATATAAGATGCTAATATATTGTAACATGTTGGGTGAGGCTGCCCGAGAGCAATTTACAGAGATAGAAAAGATGGTATACCAAATGTCACTTAATAGTTTGCCAGGAAAGAGTATTCAAGATTTGAAAGAAATTAGGTACCCTCTTCTTATTTTCTTTCGATTCCTTTCAACATGTATGCTAATAACCCAATTCATGTGATCCATTTCATTGCTTTACAAGCTTTGTCTTGATTCGGTACACATGTGAACACATTAATCATTTTTTTGAAACATGCCTAAAGACCAAAACTCTCACAAGTCAAGAACATGTTTAGTTTATGTTTGGTGACTTGGTTTAGGTTGTGCATATTAAACTAATAAAATACTGACTTATAGTAGAACAGGGAGACGACCTTATGTTGATAGGAAGAAAACAAAAGAGAGATGACTTTGAAACTTACTTGGAAATTCGTTTTCTTTGTCCAGGGTGCTTGAAGTTTCTTGGAAAATATCCCTCCAGGTACCCACTTTACAAAGTCCCACTAGTTTGAAGCTTTAGTTGGAAAGTCAAAATCATTTTGACGTTTGGAAAATCTAATATGTTATCTGAATCTGATATAGTTTTTATAGGTAGACATAAATTTAAAAGGTAATGCTGAGAAAGATATCAAATATGATTTTCTAAAAAGTTTAGTATCAATTTAAAATTATTTTTGAGAAAGCCTAAAGAAGAGAATGATAATGGATATTCTCATTTTATAACAATTGTAGTGTATTACAATGAAAACAATAACTAACTAGTATATTATAAATATCAGAATTAGTTTTTAGTATTATCTAGTATATTTTCATTGAGGAATGTATTTATGAAGAAGTATAAATTTAGTTAGTAATCAAATAAAAAACTGGTCGTGTATACATTAGAATTTTGAAGAGAAATGGAATAGGGTTGGTAGAAAGCAATTGCTACAAATCAATAAATATGGAAAATAGAGAGAATCAGAGAAGGAAAAACAAGAAAATAAATTTAATCTGTTTCTCTTTAGGCTAAAGACCCATTTGTATTAGTTTGAGACAATTTAACAATGCTTGAGTTGCTTGTTTCGTTAAAGGAAAGAAAAACATAGTACCGTTAGGTTGGATAACACAGATAAGATTGCCGCTAACACCAGAACCATATAATATCACTGCTTAACACATTTTATAGTTCTGTGCTATTGTATTCTTGATATTATTTTTAAAGTTGTTTTGGTTTAATGCATTTACAAAAGGAAAGGATCCATTCTAATTAAGTGAATCAAATATGGAGAAGAGAGTCTGCCGCAGGTGAGTTTAAAGTCTTGCCATCAGTTTCATTCTCTTTTCTCATTATCTTTACTTGTTTAAACAAAACTATACTTTATTGGAACTTCGTTTGTAATTTCTTGTTTGAACTCACTTTCGTGATGAGTCAGAAGAGTCACAAGTAAATCGTTTTATATTGTTTGACCAGCAAAAAAGAAACTTATACTGAACTCTCAATGTCGAGTCTTTGTGTTTGAATATTATTTTCTTGAGCAAAAATTTCAACTTAATGTGGAAGAACATTACGTGCAGAAATTTCTTGATGGATTTCCTTTTTATTTTCCACGTTTTATTGACTCTATTGATCCTCTTATTCAGTACCAACAAAAAAAACTTATAGGTGTAGATTGTTGACTATTATATGTTGGTGACATGATAAATGCCCTAGTATTTTAATTTACATAATAAAAAAAAAACACTTTGGAACTTATACAGGTACGACATTATTTTTAAGAAAACCTTTATAAAATAAAGCTCTAAAGTTATAGAGATTTTATTTTCATTAATTAAACATATGTAAAGTATCTTGACCAAAACTAAATAAAAATGTGAACCCCCTTTTGATGCTGACCTTAAAGATTATTGTTGACCATCTGGTATGAAGAATTTCTCAGGTTTTTCTAATTTAAACATGGATGATATGAATTTTTTAAAAAACTTAATCAAATTTCAAAAGTGAAAACATGAAAAACGATGTACCAATGTACCATGTATGATCTCTATTTTTATACAAGTCTTGTAGCACTAGTATTCCTCTCACAACCACATAATAATCACCGTTTTACATGAATTAATAGATGTCTAAAGCCACATCCAACCTAGTATGCAAGTTACAACCTAGTATGCGAGATGGTATCTCATGAATAAAAAAGTAGCAGAGATCATTTCAGATCTTTTAAATCTCTACTATAATACCCATTTGACATGTGTTTATTTTTAAATAAAATAAAATTAGTCGTAACATCCGTATCATTAACCTTCACACAATAATTTAAGCCTATATGCGATTTAGTTATTTTCCATGAAACTTAAAACTATAATTTATTTCATTATTTCATATACTACACATATATTAATCTGCATGTAGTTTTGAAATACAGATATGAATCATCTATGGCACCGTTCACACGATAAGGTCTAGGTCGTATAATTAATCAAACACATCAACTTGTGTTCCTCGCTTGAGACTTTTCTACAGTTAAAGATGTCATCTAAACAATGACCGAGACTTCCCCTATAACCAAACCGGTTGAGTGATTTTGGTTTTCTTTTGCTATATAAAGACCAAAATGTTCACTCTTTTCTTCATATCAATCAGAGAGAACCAAACATGAATCCAAACTCTGACAACAACCAAAGATGGGAGGCCAAGCTCGAGGACTTAACTTCCAACGTGCAGCAGATACAAGATAACTTGTTGGAGGAGATACTCACACCTAACCTAAAAACTGAGTACCTCCAACGTTTCCACATCGAGAGGTTTGATAAAGAGCTCTTCAAGAAGAACGTACCGGTCGTATCCTACGAAGATATTAAGCCTTATATCGATCGTGTTGTTAATGGAGAATCATCTGATGTCATATCGGCCCGTCCTATTACTGGTTTCTTGCTAAGGTACACATAAAAAGCTCTTGATATTGATTAGTTTGTATTTCTTGTAAATGAAAACTAAATTCTTGAATTGTATTTTGTAGTTCGGGAACTTCGGGAGGTGCACAAAAGATGATGCCATGGAACAACAAGTACTTGGACAATTTAACATTCGCATACGATCTTCGTATGCATGTTATAACCAAGTAAGTCCAATAGCTTCTTCTTATATCAATAACTCATTCTACTATTAATTGAAGTGGTATGGAAAATTAAACAAAAATAAATCTACAATATAAATTTAGTTCTTTAGTTAGCAAATATGCAATTTTGTTATTCGTGAGAGGAACAAAGGTTAGGGTAAGCATGGAAACATTCTATATATACTTTTAAACCATTATCTATACTAATATTTTAGATTAGACCCATGATGATTAATAAGATATTTTCTTTGTTCTGCTTAGGCATGTGAAAGGTTTGGAGAAAGGAAAAGGGATGATGTTTCTCTTCACCAAACAAGAAGCCATTACACCTTCTGGCTTACCTGCTCGAGTTGCAACAAGCAGCTATTTCAAGAGCGACTATTTCAAGAACCGTCCATCGAACTGGTACTACTCGTACACAAGCCCTGATGAAGTCATACTATGTTCAAACAACACACAAAGTCTATACTGCCATTTGCTATGTGGCTTGGTCCAAAGAGACGAGGTTGTGAGAATGGGTTCCATCTTCGCTTCAGTCATGGTCCGAGCAATCAAGTTTCTTGAAACTTACTGGGAAGAGTTGTGTTCTAACATCCGTTCAGGCCATCTCAGCGAGTGGATCACCGACCTCGGTTGTCAAAGCTCCGTGTCTTTAGTCCTTGGTGGGCCACGTCCTGACTTAGCCGACACGATTGAAACAATATGTAACCAGAGTTCATGGAAAGGTATAGTCACAAGACTTTGGCCAAACACTAAATATATTGAAACCGTTGTTACGGGTTCAATGGGGCAGTACGTTCCCACCATGAACTACTATTGTGACGACTTGCCTCTCGTTTCAACAACGTACGGTTCTTCGGAGACAACGTTTGGGATTAATGTAGATCCTTTGTGCAAACCTGAAGATGTTTCTTATGCTTTCATGCCTAACATGTCTTACTTTGAGTTCATAACAATGGATGGAGACACGCGTGATGTGGTTGACCTTCAAGATGTGAAGCTTGGGTGCACTTATGAACCTGTGGTCACAAATTTCGCTGGTGAGTTTAATAACATTACAACCCAAACACCATGCAATTTTTTTTTTTTTTTCTAACATGTTTTAATTATTATTCTTTTTTGTTTTGTTCTTTTTAGGATTGTATAGAATGAGAGTGGGAGATGTTCTCTTGGTGACTGGTTTCTACAACAACGCTCCTCAGTTTAAGTTTGTAAGAAGAGAGAACGTTGTCTTGAGCATAGATTCAGACAAAACCAACGAGGAAGATCTCTTTAAAGCTGTAAGCCAAGCCAAGCTCGTTCTTGACTCATCTGATCTCATTCTTGTAGACTTCACCAGCTATGCTGACACCTCAACGTTTCCGGGTCACTACGTGCTTTACGTTGAAGTAAAGGCCAAAGAGGGGAACAATCATTTGGAGCTTAATGAGGAGGCGTTCTCCAATTGTTGTTCAGTGATAGAGGATTCGCTTGACAATGTTTACAAGAGATGTAGGTTCAGAGATGGGTCAGTGGGGCCTTTGGAGATAAGAGTGGTGCGTCAAGGGACGTTTGATTCTCTCATGGACTTTTTCATCACACAAGGTGCTTCCATTGGTCAATATAAGACTCCTAGATGCATTAAATCAGGAAATGCCTTGGAATTTATGGAGGGCTGTGTGGTTGCAAGGTTTTTTAGTACTTGAAATTGTTGTTCTTTGAATTGTTGGTCCTAGTGACTCGTTGTTGGAGTCTTAGTTGCAATAAATATACATGTGCCAGTCTATCTTGTGCACTAGTTTCTCTGAATATTTGTTATTTTGTAGTATGGTTTGAACAAGAATACAACTTTGACAATTTCCAAATCTTTATAATTCAAGTAAACAGAGCTTTTATGAAATAGAGTGGACGTTGGAAATGGGTTTATATTAATGGGCATATAAAGGCCCAGCAATGAGACCAACTAGCTTTGAAACTAGACCAATCCTTACTTTTAATACTTCACCACTCTGCGCCAACCGTGAAGTAGACAATCCGGTTAACTATTAAGTTTTGATAAATCTTTTCATGAATATTACAGTTTTTTTGTCAACTTCATAAATATTACAGTTAATTTTAAATATTTGATTTAACACTTATTTATTATCATATTATATTTATAAAAAAGTTTTATATAGATGATTCGACAACCGACAATGCTTCAGCATTCTTCGCTACACCAACCGTGAGATAGACAATCCGGTTAACTTTAATTTTTGATAAAAAATTTCATGAATATTACAGTTTTTTGTCAACTTCATGAATATTACAGTCAATTTTAAATATTTAATTTTAACACTTATTTATTACAATATTATATTTATAAAAAAATTATATAAATGATTCGACAACCGTAAATATTACCTATCTTATGATGATCTACATCTAACTATATCATTTGAACTGTATTATGAAAATTCACTCTTGACCAAATTTACTTACACCATGTTGAAGAGTTTTTGTAAAATTTTTTTGTAATCTTCTGTAGTCTACATTAATAAATTGGAATTCAAACTCTATATATGGTTAATCTTAATCGTAGCCTACGCTGTGTCCACAAATATTTGATACTTTTAAAATTTCTTATGATTTTTCCTAAGAAATTAGAAAGAACAAATAGTGCGGCATCACTCAAATATAGATGACTAAATATACAATATAGGGTCCAACTAGTTTCGAATCGATTAAGCAAAAATAATATATTGTTGCTACAATCTATATAAAGAGATGAAACACTGTTGAAAAAACATGCGAAGCTATAAGCTCCAAAGATAACTATGACAAATTGCGAAAAAGAAAAAGAGAACTATGAACTCAACGAACGGTCCTACCCCAGACCATTCCAAATTTTAATTATATTATTTCAGTGTATATATTAAATTCTCTATCCTCTTCTAGATCCTTGTCTTTATAAACCCTTGTTCACATCTTTACTCATAATATCAATTGCCAAGAGTACAAAAAAAAACTTATTTCCTCCCAACTTGCAAGCTTCATGCTCTAATCACTCCTTAGATTCCTTGCTCCATCAATTCGTTCAAACTAGTATAGTTCCTTTCAAATTGTCTTGTACATATACACACACACGTCTCGTTCTTTGGGGTTTGCGTGTGAGTACATAGTTTGTAGCAAAAGTGGATCCAATGTACGGAAAGGGACTGGTTCCACCGGAAACGTCGGCGGAGGAGTATCCATCTTGGAACGAGTCTGATGTCACCGCCATGATGTCTTCTTTCAGCCATGTCATCGACTATGCGGCAGCCGATGGACACCAAATGTCAGACCCGCCTGTTAATCAAGAGCTTGATAAGTCGGATCAACTACAACAAGAGAAAGGTGATAAATTAATACCATATATATGCATCTCTCTTACGTAAATAACTTTCCTTCTGTCTTTGACTTGAACCACCGATCAGGTTGCTACGTGTCATCTAGATTTGTTTGTGTTCTTGTTTTGAAAGTACAAAGCTATATAATATTTTATGAACGCAAAGGTTTTATACTAGTCAAACATATAGTTTACATATGGCTTCTTACCTAACTCGATTCGAGTAATTTTCACTACTCACGTTCCTTTGTTCATTTTAAACTAATTGTCTTCGATCGTTCTTTATCGAATTAGTGCGAGTCATTTCGACATCATCTAAATTTGAACTAACTCGTGTTTAGACGATGCGCTAAAAGACAAATATGTCATACCTAGAAGTGGTTATCAAAACTCAAGTCTTAATTAGTTTACAAGTTTAATGTCATAGTTACAACATTGAATGCTGGGTTACGCTTCCATATGCACAAAAATACAACCAAATTAACCATAAATATTAACAAAACCCATATATTCTTCCTATAGCACTTAATTTTATGAAATTTATTTTGTGAATAAGTCTGTACATGAGTACTAATAATAAGTCCGTTGACAAAAAAAAAAAAAAGAAAGATTACCAATAAGTCTCAGTTTGCTTAAGTTTATCAACTTTTGTGAATTTTAATGTCAATATGCATGTAACTGTTTGACTCTTTGAATCTTTGTTAAATCATATAATCCATTTTAATATTTTATGTTTGCTCCTTTCAAGTTTAAAGTGATGATAAAAGTCGAAACTAGTTTTATTTTAGACTATATTCCGTTGCTATAAGTTCTCGTGCATGTAGATTGCACATGCAATTATTCTCTTTTTTTTTGGTGTTACATGCAATAACTCTTTTTGTGTAACATGTTCTTCAAGATCAACCAAGAAAAAAACACTATAGAGGCGTAAGGCAGCGACCATGGGGAAAATGGGCGGCCGAGATCCGTGACCCAAAGAAAGCAGCCCGTGTATGGCTCGGGACTTTTCAGACAGCAGAGGAAGCCGCTTTAGCCTACGACCGAGCCGCCCTGAAATTCAAAGGCACCAAGGCTAAGCTCAACTTCCCTGAACGCGTCCAAGGTCCTTCGACCACAAGCTACGTCGCATCTCAATCCAACTGTGATCATGCACCAAGAGGTGGTAATGAATTAATGAACTCCGCTCCTCCTGTGCTTGGTCCATCTACTACTACTACTACTACTACTTCGTGGCCAACGGATTATAATCAGGACATACTTCAGTATGCTCAGTTGCTTACGAGTAACAATGACGTTGATTTATCGTACTACACGTCGAGTCTCTTCAGTAGTCAGCAACAGCATTTCTCAACGCCTTCATCTTCAACTTCTACCTCGTTAGCTTCTCAACAGACTCAACATCAGCAGGAGCGTGAAGAGGAGAAGAACAATGCTTACCATTATTATTACTACCCAAGGGAATAATCTAATTATTATTGTTGGTTGAATAAGTTATATAAATCTCTAAGCGAGTGAATTGCAACGGAACTTTGGTTGAATGATTTGTAACACTTTGTTTTTCTTAATTGTTAGTACGATTTGGAATGAGTTCTCATGTGTTTAATTATTCATTAAAATCTCGTTTACATAAAATGTTAAATTTTAAATCATTAAACCCAGACCAAACCAGCGGTTAGATTGGACTAAACCAGAAACATGATATATATCCGGATCGCATAGATAAAAACTGGATCTAGTTGTATTTTACAATTAAAATATTTTATGTTAATTGTTTTTGTCGTTTGAATCAGTATAACTATTGAATTTGATTTTTTTTATAGCTCGTAAATATTTAAAGTCAAAATCTTAATTTTCTATTTAAATTACTGATTTTAAATTTTAGTTTTACTTTTGTTTATTTTATACATAAATTTATTTCCTAGCTATTTCTATTGAAAAATTTAATAACTGAACTTAATTATTAATATATATATATATATATAATTATATATATATATAATTATATATAAAAGTTACTGAAGATAACTAACAGAATATTTAAATTTAATTATAATTTTGTTTTTAATCAAAATTAATTAAATTTGGTTGAACCCGTTTGAACCGTCGAACTATATTGATCTATGATCCAAAACGGTTAAGTTACCGATCCGGTTTAGAGACTTTACTGCAGACATATTTGATCACTTAACTGTTCTTTTTGAAATTCATGTTATTAATTAATAAATGATACGTGGGTATTTACAAAAATGGAAAGAATTTCTTGGGGCAAAAAAGTAGACAGATGAAACATATATGAAATGAAATGAAATCAAAGCGTAAACATAAAAGATAAACGAAATTAATTAAAATGCTTTTGGATATCGAATTATATTCCTCTTTTGTTTATATGAATATATCATTGTCATTGTGCATAAATGACAAAACAAACATACCTTTATTTTTGAGAAAAATAAAACAATCATATGACAAAAAGGAACATGAGGTTATGCCCTTAAATGATAAATGGATAGGCTAGTTCATAAATAGAAATAATAATTTGATCATAGACCATAAGTTTTAATAGAAAATTGATATATATATATATATATATATATATATATATATATATATATATATATATATATATATATATATATATATATATATATATACACCATAAATTAAGTATTTAAGATAGACCTTATATCTTTTTTTCAAAATTATAATTTAGTGTTTCATTAAAACTGAGAAAAAATGTTTCAGTTTTCGATTACTTTAATCCTATATACCTTAACTCAAGTGTTTGGTTATATTGAAACTTTTAGCTATGGTAAAAGGTTATATTTAATGTTACATGTGTATATAAATATAGAGATTTAAGCATTGAGTGGATATAGCCGAACAAGCAAATTGTTTTTCGCTATAATGTGCTCTCGAACAATCACAGTCTCACATATGATCACGACGAATATATCGCAATCACTAATCATTTAAAGAACACAAAACGTGTTCAGCTGTAAATCTGAGACTTATCGATTCTTTCCACATATTCATGTGTCTTCTTCTGTGCATGCATCAATGAATGATGAATCGTTTGGATTATACATATTTGTGGTTTATGTTATTTATTTATTGATGCATGTGAGAGTAGGACAAGCAAACCTGGTCTTGAGACTTAGATCGAGCTTGGCCTACCAAAGATACTACTTTAAATACTACACCTTTTTTTTAACACGACGCCTTTCATTATCCTAATTCCTACCTCCAGTTTGATTGGCCATTACTCGTGATCGTTGGAGAATATTTCTACATTATATTCAATAAACAGAAAAGACATTCTTGGAGGATATGTTTATGTTTGAACAAAAATAATTTTCAGATTCCAAGTGTATACATAAACAATGTCATAAATACACTATCTGTTCTGTTTTGGTTAATCCGAATAAAAAATATGGGACTGAAAGCTTAAAAATTTTTTGGTTACTAAAATTTACATTTTTTTGTTCGGATTGGTCACTCAATTCTAAAATATGAATGGGTTGATAATTGAGATATATGAATCTTACGAGATGACGTAGAAAGATCAAACTGAGAGCATCATCAATGGGGGTGCTTAAAGGAGTGTTTAGTGCTTTCTGGCAGTAGGTCCTGCAAGCATCCCTTCTAAAAGTGTTTAATCAAACACCCCAAATGGTGAGTTGCTTATACGGTTTGCGGATCCTACTGATACGTGGCAATCCATGATTGGTTCAAGTTTTTTTTTTTAAAAAAAAAAATACAAAAAAGAAAAAAAATACAAAATAATAAGTACCCCATATGGGATGTTAGAGCATGCCCATCAGGGTATTTTACCAGGTTCGTGGGCTCGAAATCCTAGGGCCCGAGGTCGATTTAAAAAAAAAAAAAATAGAAAACTCGACGAACCGGTTCACCAGAGTGAACCCGTATGATACGGGTTCATGCGACGTGTCAGCTCCCCATTGGACCGCTTTTTCGTGGTTGAGTAAAGCCGAATCTCTCTCTTCGCGATAGATCTGTGTTTTTTCTTTCTCTCTAGGGTTTGATTCTCTCTCGAGGCGATTTCATTTCATCGCGATTCCGGAGCTTTTCTTATCAAAATCGACGACGGAGAGGCACCTGTACAAGTTGTGGTGAGTATCTACGACTCTATTGTTCATAGAGTCGAGTTATTGGTCAAAAACGAGCTCGGGAGATCGAAAGGGATTTGGGGGTTTCGTCTTTTACGGTTGTAAATCTTAGAGGGGTATTCGATTTATGGTTTTAATGTGTATTATCGGTTGGATTTAGGGTTCCTTTATTGGGGATTGGCAATGACAATTTGGGGGTTAGGGTTACGGTTTGAAATTGATTTGGGGGTTTCGTCTTTTACGGTTGTTAATCTTAGAGGGGTATTCGATTTATGGTTTTAATGTGTATTATCGGTTGGATTTAGGGTTCCTTTATCGGGGATTGGCAATGACAATTTGGGGGTTAGGGTTACGGTTTGAAATTGATTTGGGGGTTTAGGGTTAGGTTTCTTTGATGTAAAGGGTGTATCGATTTGGGGTTTTAAACCTTCATTTTGGGGTTCAATTGGTTCTTTATCCGGGTTTCGAGATTTATTTGGTGTTTTCTTGTTAGGGTTTTAAACCGAGTTTCGAGATTTATTTGGTGTAATGGTTTTATATCATCTTGAGGGGTTAGATTTAGTGTTTCCGAGTTTGTGGTTCTCTAATTATAGAGTTTTAAATCGTATTGAGTAGGTTTTAATTCGAGTTCGTGGTTGTTATTTGTGATGATGCAGATGGATCCAGAAGAGAGAAGAGCTATGAAGAGGCACAAGGAGTACTACGATATGGTTACATTCGTTGGTGATTCACAGTATGGGATTCCAAGTAGTTGTCCCTGTGGCTCGACAATCACTGATGAGGTTCAGAGCACGAAGGAGTTTGACACCCTTCCTGGGAAGCGGTTCTTTGTGTGCAGAAACTATGAGGTAAAGAAAATTCGAAATGTTTTATTCATTTTGACAAAGTGAATTTGAAATGTTTTATTAGTCTCTAATATTTGTCTATGTTGTCACCAAGGATGATGGGTTGCATTATCGTCATCCTTGGGTGTTTGGTGTGCAGGAGGAGCTCGAGAAGGAGAAGACGGTGGTGGCCAATCTCCATAAACAGATAGACTTACTGCAGGTTTTAGTAGTTGTGTCGTTTTTGGTTTATGTTTGTTTATGTTTTGTATTGTTGTTTGTAACATTACTTTATTTATTTTTTTCCATGTTCCAGGAACAGGTTCAAATCCTGTATGGAAAAGTTGCTGCTCTGGAGAAGGCCAGCTTGAAATGTTTGCCATGATTGTTAGGTAAGCCTCAACCTCATTGCTTTAAATGTTTAAACTGAACTAGAACTTAAACGATGAACTAGAACTTATTTAAATGTTTAAACTGAACTAGAAATTTTTCTGTTTTTTTTTTATTTAGTTAATTGTTAAAACTGAACTACAACTTAATCGACGAACTAGATTTATGAATTTTTGTTTTGGTTACTCGTTTAAAACGAACTAGAACTTACTACGTGATTTGATGTGCTGAACTAAAGTAGGTTAGACGTGTAATGAATGATATCTGTTTTGGTACTTTGCTTTGAATGTTTGGTGTGTGGGAAAACTTTAATTACTTCTTTATTAAGTAACCATAATAAATTTTTGGTTGTTAGACATCCTTTAATTGTAACCTACTGCCTACCTTAAACTAGTTTAAAACTCAGCAGCGAGCCAACATACCAAACCACAGAATCTAAACTAAATCTCAAAAATCCAAAACATGGATCCTTTTCCCCAAAACCCTTATCGCTTTGTTGACCTTTTAGCTTCCCAAACCATAGAGTTAGAGTCCCCTGAGCTTCCTACGTTTAGCAGCCAGGGCTTTGAGGATCCTAAACCTTCAGAGAGGAGAAAGTGGACAGTGAAGGAAGACACGGTCCTCATCAGTGCTTGGCTTAATACAAGTAAAGACCCCATTGTCAGCAATGAGCAGAAGGGAGTGGCCTTTTGGAAGAGAATAGAGGAGTACGTTAACTCAAGCCCCCAACTCATTGGCAATGGTCATAGACCTGCTAGTCAATGCAAGCAGAGATGGGGAAGAATCAACGAGCAAGTGTGTAAGTTCGTCGGAAGCTATGAGGCGGCGTTGAAGGACCTAGGCAGTGGGGAAAATGATAATGATCTCATGACAAAGGCCTCTGACTTCTTCCTTAACGACTACAAGGCCAAGTTTGGTCTTGAACATGCGTGGAGACTGCTTCGCTTTGACCAAAAATGGCGAGCAAACTCTCTATCCAGAGATGGTGCGAAGGAGAAGAGGAAGGAAACTGTAACGGACGTGCCTGACATGGAAGAGGTCAGGCCTCCCGGGGTTAAGGCGTGCAAAGCAGCCAAGCGCAAGAAGAATGGCAAAGAAGCTGCGTACGAACAAATGCAGACTATGCTGACTATGAAAGAGTCCATATCAAAGAACAAGTTGCTTGAGCGTCTCCTAGCTCGCCAAGATTCACTCTCTGATGTAGAGGTGACTTTGAAGAACAAACTCATCCGAGAAATGATTTGATGTGGTATGGAATGATTCTTTTTTTCTTGTTTAGTTTCCTGAAAAGCTAAGTTGTCTTGTTTACTTATTTAGTTCCCTGTGTTGTTTTCTTGTTTAGCTAAACTTGTATTGTTTTCTGCTTTAGCTAACTTGTATTGTGGTCTTGTTTAGTTTCTAGTTCTAGTAGCTAACTTGTATTGTTTCTTTGTTTGTTTCTTTGTGCAGGTCACGGGAAGGTTCACGGGAAGGTTCACGGGAAGTTGTTGTTGGCAGCTGTTGTTTGTTTTTTCTGCAATTATTTTCAGTAGTATGTATGTTCACGGGAAAGGCTAAAGTGCAGTATTTTGTATGTTTCTGCACTTGGTTTTCAGTAGTATGTATGTTCACGGGAAAGGCTAAAGTGCAGTATTTTGTATGTTTCTGCACTTGGTTTTTAAAATATCTGCTTCTGTAACTCTATTTATAAACTCGTGTATCAATCTCATGTTTTCTATCTATGTCTGAAAAAAAAATCTCTCTACTTCATGTCTTTTTGTTTGATTCTCATCCTTTCTATCAACCTCAACTATCATTCTCCATCTATCTAAACCACGACTATCATTCTCATTCTTTCTAAACCTCAAGCAAATCACATCCTTTAGAAAAAAAAACACTTAACCAAATTCTCAGCAAACCCAAATTGCCAAGAACACTCAAACTCCTAAAGTTCAAGCTCCTAAAGTGAAATTCAAGGTCAACGGCCACAATTATCGTATGGCATACTATCTTACCGACGGGATTTATCCTAAATGGTCAACATTTATCCAATCCATCCCACTACCTCAAACTCCTAAAGCAGAGCTATTTGCTGAACGTCAAGAATCCACCAGAAAAGATGTTGAACGTGCTTTTGGAGTATTGCAATCTAGGTTTGCAATAGTTAAAAACCCAGCTCTACTATGGGACAAGGAAAAGATCGGCAAGATTATGAGAACTTGTGTCATACTGCACAATATGATAGTCGAGAACGAACGAGACAGCTACACGCAATACGACACATCTGAATTTGAATCCGGAGAATCAAGCAGAAGTTCACATGTTGATTTGTCGTACTCTACGGATACCCCTTCCACTGTCGGGAATATGTTTGGCATACGCAATGAAATTAGGGATCATCAGATACATGCTCGTTTGCAAGCTGATTTAGTTGAAAATATATGGCAAAAGTATGGTAATCAAAATGAATAATCTTTCTATGTTTCCAATTTCTCTATGTATTCAATAAAACATTTTAAACATTAATGTATTCTCAATGTATTCAATAATATTATCTTTGTATTGAATAATATTTATTTGTCAAAAAAAAAAAAATTAAAAAAAAAATATTATTTTATTCCTAAGAACCCGGATTTCGGGTTCACTAATGGAGGTGCATATATAAGACGGGTTCATCACTATTTATGACCCCACCAAAAAATAATAAAAAATGCCTATGAACCCCATAAGGGGGTTCACTAATGGGCATGCTCTTAGGGTTGAGGATGCTCAGAAGAGCTTCTTGAGAGTTACGCATGCGCAAAGTGAAATGGGTCCCTTCCCCTCCCACTTGGTTACGTCAAGTGTGTATGAATTTTTAAGGGCCATCTTCCAGATCCTAGGAGTCCAAGTCTAATCACTGTCAATCCCAGTGTTATAATCTTTCCAAATATCACTACACGACACGAATTTTCACATAGACAATCTTTGTTTTTGTAATTTGATGCTTAATATTATCTTTCTTTTTCAAGAATTATATTGACTTGGACGTACGGTATCTGTGACAAGATACTTTTACCAGGCTTTCGGCTTCATAAATTTCAAACTTTGCGGCTGCTTTCTCGTGGATTCCGTCGAGAGTGGAACTTCCCCCAAATACAATTATTGTCGATCTTCGCATGCATATGAAGATTGGAATTCTGATTATGTGGACAATGGATGAATAGATACATTTCAAAATACAACTCATCATTAACTAAGCAAACTTATTGAGAGATTTTCGAACATGGGTATGTGTTCAAATGTTGAGAACCTCATTCAAAATTATCTATAATGAAATATTTTGAAATACCATTGAATAAAACCACTTAGTTTTATATCATAAAGTTTTTTTTTGTGAGATATTAGCATCAGTGCCTGCTCTTGCCATGTGTACATGATGTTATGCACGGATTCACCAAAATCTAAAACAATCAACTAAAATTTTTGTTGTGACGGATCAGATGCATTCCTGGGTCAGATGCTCTATTAGAGCCAGACCGAATGCCCGTCCGTCACCAGATGTCCAATCCCTCACTTATTATGATATTGTCCGCTTTAGGCTTAAGCCCTCACAGATTTTTTCTTGGGTCGTTACTCCCAAAATGCCTTATATTAAACTGGATGTCCATGCTGAAGGCCAGACGCTCAATTAGAGCCAAACGTCCGTCACCAGATATTCAATCCTTCGCTTAGTATGATATTGTCCGCTTTGAGCTTAAGCTCTCACAGATTTGTTCTTGGGTTGTTACTCCCAAAAAACCTCATATTAAGTGAGATTGGACCAACTATATATATTAGACTTTATTCTGTCTAATATCCGATGTGAGACTTAGATTGCCTTGTTCTTTATTCCGACAATTTTAAGGGTTTTTTACCAGTTACTTTTATTGGTCCTGAAACTAAAATTGCACATGGCCTAAAAGAAACACGAGCCGGGCCTGATTCTCATACGAGAAACTTTCAAATGGTATTGATTTCATGTACTAGTTATTCAACAAGGCATAACGATTGAGGTTGAAGGGCCTAGCTAGCGCCTTTTGAAAGATTAATTAATGGCTATAAAACGTTTTCTGAACATCAAGGTCCAAAGTGAGTTACTGGAATGGAATCGGTAGATAGATACATGAAACCGTTTATGACATAGAACAACAATCAAACAAAAAGTTGTGGTTTAAACCCTAAACCTAATTACCCACATGATCATAAGAATTGATTACTTGTTAAGGAAGAAATATTGTTGCAGACCTTGATGAATAGGGTTCACAGCTGCGGCCTAGATCGTGAGTCCTTTCGAGCTATTACCTCCTGTTGTGCGACTGCTCTTACAACTCATCGGTTTAATGTTTTTGCTTAATTACTCGGAAAAACGAACGGGTATAGCAAATTGAACCGACTTTGTTTGCGCTTAAAATTCAAACATTTTTTTTTTTGACAAAGAAAGTTCAAACATTATCCAAATTATTTTTCAATTAAAGATTTATTTCTGTTTTTTTTGTACAGAAGAGTTTTGTTTTGGTACTGAAATTCATAAGAGAGTTTTCATGGCAATGCGTTATATGCTTCCCAGGAATTGGCAACATTTTTGTTTGTCGTAACGTATCATAAGGTTTTTGTTTGTGCTGCTGATACATAGTAACATATAGATAATGAAAGAAAATATTAATCCGAAACTCAACACGAACATTTCGCCACACCACACCCTTTGTGTGCTTTATCCAATATCTCCTTTAAAGTCTCCAAGCGTAGAGTGATAGAGAGGCCACAGCTAACTTATTTCACCAGAACAAAGGTCTGCTCTGGAAGCAATTTCTTGTATCACAAGTAACAAAGAGGCTGCTTGTTTAACCTATAAGCGAGATAATTTAATTAGAGTTTTTCTTTTTGTTATTGTCGTACGTTGCAGATAATCAAAAAGCAGCAAAGCATGTTGCCAAGGTTCAATCCAACAAACCCATTGGCTTGCATGTCCGTTCTTGAGGATGTGACCAGTAACGCAAAGCAGATTCAAGACTCCGTGTTGGAAGCAATACTTTCACGTAATGCTCAAACCGAGTACCTTAAAGGTTTCCTCAACGGTCAACTCGATAAGAAAAGCTTCAAGAAGAACGTACCTCTTGTAACATACGAAGATTATCGCTCTTATATTGATCGTATCGCTGATGGAGAGTCCTCTAATCTCATATGTGATCGACCCATCAGTCTTTTCTTGGCCAGGTATCTCAAAACAACACACCTTGGTTTCCAAATATAACAACATACCTTGTCTTGATCTGGAAATGTATGAAGAAAACGTTTATCTGCTATGTGATCATTATGTGTTAACTAAAACAATTTATTTGTTCAAAAAAAAAACAATTTAAAAAAAAACTAAAACAATTTAAAAAAAAATTCTTAAAAAGACTCGGAGCTCTCTGAATTATAATGTTCACCACATATATATATATTAAAATCATAGTGGTAGAGTTTTTAAAAATGATTATTAAGAGGTACATGCTATAGAATAGTCACTTATCCGAAAGATTTTTAGATAATTCTATCAAGTTTTTTTTTGAAAAACTTGTTTAACAAAAAAGAAGTTTTTAAAAGATTCTCTCATAATATTAACACACTGTGAGAAACTTTAGTTGAAAAACTCTTGATGATGATAGCCTAGAAACCTAGTCTTTAATACATAACCTAAAATGAAATAAACCCACATGCAGATTCTAAATTCCTCTTATTAATCTTGAATAATGTGCATTAAACTGAAGTATGGAATATGTAAAGAGTTAAGGAAGCGTTTGTTCTATGCAGCACGGGTACTTCAGGAGGATTCCCGAAGCTAATTCCTTTGACAGCAGAGGACATGGAACAGAGGATACTGTTTGCATCTCTCTATGCACCTCTAGTCTTCAAGTAAAGAGTTCCAAACACTACCATGTTTCTTCTTGCTTTGTTAACAAAGAGTGTATGTTGTTAACCGAAGGAAAATCCTTTTTTTTTGTTACTGCTTGCAGGCACATAAGAGGGTTAACCGAAGGAAAATCTCTCATGTTCTATTTCGTGACCCGAGAAAGCGAGACTGCCTCTGGGTTGATCGTGAGGTTTATGTTAACTTGTGTCTTAAAAAGTGTGAACCCAAGCAACATATTTCTCTGGTAAATCAACAAAAAACTTTTCTCCCACATTACATTCACTCTTTCAATTAGGATTTCACTGAAGCCAGAGCCGATCACTACATATACAAGTGAAAATATTGGACTATGCCTACAAAATTTAAGAAATAATTTACACAAACATAGATTCCAAAAATATTTACTAAAATTTTACTCATTATTTATAACCCTTAAAATCTCATGGCCGCCTTGAAGAGTCAGGATTAGGGCATGATTAACTCCGGTCTCTTAGCCGGGGTTCTTAACTTATGATTTGATATTTGTTTGGTTTTATTTTTATATTTTTCGGTTAAAAAACGGTTTTTATATCTTTTATTTAATAGACGGTTCTTAGCTTTTTTTAGTTAAAATCTAAGAAAAACTAAGAACCGTCTCTTAGCCGAAGTTAAGAACCCTAGTTAATAGATTGGGGTTGATAATGGTCTTATCCTCCTAGGTGCTGCTAGTGTATTTTATAATGTATTTGTTATACGGTTTTACAGGGATCGAGTACAAGTAAGCCCGCATGAGATTTCGACTTGTGTAGATACAGCTCAAGCCATGTATTGTCAATTGCTATGTGGACTTGTACAACGAGAAAATGTAGCTCGCCTCGGTGCACCCTTTGCTTCTTCCTTCCTCAAAGTAATAAACTTCTTGGAAGATCACTGGAGTGAGTTATGCTCGAACATAAGGACAGGCCGTGTCAGCGACTGGATCACAGACCCTCAATGTGTTTCAGGGGTCTCTAAGTTCCTCACCGCTCCGAATCCAGACCTAGCGAGCCTGATCGAGCAAGAATGTAGTAAAACATCATGGGAGGGAATAGTGAAGAGACTATGGCCAAAAGCAAAATGCATAGAAGCTGTTGTTACTGGCTCCATGGTACAATATGTTCCTTTACTAGAATTTTATGGTGGAGGTCTTCCTTTGATTTCATCTTGGTACGGAAGCTCTGAGTGTTTCATCGGCATTAATGTGGATCCTCTGAGCAAGCCTTGTGATGTGTCGTACACCATTGTTCCAAGTATGGCGTACTTTGAGTTCTTAGAGGTCGAGAAAGACCATCAAGAAACTGGTCATAATCCTACAAAGAACCCTGTGGTCGTTGATCTTGCCGATGTTAAAATTGGACATGACTATGAACTTATTATCACAACATTTTCTGGTACGTGCATGTAAATATTTAAAATAAATTTTATTTTAGTTGTTTTACGTTTGAAAATCATTTAATCGTATCTTTGTATATGAAGAGGATTTTATTTTTTGCAGATTCTTGTTGGTGAAGACAATAGAATATAATATAAAATAAACATTTTAATTGTTTTATATTTAAATAAATTTTGTTTTAGTTGTTTTACTTTTGAAAAATAATAATTTAATCGTATATTTGTATATGAAGAGGATTTTTTTTTGCAGATTCTTGTTGGTGTGAAGACAATAGAATATAATATAGAATAAACATTTTAATTTATTTTGTTATTATGTGTCACAAAATCTATGTATGGTTTTACAGGTTTGTATAGGTACCGCTTGGGGGATGTTTTACGAGTGACTGGTTTCTACAACAACGCACCACAATTTTATTTTGTAGGAAGACAAAAAGTTGTTCTAAGCATGGACATTGATAAGACCTACGAAGAAGACTTGCACAAGGCAGTAACAAACGCAACGTTCTTGCTCGAGCCACATGACCTAATGCTCATCGATTTCACTAGCCGTGTGGATTCATCCACGTTTCCAGGACACTACGTGATCTACTGGGAACTCGGGAGAAAACTCAAGGACGCAAAAGTGGAGCCACACCGCCATGTCTTAGAGGAATGCTGCTTCACCATTGAGAAGTCTCTCAACTCTGTGTACAGAAAGTTACGTGAGAATGATGGTACCATTGGTCCACTTAAGATTAAGGTTGTTAGGCGTGGCGCCTTTGACGAGCTCATGAATTTGTTTCTGGCTAGAGGCTCTTCTGTGAGTCAGTACAAGACCCCGAGGTCGGTGACGAGTGAAGAAGCTATGAAGATATTGGAAGAGGCAGTTGTTTCCGAGTTTCTTAGCACGAAAACTCCGACGTGGGAACCACGTGAGATGCACTCTGGCCGATAAAACCGTAGTCACGTTAATGTGTGACAGTGTGAGACTTCGCTTATAATATGAATAACGTCGCTATATATACAGTATACTATAAGACTTGTGGAATATTTTCCTTTTATTATCACATAAGAACGATTACATAATCGACTTGTGGGATCTTTTCCTTTTATTATCACATAAGAACGATTACATAATCGAATATGTAAGTCCATCACAATCGTCGAGTCATGTTCTACTATATATCTTTCACGCGCCTATAAGGTGGAGACCTGCTCTTATGAAGATGTGTTGAACTAGAGTAGCTTATTCTTCACATGCTCGATCCAATGTTTTTAGACGCCTAAAGCACACAATTTTTTTTTTTGCCATAAACCATTACACTAAGAAACTGATATCCCAATGTATATATTCTATATATTTTTGTTCAAATTTTGGCGCCTAAGAGCATGTTTATCGTGAAACTCTTTTTTGAGGTGCTTAGAAATTTTTTTTTTTTTACTTTTCTTTCTTTTTCGGATTTTTTTTAAAAAAAAAAAATTAAAAAACAACCAATTGCGGGTCGCCACGTGTCAGTGGGGTCCGTAAAATAGTGAAGCACCGAAGTAAAAGAACGCTTGCACGGGAGCTGGAGGCGTCGAAGCTTCTTCTTTTTGTGGGGCCATAGGTGATAAACACTGCTTTTTTTCCAGCGATAAACGTGCTCTAAAGTGGTTGAAAGCCATCCTGATTCTGCACTAGCAGTATGACCAGCTAACATGGAGGGACAAACGTTAACGGTGCATTGCCCCTTGTATCTTAATAGTTAAAGAGATCAATATTTTTATAACAATTACATATTTTATATAATTGTAAATATAAATATTCAATAAATATTGTTGAAAAGGTTCTAAAAATATTTTACATGTGCATATTTTATTTTCATTACGAATTTTATAAAGATGTTAATGATAATTTTAAATATATTTAAATTTTAAATAAATAGAAATATTAAGAGATTATTATTTTTGCTTAGGGGCTCAAATAAATGTTAACTAGCCCTGACTAGGAGTTAGATGTCCAACACCAGTCGGTAGTGGCTATAAAATACTGTACTAACCAAACGCCAACGGTCCAACATGTTTGTACTTCTACATTAGTTTCATAAACAGTTTTATGACATGTGACAATTATCTAACAAAAACACAGATAAACAAACCTACTACTGTCAAGGCCATATAACACTGGTGTTCGTCAACTCTATATGTTGAAAGGTTGAGGCATTTTAAGGAAAACTGATAACTTACAAACATATAAACTTAATTAATCAAATAAAACAAAGTTTATATTATTGGTAACAAATGACAAAATATACAGGAACAGTTAGGGTTTAATTTTGGATGTCGTTAATCTGCTTGTATATTCTAAATATCTTAAAAGTACACTTTAAATTTTAAACGTTTACAACAATCTTATTAGTTAGGAGACGTTACCTAACATCTATATGTAATTATCTCTCTTCTTCTCGTTGCTTCTCCCCTCTTTTAAGCTATGCAAACTCATGAGGTGGACTGGTGGAGCATTGCGGTCCAACCAAATGAACTATACGGATCAGACTTGCCACTATCATGAAAACCCCTTGTAGCATCTGGACCACATGGTTTTAACTTTTTGTTTTGGGTGCTATTTCAAAAGATTAGGCAATGTAGTAGCTTAGGTGGAGCATTGTTGTCCATAGGGGTGGACACAGATCGAATATCCGGTTTTTCGAAGGTATTTGTGATTTGTTTCGTATGTTATGGATAACTGATTTTGGTATTTGCTTTGATTCGGAAAAATACGGATATCCGGAAAAACGGATATCCGGAAAATAAATAGATATTTACGAATACTTACTAATATCTCATCCGTTACAGATAATCTTAAAAATTTGATATAAATTTATTTTGTAAAATATTTTGATATATAAAATAAAAATAAAGAAATAGTGAATTTACATATTTTTTAATTTTTTAAAGTTTAAGTTACAACTATAATAACACAAAACTTAACAATTTTTTTAAATTTTCATAATTAGTCAAATCATAAGGTAATAATAATTTTATACATTTAAAATTTTAAATATAGTAACAATATACATGTATTTATATATTTCCGGATCGGATCGGATATCCGCTTTCCAAAATTTTAATATTTGTGATTTGCTTCAATTTTAATGGATATTGTTTTTTAGTATTTGCTTTGATTCAAAAGTTTACGGATATCCGAAATTTTTGGATGATGAATAACGAATCAAATTAAATTTAATGGATAAAATACCCAACCCTAGCTGTCCAACCAAATGAACTTTTTGTTTTAACTTTTTGTTTTGGGTGCTATTTCAAAAGATTAGGCAAAAGATTAGAAAAGTTATGAATGAGACAAAAAAAAGTTACAGTTGGCGTAGAGAGAGGTAAGACCACCTTCAAAGGGGTATCCATGAGGGTTTCTTATGGTTTTAAATATTTATTTATTCAAATTTAAATCAAAAAGAGGAAAAATAGATAGATATGGTTCCAAAATTTTTATTTTTAGAATCAATTCTAAGTATTATGTATCATTTCTAAGAGGGTAAAATTTTAAAATAAAAAAATATAAACCAAATTTTTGAAACTTAGAACCTTTATTTGATTCTACCATTGGAGGAGTTAAAACTAAACAAATATCTAAAACTTTTAATTTGATTATTTTCAATTTAAATTTTTATTTAGAACTCTAACAACATATTTATTGTTGGAGATGGTCTAAGAGGCCAGATCTCTTTGGCATGGCCAGAACAGTGGTTTTGTTCTTCACTCTTTTGTAAGAAGTAATAGGCAAAGTTCACAAAAAAAAAAGAAAAAAATGTTACCAAGGTTTGATCCAACAAACCAAAATGCGTGTCTGTCTGTGCTTGAGGATACGACTAGTAACGAAAAACAGATTCAAGACTCCGTGTTGGAAGCAATACTTTCATGTAATGCTCAAACCGAGTACCTTAGAGGTTTCCTCAACGGTCAACTCGATAAGCAAAGCTTCAAGAAGAACCTACCCATTGTGACCTACGAAGATTGTCGCTCTTATATTGATCGTATTGCTAATGGAGAGTCCTCTAGTCTCATCTGTGATCGACCCTTCATTGTTCTCTTGACCAGGTACCCTTTTGAATCTTGAAATCTCTGCATATTCAGTGCAAACGCAGTTTCTGCTACGTGAATGAATCTATGATGACTGAAAACAAATTCAAAGCTTTTGATATTGTAATGTGAAATGCAAGATTTGGAAAAACTAAGTTTTGAGTAGATTCTTAGAAGAGCCTTGAAATCTGGGCTCTTATGAAATTTCAGTTTCTTAGACCATGATTAACAATCTCTTAACTGAGGTTTTTAGCTTCGGCTTCTTAGTTTTTCGAAGATTTTAACTAAAAAAAGGTAAGAACCGTTTTTTACATAAAAGATATAAAAGCCGTAAAAGTGTAAAATATTTTTGTCAAATCATGAGTTAAAAACTCCGGCTAAGAGACCGGGGTAATCATGCTCTTAATTCCTCTTTTTATTTTTGCAAAAATAAAATAAAAAAACATTTAAAGGAGGAGTTCCAAAGCTGATACCTTTGACAGCAGAAGAAATGGAACAGAGGATATTGTGTGCATCTCTCTTTAATCCTATGCTCTCCAAGTAATGAGTTTCAAACTCCAACTTGTCTTTTTTTTTGTTATTTCCAAAAATAGTAAGTAAACCAAAACTCCTTCTTGGTACTATTTGCAGGCAAATCGAAGGGATTAGTGAAGGAAAAACTCTCATGTTTTATTTTGTGACAAGAGAAAGCAAAACACCCTCTGGATTAATGGTCAGGACTATAATAACTTGTGAAGACACTACACAGAGCATGTACTGCCAACTACTTTGTGGGCTTATACAAAGAGGAAATGTATCTCGACTTGGTGCACCATTTGCTTCTTCCTTCCTCAAAGTAATCAAGTTCCTGGAAGATCATTGGAGTGAGTTATGCTCCAACATAAGGACAGGCCGTGTCAGCGACTGGATCACAGATGCTCAGTGTGTTTCAGGGATCTCTAAGCTCCTCACCGGTCCAAATCCAGAACTAGCGAGCCAAATCGAGCAATAATGTAGTAAAACATCATGGGAGGCAATTGTGAAGAGACTATGGCCCAATGCAAAATGCGTCGAAGCCATCATTACCGGCTCCATGGAACAGTATATAATATACCAATGCTGGAATTCTATTGTGGCGGTCTTCCTTTAGTTTCATCATTATATGTTTGCTCTGAATGTTCCATAGGTGTCAATATAGATCCTTTGAGCAAACCTTGTGATGTGTCTTACACCATCATCCCAAGTATGGCATACTTTGAGTTCTTGGAGACAAAGAAAGACCATCAAGAAACTGGTCATGGTCCGGCAGAGAACCTTGTGGTTGTCGATCTTGCTGATGTTAAAGTTGGACATGATTATGAACCTGTGGTAACAACGTTTTCAGGTAAGTCTCTATTTGTAAATAGATGTAGTTTTGAACATTTATTACAGTATTAAGCATTAACTAAATACTACTCTCCCCTTTTGAAAAATCCATATTTATAAAAATACAGTATAACTTCTTTAAATTAATATTTTATAAATTAATGTACACTAAAAATCACTATAAAAATAATATAATTTTATAGTTTCAAATTAAGTTTTTGGTTCAGTTAGTATATCCATAAATTAATAATCTTTATAAAACAATAAAAAATGTAGTTTTAATGTAGTTCCAATATTATTAATTTATAGAAGTTTCAATGTATATAGTTTTAAACATACAATTTTCCTGTTTAATGTATTTTTGCTGGTAAATTATAAACTATATAAAGATAATTGTGTTGTTGAAATTTTATCTAGTAAAATTTATAAGAAATAGTTAATTACAAAAAACAATGCATTAATAATAAAATTTTATATGTTTGATTAATAGTGTGAAAATTCTAAAACTTATATCTTTTTGAATCAGAGTGAGCATTATTTTTGGTGAAATATATAAGAGATTCCCAGTAAGGAATGACTCTTGTGTGTCAAGAATCTAGATTGTCGGATGATTGTTGACCCCAGCCCCTCGTTTTCTCGGAACCCTTCTCTTGTATCTTGCTTCTGGTGGCCGGCGGTGGTTGATTATCGCCGGTCGCCACCCCAAAATCGCTCCTTTTGTCCATCCTCAACCCTATCAAGCTCCGTTTTGCCCCTTCCTCCTTGCTTCATCTTCTCTAGTTCTTCGTCGGGATAGCGGCCGGATCCCGGCGAACCAAACCGGATTCTGGGTGCGTACCCAGCTTCCCCGGAGTGATGGCGAGGTAGTGGCTTCTCGGATCTGAACAGGAGGCGCCGTTTCGATGGTAGATCTAGGGTTAGACTTTCTGGTGGATTTGGGTCATGTTCACCTCGGAGGGTTCGCCGGAGCGAAGTGCGTCGCTGCTGCTGCGGCTCTGGTCAGCTTGCTGCCTCCCCTTGTCTCGCTCTGTACTCCGTCACCGGTTGCTTTGTTAGAACTTCCCCGATTGGATTTTCGGATCTAAATCGTAAAGGCGATATTGAGGGTTTCGCTGGGGACTTCTCTTCCGTTTATGTCTTTGTAGCAGTCACCATGGCGTTTTCTGTTTGGCTCTGTCCTGTCTGATGGCTCCAGATAGCTTAGGGTTTCTGCCGTTACTCTGTTTCTGTCTCTGCCTCGCGACGGGCTCTGAGCCGTTCTCGCCTGTTGATGGGAGTTCTCCTCCTCCGTTCTCATTGTTTCAGAAAGAAATCGATTATCGCTACCTGCCGTTTTGATACTCAGTTGCCGGTGTCTCTTGTGCTCTGCTCGTTCGACGGGACCGGAGTCGAGCCGTAAATTTCTCCGCTTCCGTCTGCTAGTACTTCACCAATGCTTCATCTGCTGGCCACTCCGTGTTGGTATGGATTCTCAGGGAGTTGGTTCATCGCATTTCCGGGGAGAGCAACGTCTGGAGTGGACTTCAAAGGTTGTGATAGCCGGACCAGGACCTTGTCAACCCTGCTTCGCCTGTCCTCCTGTCGTAGTCGCCCTCGGGATGGTCCGCGGCACCTCAGACCGTTCTCCGGTTGTTAACCCTTATGATCTCTTCTCTTGGTGTAGGCTCCGACATCAAGCTCAAGATGCGATCTCCTGAAGCAAATAAGCTGTTTTGAAGATGTAAAATGCCAAGCTTTAGTCATGTCCTATTGGATTAAGATTAAACCTTTCTTTGTTTTAGAGAGTCTTTTTTACCTTTTTTTGTGGCTCTCTTTAGCATGTTTGCTTTTATTAGCATCTTAGATTACCAGTTTTGATTCTTCAATAGCTTGTAATCTCATTGTGTCATTACTCATCTAATGAAAATTCACATACTTATCAAAAAAAAAAAAAAGAATCTAGATTGTTTTCTCACAATATGTATATATAACTTACAGGTCTGTATAGGTACCGTGTGGGAGACGTTTTACGAGTGACTGGCTTCTACAACAATGCACCACAAGTTCGTTTCGTCGGAAGACAAAAAGTTGTTCTAAGCATCGACATGGACAAGACCTACGAAGAAGATCTACTCAAGACAGTGACAAACGCAACGCTCCTGTTTGAGCCACATGACCTAATGCTCATTGACTTTACTAGCCGTGTGGATTCCTCCTCGTTTCCAGGACACTACGTGCTCTATTGGGAACTCGGAAGCAAAGTCAAGGACGTGAGGGTCGAGCCCGACCCTGAGGTTATGGAGGAATGCTGCTTCGCCGTTGAAGAGTCTTTGGACTCGGTGTATAGAAAAGGACGAAAGAATGATAAGAACATTGGACCGCTTGAGATTAAGGTTGTTAGGGGTGGCGCCTTTGATGAGCTCATGAGTTTCTTCGTGTCTCGTGGCTCTTCTGTGAGTCAGTACAAGACGCCGAGGTCATTGATGAATGAAGAAGCCGTGAGGGTATTGGAGGCCAGCGTTGTTTCAAAGTTTGTTAGCCGGAAGATTCCGTCGTGGGAGCTACATGAGCTGCACTCCAGCCGATAAAACCACTCGAGAGAAGGGAATTAATGAATAAAAGAGCAAATAAAACCCTGAAACAAATTATGAAATCGAATAGACAATAAGTCAATCATAATTGTTAGACCAACCGCATTAGCGAACCGGGAGACTCAGGTTCATAGAAACCTATTATTTTGATTTTTCTTTTTTTTCTTTCTCTTTTCTGTTTGATTTTTTTTTTTAAATTAATAATGGGATCAATCGTGGGCCGCTACATGGCGTGTGTCCATAAAATAGTAATGATACGAGTTCATCCAGATGTACTTCTCCGAGCCGAGTTCATCATTTCTGATTATTATAATATTTTTCTTTTTTGGAATCTGTGTGAGGTTCCCTTTACATCTCTTGATGGAGATGTTCTTAAGTCATGTTCTAAATCGTCTCATGGGATCAATCATGGAGTCTTTATGGATAAATTACTATTTCCACCTAAGAAATATCGTATAATAACAGTTCTACACAATCTTTCATATTTATCACAATTACATACACTTTAAATATATAAACATATTTACTTTCATTTACAAAAATCGAAAACCAAAACCACAAAAAAAAAATTGACTTCATTTTACTGATTTAAAATCTAAATAGATAACAAACTAGTTAAACCGATCAAACCAGTTGATATCGAACTGAAATTAAAACATGATCCAACTTGTTATTCAAATAATACTCGAATCAACTCTTTAATAAAATGTTGGATCATGTTCTATATTAATATTTGGATGATCAATTTTCAATTTCAGTTAGATATGTGTTATTATACAATTTGTGTTATGGGATTGTTTTGAATCAAGATCTCTCCAAATCATCACTATACTACTTTCATGTGATTATATATTAATTATTTTAAAATGTAAATATAAATATCAAGTTATCTTAATATTTTATTAATATTTTCTTTTAACAATTCAAAAAAAAAAGTAATTCACAATATTAAATCATGAATAAAATAAGAGTAAATATATAATTGATTTGGAAAAACAAGCGCATTTTGACTTCTCACTTCTCACAAGACGTTACGACACTGTTCTGCTTACTGCTTAACTTGAGCCATACGTGGACTTACGAAAGCAAGAGTCTTGGCGGGACCCACTTATATCATCCAACGGCTGCTACTCTTCCAGACACGTCACCGTCCCCAAAAAAAAAAAAAAAAAAATCAAACTCACAGATCCTTTCCACGGAGAGAGATCATCCCATCAA
>CAKOAT010101821.1:84887-126257 GCA_932364175.1 Eruca vesicaria subsp. sativa | reverse complement strand
CGCCCTCCTCCCCTGCGCCTTCTTCCTCCTCGACCTCGGCGGCGCCCCCGTCCTCTCCACCCTCACTATCGGCCTCCTCATCTCCTACGTCGCCGACTCCCTCAACCTAAAGCTCGGAGCTTTCCTCGGAATATGGACGTCTCTCCTCGCCGCACAGATCTCCTTCTTCCTCTCCTCCTCCCCCTCCCTCCCTCTCCCCTTCCTCTCCGCCTTCCTCTGCGCAGAGACCACTTTCCTCCTCGGAGTCTGGTCCTCTCTCCAATTCAAGTGGCTCCACATCGAGAATCCTTCAATCGTCGTCGCCCTCGAGCGTCTCCTCTTCTCCTGCGTCCCTTTCACGGCCTCCTCGCTTTTCACCTGGGCCACGATCTCCGCCCTTGGGATGAACAGCTCTTCCTCTTACTACTTCTTAGTGTTCGATTGCGTGTTCTATTGGATCTTCGCGATTCCTAGGGTTTCGTCTTTCAAGACCAAACACGAAGTTAAGTATCATGGAGGAGAGGCTCCTGATGATTGCTTTATCCTCGGAACATTAGAAAGTTGCTTCCTTTCTTTGAATTTGATCTTCACGCCCGTTTTATTCCACGTGGCGTCTCATTACTCTGTTTTATTCGCGTCGGCGGCGAGCGTGTGCGATTTGCTGCTTTTGTTTTTTATCCCTTTCTTGTTTCAGCTTTATGCCTCGACGAGAGGTGGGCTTTGGTGGGACTCTCATCGGATGAAGAGTGTTAGGGTTGTGAGTGGGGCGGTTGCTGTGGTTGTGGTTGTGATTTGTTTGGAGATTAGAGTTGTGTTTCGGTCGTTTGGGAAGTATATTCAAGTGCCGCCTCCGTTGAGTTATCTTCTGGTGACTACGACGTTGCTTGGTGGTGCTGCTGGTGCTGGTGCTTCGGTTCTTGGGATGGTCTCGAGTGGTTTTAGTTCTGCTGTTTTTACTGGTTTGGCTGTGGTTGTGAGTTCTGCGGGAGCTATTGTTGTAGGGTTTCCTCTTTTGGTGAGTGTTTGAAACAGCTTTCTGTTTACTTGGTTGCGATTAAACGAGTAGGTATCCAGTGAGTTTAGTTTCGTAATTATATGAGAAAGTTCAAACATGCATGTAGTAGCACCTTACATCATCATATTAGTCTTGTGGAACTTGCTGCAGCTCAGTTGATATAATTGTTTTTACTGTTTTACCGGTTCCAAGTAAAGCATTTGTTCATCTATGAAGTTTCTTTTTTGAAAGTTGAATTATATTATTTGCTTCATTTGTGAACTCCTGTTTTTGATATATGAGCACCACTATAGTAACAATGAAATTTCATTCTTTTATATTGCAGTTCATTCCGCTTCCTGCTGTTGCTGGGCTTTGTTTTGCTCGTTTTTTTACCAAGAAAAGTGTGCCTTCTTACTTTGCATTCGTTGCTCTTGGAAGCTTAATGGTTATATGGTTCGTAATGCATAATTACTGGGATTTAAACATATGGTTAGCCGGCATGTTCCTCAAGTCATTCTGTAAGCTTATAGTGGCTAACATTATCATAGCCATGGTCATCCCTGGTCTTGTTCTTCTCCCTTCAAAATTTCACTTCTTGACTGAAGCTGGTATGGTGGCCCACGCATTATTGCTGTGTTACATTGAGGACCGTTTTTTCAATTACTCAAGCATATACTATTATGGAATGGAAGACGATGTGATGTACCCTAGTTACATGGTTATCATGACGACGCTAATTGGATTGGCTGTTGTAAGGAGACTATTTGCTGATCGACGAATTGGTTCTAAGGCGGTCTGGATCTTGACGTGTTTGTATTCAGCAAAGTTGGCTATGCTCTTCCTATCGTCAAAATCAATTGTATGGGTGTCTGCAGCTCTATTACTGGCCGTTACCCCTCCCTTACTGCTTTACAAGTATGTACTAAGACATTCTAAGTTTTATAAATATGGTCTCATCTTGAACTTTAACATTGATTTTATTTCTATTGATGGAATGTGCAGGGAGAAGTCGAAATCTGCCTCTAAAATGAAACCATGGCAAGGTTATGCTCATGCCGCAGTGGTTGCTATCTCTGTTTGGTTTTGCCGGGAAACGATATTCGATGCTCTACAGTGGTGGAATGGAAGACCGCCATCTGATGGCTTGCTTCTTGGTTTCTGCATCGTTTTAATTGGTCTGGCCTGTATACCAATTGTTGCTCTCCACTTTTCCCATGTCCTGGTATGTCTGTTTACTGTTTACTATTATCTTGTTTCGTTTGTTGTATTTTCTGTCTGATTATCTAGATGTAGTGGTGCTGGAATTAAGGTCTTGATTCTAGGAGTTTAACTACTAAAAAGAGGTTCAGTTGTTGCTTTTTACTGATATGATTCTTTTTTTTGCAGTCAGCTAAGAGAAGCTTGGTATTGGTAGTGGCAACTGGATGCATGTTTATTCTGATGCAGCCACCGATGCCTATGACGTGGAGTTATCATTCAGAAATGATCAAGGCCGCTCGTCAGTCAGCTGATGACATTTCCATCTACGGATTCATGGCATCCAAACCAACTTGGCCGTCTTGGTTGTTAATTGTGTCACTCCTATTGATTCTTGCTGCTGCCACATCTCTAATCCCAATCAAATACGTAGTAGAGTTGAGAGCATTTTACTCCATCGTCATGGGTTTAGCTCTTGGTGTTTACGTATCTGCAGAGTTCTTTCTACAAGCTGCCGTTCTACATGTTCTGATTATTATAACAATGGTGTGTGCCTCAGTTTTTGTCATCTTCACCCATTTTCCATCTGCTTCAAGCACAAAGCTCCTTCCCTGGGTGTTTGCTCTTCTCGTGGCTCTATTTCCAGTGACATATTTGTTAGAAGGGCAGGTCAGAATTAAAACTCTCAGTGATAATGTTGCCTGGGGTTGGGATGCAGGGGAAGAGGATAAGAAAGTCACAACAATGTTGGCGATTGAAGGTGCAAGAACATCTCTTCTAGGTCTCTATGCAGCGATATTCATGCTCATAGCTCTCTTGATTAAGTTTGAGCTCACTTCGCTTTTGCGTGAGAAAGTATCTGAGAGGACTGGTCAGTCACAAACCCAAGGAGGCGCTAGGGGGATGTTCCCAACACGAATGAGGTTGATGCAGCAACGCCGGGCCACCTCGATCCAAAGTTTTGTAATAGAGAAAATGTCAGAAGATGGAGCGGCCTGGATGCCAGCGGTTGGTAACGTTGCCACCATTGTGTGCTTTGCCATATGCTTAATTCTTAACATCCACCTCTCAGGCGGCTCAAGCCATGCGATCTTCTTCCTGGCTCCTATCTTACTTCTCCTGAACCAAGACTCTGATCTCTTATCTGGGTTCGGCGATAAACAGAGATACTTCCCGGTTGTACTAGCCATATCAACATACTTGGCTTTATCCTCTCTCTACTCTGTATGGGAAGAAGTTTGGTTCGGTGGAAACACAGGTTGGGGAATAGAAATCGGAGGCCGTGAATGGTTCTTTGCGGTGAAGAACCTAGCTCTCCTAATACTCACAGCACCAGGTCACATTATATTCAACAGGTACGTGTGGAGTTACACCAGTAAACAGTCAGACGCGTCGCCGATGCTTACGCTGCCACTTAGCTTTGCAGCCGTGGTGATAACAGACGTGTTTCAGGTTCGGCTTCTTGGAGTTTTAGGCATTGTTTACTCTTTGGCTCAGTATGTGATATCTAGGCAACAATACATTAAAGGGCTGAGGTATATTTAGACAGACGTAGGAGGATTAGTATGTATGTCTCAGCCTTTTTTTGGTGTAACAATGTTTCATTTACTTCTTGACCTTTTTGTTTCTCGGTTGATGAATTGAAAATTGCAGAGATACGTTTACAGGACCTTACTCTTATGGTTTTCGTACAAACAAACGAATCTTAGGAAGATACAGTTTATGTTGTTAATATATAAGTAGAACAGAACATACACTTTCGTGTCCTTAAAAAGATGCTCTGCTCTTGTCTTCCTCAGTTTCAACAGCTCTGTACTTGTACCTATGAGCTGACCAAAGGAAAACACAGAAGTTCAAAAGGCTCAGAAGCGTGAGCAGCCAGTACAAATAATCGAATCTCCCAGTGTTAATGTTCTGCGATAACCACGAGTTCCCATCTGAGTTTCTAGTCGCTGCCTTCACTATGTTGTTCAAGATGGTGGCTGCAAAACACCCTAACCCCCCAGCTAGCGCAGCGTAAGCTGAACCAATACTCTTCATAGCATCAGGTGCTTCCTCGTAAAGGAACTCTAGTAGTCCAACGATGCAGAAAACCTCTGCTATACCGATGAGACAGTACTGGATTAACAACCAGTATGCTGTTAGATCAGGCATTTGGGTCAAAAAGTTGAACTCGAAATCATGTTGTATCGCGTAATGTCTCCTGTAGTTCTCAAACAGTCCAGCCCAAGCTACTGATATGATTGAAACTGCTAGCCCTATCCCCACCTATTACAAAAACCATTATGCAAGTGATGAATGATATGATTAGATATGGAAAAGTTGAGCACTGAGTAATATTCACCCTTTGAAGCTGGGAAGCGCCATGGGGGTTGCCAGTGATTCTTCTGGTGATAGGGACGAAGACAGAGTAATAAAGGGAGAGAATGAGGAAAATGCTGAGTCCTGGAAAGACAGGCATGCATGTCACCGGAAGCTTGAGGTGTTGAATGTGTGTGTTGAGTGTATAAGCTTGTTGCACTGAGAGTGTTAGATACTCTGTGAGGACAAGACTCAGCATCACAGTACATGCTGGTATTGGAATCAGTCTTATCAAAATCTTCACTTCCTCCACTTGTGTTACTGTACATAGCTTCCACGGAGACGGCTCTAGTCCATCTTCTTTCAGCTGAAGTGCCGCCTTGTCTAGCCATCTGCAACCACAAATCAAACATGTGAGACCAATCCAAAACCATAACCAAAGATGCAACTTACCTGAAATCTTCTGTATGAGGGATTTTGCGACTGCCATTAATAGCAGACTTCAAGCCTGGAACCTCGTAGAGACCGATGAACTCGCTGCTTGTAAAAGCTGCACGTCGTTTGCGAAAAGCAGCAACTAGTACCTGAGCAACCCTTGTCAAGGGACTACCACCAGGCAACCTATGCCGATAAAGCGGTGTGCCAGCAAAAAACAAAGCATTAGAAATGGCCATAGCTATGGCCAATGTGCCAAAAGCCATACCCCAACCATGTTCCATCTGAACATACACTACCAAAGTGAAGGCAATGATTGCGCCTAAAGTGACAGACAAATAGAAGAAGTTGAAGAATCGGTCTAAATGTGTCTTATAGTCTTTGCTCTTCTCATCAAACTGGTCTGCACCAAATGAGGAAACACATGGCCTTATACCAGCAGCACCGAATCCGGTTATGTAGAGAACCGTGTAGAGGTAAAGCATTTGCCAAGATTTGGCTGGTTGGCAGTTTCCTAAGAGCAATGATAACTGGTCACAGTTGCTCTGGTCTGGTACGAACATCTTCAAACTTGCCCCTAGTGTTATTCCTATCAACCCCTTCTCACAGGTCAAAATAAATCAGATATTAGGATCATATTTTAGCATTTGCATCCAAATCACTCTAATACGTTGAACTAGTGCTTACCACAAGATACATGGTAGTGAAAATGGCAATAGTCCAGTAACGACCCAAGTATGCGTCAGCCAAGAAACCTCCAAGAACAGAGGAGGCCTGAGAGATGCCAAGGAAGTTATTGACTGCGTTTGAAGAACTCTCAAAAGGTCTATGCATCACGTAAAACATGAAAGCCACCATGTTCACAGATAGTCCGAAGTAAGCCATTCTCTCTGCCATTTCATTTCCTAAGATTGCAACCAAACCAAAACGTAAAGCTTCATGTTGAACTTGTATTCAACAAAAAAGATATACAAAAGTTACCAAAAATGAAGAGAGCTGCGATCCAACCACCGGTTTTGGAAAGATTGGCGATGGGTTTGCCATGGATGTTAACAGGAGTGGTACCTCCAGTATAGCCACGGCCAAGAGCAAGACGTCTGTTATCTGATTCCAAGAAGAACACACTCAACTCCTTCCTATGCACTGAAGAGCTGGAACAACCTCCAGGCGTCAACGGGGATTTAATCTCTGATACAACCATGTTGGATCTGTTCTCATAAAACCATGGAACTAGGAGTCTCTTAACAGTGATGAAATAAAAGCAAGAGAGAGAGAGAGAGAGCTAAGAGAATAATTGATATAATAACCAAAACACAATCCGCAAGAAGAAAGTGACGTTTGAGGATTGGTGTTAGAGAAATGTATAAATGCAGAGTAGCTTAAGAATTGAAAGATGGGAATTAAATAGACGGAGCTAGCTGGTGAATGGTAACAGAGGAGTAGATGCATTAACTGCACGTGGGGGGGAGTCCCATACTATTGTTGACAGTTTTAAACGTTCAAGAGAGAGATCATGTTTCTTGATACATACATATATAGAAGTGAAATTAAAATCATTGCTTGGTTTGTAAATTGGAAGACAATAAATTTGGTTCTAGGGCTTTTGTACAATGCGTCCCTGCATCTTGTTTTTTTTTTTTTTTAATTCAGTCTACATTGATGATGACTCTGACACTGAACAGACATTTGCAGCTATGCAATAAAGTCAAACAACAGAAGCTAACACTGGTTTGTGTTCATATTTAATTAGATAGAGATTATTGAAACCAATTCATACCACACCCCTATGCAAGTACTCAAATAGGACATTAGGTAGACTCGTCTCTTTAGTAAATTAATTTTGAACGTGTATATACTCATTACAAGGTCTTGAAGCTTATAAATGAGACTTTTAACATTATATGCATATATCAACTGAGCTCAATGTATACAATTGTGTTGTTGAAGTATACACATGACAAAATAAAAATATATACGTCAGTGTAGGAGTAAATGGTCCATGTTTTTATCAATTTGGTACGATTTTGAGGAGTTCAACATCAAAGAGAAGTGTCTTGTCTATGAGACCTTGGTTCCTGAGCACAAAATCTAATGCACGCTGTCCCTGCGCGCCAACATCAAGGAAAACATTATAAATGAAGCCTTTCTCATACATACATACATACACAAACTAATAGAAGACTTACGGAGAAAGTTGTCGGTCTCGGCCCACTCTTGTTGTAGTCATTTTCAGGGTATCCTAGCTCTGGAGGTACAACCAACCTGCAATACCAAGCTAATTATTACACTGATTCATTGAACCATAACCAATGTATGTGAGACTCAGATCTCTTCTTCTACAATTCATCCAAGGAGGAGGTTAGTTTTTCTGTCTACTATATGAATGGAAAAACATATGGAAGGATGTGTAGATTGAGAGATATTTAGAAAAGATGTGGAACCTTCTGATACCACCAAGAGCCATCCCTGACACGGCCTCCTCAAAAGCAGGTATCACCTGGAACACCAAAGCCATGCAGCATCGAGAAAGAAATTATTCATACCCTCAGCAATAGAGTCCAAATATCAACTAGAAGAAGGTAGAAGTTGCACACACCTCATTAGATCCCAAGGTAAATTTGAAAAACTCCTTTTCATCCCCCTACAGATTCACAGAAAGAGCACTTTTATTAAGGACTGAATCACTGTTTCTAATGAAGTAACAACAAGAGCCAAAACGTTTTCATACTTCAAACGAGCCTCCTTTTGTTTTATTGCGTGCTTCGAATATACGGCCATAGTAACCTATTGTGTAACCATCCCAGTCAACCTGACATACACATACAAGTTATGGTCTTTGAAACATTATAAAATGAAGTCCAAATTCTACATACATAGCAGACTTGAAGGATTATAACCCATAGAATAGATATTCATAATAAAATCTCCTCCTTACCACAACTTTTTCTCCCTTCTTTGGTATAGGCCCAGTTCCTACTCGCAAATCCTGCACTCATATCAAAATATCTCCAGATTAAAGAGATGAACATATCACCATTAAAAGTATAGAAGGTGGCACTAATAAAGGAGTGACCTTATACTGAAGACCAGAAGGTGTTTCTGTATAATCTGGATACTTCATTTTCGTTTTGCCGTAATCTTTGCCTCTAATCGCTGGCACTGCAAAAAGAAAATTAATCAGTAAGCAGGGATAAATCCATTTCACCCTAAAGAAAACATCTCTCTCACAACCAAAAACTAAAGTAAGATCAAAGAGCAATCTAAGTTAGAATATTTCAATAGCTTATTGTATTTTTTTTTTCTCCAACAGGGTATAACCGAACTAGTTACTCCAAAGTCTTGACATTTTACTGAAAGATGTAAACTTTTTCTATTCTCAAATTAAAAAAAAAAGAACTCTTACTGTCAGCGAACTGGGAAGCTTCTGCAATCTCTCCATTGAATGTCAATGCTCCAATCAACAAACCAACAGAAGAAACCAACAATTTTCTGCGATCAAACTCTCCACCTGCTTTCAAAATAACTACATACTTCACAATTCACTATATAATGTGTCCACACACACAGAGAGAAAGGAAAAAAATCAAAACTTTAAAAGCTAACCAGAAGAGCGAAGAGGAGACAAGTCATCTGTTTGGTCGGATAATAACCGAGGAGCAGACACGGTCGTCCTGCATCTCTGATAATCAAATTGAGAAAACGAGAGGTTTCAGTTAGTGAAGGAAGAAAAAAGAAGAAGAAAGGGTGAGAGAGAAACGGCGTCGTACGTTGGTGGAAGAAGCTCCGGTGAGGGCTAGAGAGGTAGGGAGGTAACTAAAGGCTGATATCATCGACGCCATTCCAAGTGATACTGAAAGACTCTCAACTTGTGTAGACACTTCGTGGCCTCTTTAAAAATACAAAACTAAAGTCTCTAACTAAGACCAAGTGTTTGCGCTGTAATAAATGAAGATTAACCTTTCTCCTCTTTTGACCAAATTGTTATTTTTATTTACTTTTATTTTGGAACTAGTTATTACTTTAAGCTTGTAATACGTAGTGGCTGTTGTCAGTTTGCAAGAGCTCATAGCTTTTGTAGACAACTACAAATTTGAGATAGAAATGAATCAGTCTCATACATAAGAAAAATTTAGTCGTGATAAACAATTAACACAGACTATGAATAGTCTTTCATCATCATCGGAAAAACATAGCTCGAGTACACGTTCAATAATTATTCAGCAAAAACAAGACAATCTTGCTTTAGGTTGCCGGAATATAGAAGAAAAAAATAGAAGAAAACAAACATTTGAGGTTCGCTGACTGTTGTGCTTTTGATTCATCATCAACCAATGAGTAACTTATTCTCTTCCAAGAAGCTGTAAGTTGGTACCTCCAAGTTGTACGGTGCAGGACCTTTCCTGATCCTACCAGAGATATCGTAATGTGATCCGTGACACGGGCAAAACCAACCCCCGTAATCACCAGCATTAGGCAAAGGGATGCATCCCAAATGAGTGCAGACTCCAACAACCACTAACCATTCCGGATTCTTGACCCTGACAGCATCTTCTTGTGGGTCTCTCAGAGATGCAAGATCCACACTGTTTGCCAACTTGATGTCATCTTCTGTTCTTCTCCTGATGAAGACAGGCTTTCCACGCCACTTCACTGTAACAGTGGTACCTGGTTCGATGCTACCAAGGTCAACCTCAAGGGATGCAAGGGCAAGGACATCTTTACTTGCGGACATGCTGACAATGAGCTTCAGGACAAGAAGTCGGAGAACAGAGGCGTACACAAACCTCCCACCTGACAAGACGAAATAGGCGAACGCACGTTTGCTGGGATCACCAGGTGGGTAACGCTCATGGTTGTGGTTATCGTAAACAATCTTTGAGTTAGGAGTCTTGACAGCCTCCACGGTGGCAGGTTCCGAACCAAAACCTACCTCGTTTCCTTGAGTAAGAACCTGAGAAGAGAAACCTGGAAAAAGAAAGCATGAAAGGTTAATATATTACACATCAAAAACAGACCTTATTTAGTCTGCCACAATCACGATGTGGCCATTAACAAGTAGATAAAAACAGAATCCATGCCGTATAAGAATAATGCAAGAACATGAGAGAATTAATTGAGACAAATACTCTACAAAAATATCGAATTCAGTAAAAACTAAACTACTCTAATTCAACAATTAGCAGCTGTATATGACACAATAAAACTCCCAAGCTAAAAATGTAAAGATAGCTTCTATTGGTTAAAAAATAGAAAAAACAATGATGAAAGTTCCTCAGCAACTGCTATAGATGATACCCCAAAACCAAGTATGTTACTAAAACCTCTAATAATGAAATGAAGAAACAAAAGGATACACAAAGAACAAAACTTTAGAGACCAAGTTCCTCCTAAGCATGCCCTATTAACTGCTATTAATACCTTAAACCAAGTATGTCATTAAAACATCCATCTCCCTAATAATAAAGAAACAAAAGGATACACAAAGATCAAAACTTTAGAGACCAATAAAGCCAATTCACACTTTGAGTAACAAAACTTTAGAGACCAATAAAGCCAATTCACACTTTGAGTAACAAAAGGAGACCTATTGGGGAAGCTTCTCCCATCAAACAAAGAATCATCTCAAGAACTCGTCAATCAAATCAAAAGTTCGTTTCTTTGCAGCACGAACGAAGGAAACAATCAATCAAGCTCTAATACACCATCCTAGATTCATGGAAACCAAACCCTAACACGTACACATCACTAGGAATCTTAATCATTCTGGGACACATACAAACAAACAAAAAAGGTATGATTTTTTTTTGTTTAAATAAAGTTCAATCAAGACATGAAATGAAAAATGATAATCAATCCAGAGAAAAGGGTTGTGTAGATCGATCAGCAGACCTCTTATGAGGCTCCGGTGGTAAGAATCGAAAGGTGAGAGATCGGAAGAGGGGACAGATCTGGGAGGTGAAGAGGAGGAGGAGTCGCCATGGACTCGGGAAAGCGCGAAGGAGGTAGCGTTCGTAGATCTCTGCGAAAGAGAAAAGAGCCTCCTTCCTGCTACTCGGAGCATCTTCTCTTGCTCAATGGGTTAACGGAGGAATCGAATCTAGGGTTTCGATAAAGTTGTCCTAAAGGTTAGGGGGGACGGCCGATGCAACAGAGAGATGAAGAGAGTCCCCGTGAAATTAGTCTTCCACTTAAGAAAAGGTCACACCTTCAATTTTTTCCTGTTAATATATTTATTTATTTATCCTCACGGAATTATTTTCTTTTCTTTTCAGCTTGGTCTTTGTTGGTTTACAAATATAATTATTTTCTTGAATTTATATTTAACCAGACATAAATAAAACAAAAATACTACATAAATAAATAGATAAATATATATATAGTAAATCCGTTTCAATTTCTAAACAATAGCTTATTAAAAATTTTGTTCATACATTATAATTTTGATAAATTAATAAAAACGATATATAATAGATCGATTTAAAATATGCTACAAATCGAGAAAATAATAATATTTTTAAAAAATTCTACATGACTACAAAAAGGTATTTTTGTTTTATATTTTAAATGGAATATATATAACTATTTTCTTTAATACTTCAACTATTTTGATAATATTTAGTAAAGTTATATGTAATGTTCATATAATCATATGATACAAATATTATATACACTAAGTAATATAAGATTAACAGTATAAAGGTAAAATTTAACTAATATACAAATTAACTATTTTCTTTATTTTTAAAAAATATATTGTTGGAGATAGATTGCATTCATCGATAAAATTGTGAAATTGATCAGAAGATGGTTAATATGCCAGACTTGACCAAAAAAAAGAAGAAGGAAATAACCCAGTTATAAAAATAGAAGACCTATATAATTAGAGAAGCATTCACAGACACACGCAATTCGACACAAGATTTAGGATTTTCATTTGTTATTGTTTTGGCTTAACATATCACACTTTATGATTTCTTAGTCTTTTTTCTTGTAATCACATTTGATCAATTAACTAACATCTTTCAAATAACTCAACATCCAATTCTTCTCTTCAACCTTTATATGCCAAATTCAGATTAAACAAATATATTTAAAAATCTAAAAAATATTTTTCGTAAAATAATTCTATAATTTAATAAAATACTATAATCTCAATATTGTTAATTTATAGAGTTTTTACTTTCATGCAATCTTCTTTGTAAATAAAATAACTAAAATATCTCCAACACATTTTTGTATGTGTCTCTGTTATAGATGAAGAATCACTCCAGTTCACTTCTATTTTCAATTTAAAATAAAATTTGCTATTTTTATACTTTAAAGAAAATATTATATACATTTAAAATAAGAGATGAATGAAATTTATAGTAGAGAAGTGAATTTCATCTCTGTATTAGAGTTTTATTATTTCAAAAGAAAAAGTAACAAAAATATTGAAGACACTCAATTGAAATGAAGAATATTTGGCAGGCAAAAAAAAATTCCATTTAAACTACTCAAAATTGTTTTCAAACAATAAACACAAACACTATGAAGAGAGTTTTTCACCGAATGATAAGTCATACAATGACAAGTTTGTATTATTCAGCAAAACCAAAACAATCTTTTACTTGCTGAGAAGACCAAAGTGTGAGGAAAGCGAACTCGCACGCTTAATATGTAGCCGGAAAGTATATATAAAAGAAAAACAAAAAAAAACATATGAGAGGATCTTTGAGACACAGACACTGTCTGCTGTGCCTTTATTCATCAACCAATGAGTAACTTATTCTCTTCCAAGAAGCTGTAGGTTGGTACTTCCAAGTTGTACGGTGCAGGACCTTTCCTAATCCTTCCAGATATATCATAATGTGATCCGTGACATGGGCAAAACCAACCCCCGTAATCACCAGCATTAGGCAAAGGGATACATCCCAAGTGAGTGCAGACTCCAACCACCACTAACCACTCTGGATTCTTGACTCTAACTGCGTCTTCTTGCGGATCCCTCAGAGATGCAAGATCAACACTGTTAGCCAGCTTGATGTCGTCTTCTGTCCTTCTCCTGATGAACACAGGCTTTCCACGCCACTTCACGGTCACAGTGGTTCCTGGTTCGATGCTTCCAAGGTCAACCTCGAGGGATGCAAGGGCAAGGACATCTTTACTCGCAGACATACTGACAATGAGCTTCAAAACAAGAAGACGGAGAACAGAGGCGTACACAAACCTCCCACCAGACAAGACGAAATAGGCGAACGCACGTTTGCTGGGATCACCAGGTGGGTAACGCTCATGGTTATGATTATCATAGACAATCTTTGAGTTAGGTGTCTTGACAGCCTCGACGGTGGCTGGGACTTCCGAAGCAAAACCTATCTCATTTCCTTGGGTAATGACATGTGAAGAGAAACCTGAAGATAGCATGAAAAACATTAAAATATATTTCACAATCAAGGCAAAAGCTTTTACTTATCGGTCAAGTGTTCTACAACAATAAACTGGTCAGCAAATGAAACTGAAGAAAGAACTACCGCTAACATTTTAGTATACAACCTTCTCAGGAGAAGCATAGATTATAAAAATGGAAGTTGGAACCCATGAGGTAAAAGAATTCTGCATAGTATAACAGATTCCATCCAAAAAATTCTACCATAATATCAAATTCAGTGAAAGCTAAACTACTACAATCAAGTCAATAATCAAGAAATGATCAAATGCTGAGCAACTGCAATACAGAAATACTTAGAACACAAGAGAAGTTACCAAAGCTGAGACTGAAAGATAGCTCTTTTAGTTTTAAAAAAGATAGATACTAATTCCAGATTCCTATACTGATGCAAGTTACTCAGCATGTCTTTTAGCTGCTACTAAAAATGTAACAAACCACCCATCTCCATACACAAGACAGAAAATCAAGAAGCTTTTTTTTTTTTTTTTATCGTGAATGGCACTATATGGATATTGGATAACGCACCACAAGGTTATTACAAGGAGGAAGGCTTTTCTCATCAAACAGAAATGGTCAAATCATATCCGATCAATCAACTCAAAACATCCACTTCCTGAAGAAGTCTCAAAAGGAACTCTAATAAACCGTCTTAGATCATGGAAGTCAAAACAGAAAACTTGAATCTAAATCATCTCCGGGACTCATACAAACAAAAAGAAGTAATGACTTTTAATATAGAAAAAGTAATATAGAAAAGAGTAAAGGTTGTAGATTTGGGCAGACCTCTAAGAAGGCTTCGGTGGTAAGAATTGAAACATGAAAGATCTGCAGAGGGAACAGATCTGGTGGAGTCTCTGCCATCGCCGCCTTCTTTGGAGATGGAATGATCTCGGGAAAGGACGAAGGAGGTTGCAGTGGAAGATCTCTGTTGAAGAGACACAAGCCTCCTCCCTGCAACTCGTAGCATCTTCTCTTCTCTCAATGGGTAAGGTTAGAAATGGTCGACGCCCAAAAAAGATGACTCTTTTATAAATATAGTGTCCGAGAAAACGTCAATCAACTTGGTTTTGTTACTTTTATCATATTATGCAGCATCGTGGCATCTTAATGCACTTATGTTTTGTTTTATCCCTCGTGACTCATTACCATTATGTTACCAATTTAATGTTAACACACGAAAACAAGGACAAGATAATCTGATTGATTGATATCTCCAAAAGCTTATTTTGAAGCAAACAACAGTTGTTAAAACGCAAGGAATTTTTCAAAACAAAAAAAAAAACGGAACAAGTTATATGTTGTAAGTTATATGTTGTTTCCCAGGAGGAGGGTCATATTTATTTGTCAACTGGTTGCACGTTGCAGCATATTATCACAAAGCATTTTTCTTGAGGGGGAATTTTCAGAGGTTGGTGAAGTCAACAGGTTCACGGAGGAGCCTCTCCATCTGCTGCGCTCTTGTCCTGATAGACATGTCCAACACCTTTTGTTGAAACTCTACTATTAGCCCACCATATATACTCGGATCAATCTGCCAACACACATTACCATCCATGTTATTAATAAGTAATCACAAGAATGCGATAACAAGCTCCATCACATTACAGACCTTTTGTTCCACAGTTACTTTCTTCCCTTCTCCGATTATCTCCTGAAGTGTCTCCTTAAGCTCTTTCTCCTCAGCAGGAGGAAGTGGCTGTTTGTTAAGAGAAAAACATTTGCTGTTCAAAACCTGCTTGTTACGGTTTCTTAAAGAAACAACATTAGTAAAACTAAATATCTTACCATGACTGTGGTAACCAAAACCTTAACGTCTCCCCTGTGAGCTGTTGTCAGCTGCATGAATTTTTTCACAATCACGTCTAGGTTCTTCAGCTTCCCATTCTCAGCTAACAAAGCTGTTTAGGAAAAAGAAAGCAAACAACTTTTGATCATAATCACAACAAACATGCTCACTAAAAATCATAAACAATGCATTTAATCGACATTACAGAGGAAGTTCTTGGTGGGTTCAGCGAACTTGGCTTTATCACAAACATCGACAATAGCAGCGATTCTAGTCTCTCTAGGAACAGAGGGATCTTTAGTAAACTGTGAAAAAGTAGGGCTTGTCTTCATAGCCTCAACCAGCTCAGAAAGATCAGACTCAATCTTTTCCAAGGAGTTCATTTTCACAGCTGCAATGTACAGCCACGAAGCAAAGTTGCCAGATTCACCAACTAAAGCCACAGGCACCTGAACACACACAATATTTAAAAATAACAGTAAGTAGAAATCCAAATACAATTACAGGGTTAGTTAATACATAATCCATCAATTCAGTTCATGTCTACCTAACTATCAAAGCCACATGGATGTATATAGTAAGTGTGTGTGTGTACCTTAACATTGCCGGTTTTCTGAGCAGAAGCTGTTGCATAATCTCTCAACTGCGTTACAAATAAATTAAGTTAGATTTAACTGATAACATTCTCTGTAAACGCGATGATGAGATAACTCCAATCTCTCATTGTTATCAGGTCTGTATCAAATGATTTTTGTACCAATCGATTTATAACAATAACAATTAAAAAAAAAGGACTTTTGACATTCGTTTTCAATTTATTGAAAATGAATTTACCGAAGGAATTAGAGAGCCTCCACGAGGGTAAGATGTTGAAGAGGAGACGGAGATGGTCTTGAAGAAGGAGATCCCGGATCTGATACGAGTAGCGAAAGCCATTTTTTGTTGTTGTTGTTGCAGATTATCTGATTTGGAGAACCCTAGAGACAATCGAGATCAGCTGTTCTGTCGTGAGAGTATAGAGAAGAAGAGACTGGTTCAGAGGAGTTAGTTGGGCTTTACTGGGCTTTCTCACGTTAATTTTACTGGGCTTACTAAGCCCGACTTTAAAAAAAAAACATTTAGTTTTGTTTGCCGGAATATGCAGTGTGGGTTGTCATTGACAAAGGAAGCAAACGAGATTCGCGCGACACCGTATTGAGGAAGGTATGTCACTGGTAGACTACGACGATTCTTCATCCGACGACGATATCTTACCTGCGGCGGCGGAGCACAAGGAACCTCTGCCACAACAAAAACCCTCTCAGCCGAAATCACGGTGAGTGAGTTTCAGAGTTTCCCAAAGTCTGGATTTTTTTTTAGATGATTAATCTGTTCCGGTGCCCTAAATTGTGTATATATAGTTTCCAGAATCGTACGTATTTGTATGTGTATCTGTATTTTTAAGCAGAGAGTATTTGTTTCCCCTCGAAAGTGAATAACTTTTGGTTGATTCACAATCAAGCTCAAAAGCTTTGTTTTTTTTCTGTCAATTTTTGGGTAATACAGTCCAAGTTGGTTTTAACTTGTAGTGTGTTTTGTTAGGAGGTCTTTGAAGGAGAAGGAAGTAAGTGAGGAACTTCCTCAGCTACCAGATGCTTTGCTTCTTCTGGAGTCACCAACGCTTACACATGTGAGTGGCGGTGGTGGTGGTGGTGACCATGCTTCCGTTGTTGCAGCTGCAATGCGGAAACGTGACTTCAATGGGAAATCTTCTTCTTCTCTTCCTCGTCGTTCCAAGGTGCCAAGAGGTGATTTGCCTCATTCCAAGAATATTCCACAGACTTTGGGTAATGTGCTTGTTCCTCCTCAGCTCAAAGGAAGGTTAGTCCATGTTATCTGGCTTGTTTCATAACCTTTTATTTTGAGTGTTGTTATAATCATGCGTTTTAGAAAGTTTAAGAATTGTTGACACTATGGGCATCTTCATGAGAAAGTATTTTCCCTATCTGTATATGTAATATCTTGTTTCAAACACTTTATGATGACCGCATAACGTGTGATATCTGTAGGAGCAATGTTGCCACAGAAGATATTAGCAGGCTTTTTGTGAAGAAACGGCCAGATTCCTCCAAGGCAACATCTCCTGCTAATCAGGATTAGTTTTGTTGAGGGGGAAATAAAAAACAGAGCATGTAACTTTACGTTATTTCGTTTATTTAGAACATGATTTCTATTGTCTTTCTTATACTTAGAATGATGACTTATATGTGAAATTTACATTATACTTGATTTAGCTTAATAAACAAAATAGTAAAACGCAAACATCAGTCTTTTTTGTTAGAAAAAAAGTACTCGGAAAGAAAAGTAGTTTTCCTCAAGTTTGTTAACAAAAACTAAACTGGAATAAGATATGCTCAGTTTGGTCACTAAAGCTTCACTACATTAACTTGTTCAGCTAAAAGAACAAAACATCAACAGCAACACGTTGAATAGTCTTAAACACAACTACTTGTAAGAATTGGCCAAGTCTACAAACATGATATGTACTGTTACAACGGTGGTCTACTGATGTTGCTGATTGGTGTTTGGTGGAGGGCCTGCAGGTAAAGGCGGCTGCTGCTACAACACAAAGTAAAATTAAAGAGAACGGATTAGTCAGCGATTTTCATTCACCTTAGCAAAATCTAATCATACCGCTAGAAACTACTAGCCAATCTGTTATATACACTTATTTGAAACCGTAACGATTATACTAAAGAACAATAGAAGAGTGTGTAGAGAGAGAGACCTGTTGGAAAGGGTTGTTGTACCCTGGAATCATCTGTGGACGGTTGAAACCACGTCCTTGAGGATACATTGGGGGTCCACCACTGCTTGGTGGTCCTGGAAATGCTCCCGAAGGAGCACCCATAAAATGACCTTGCGAAATCTGAGGGTTCATGCCTCCTTGCATTCCCTGATTCAACAAAAAGCGACGATATCATCATCTCTTCAAGAGTGGTATTAGAAAACAGATAGCACTCAAACAAAAAGAGGGATCCAACTCATGGGGTCGCCACAAAAGAAAGGCTTAATTTTTGGTCGATTTTCAAGAGATCTGAGATTCACACCATTGAACCAGGCATCGGATGAGACCTAGGCATTGAGGAAAGTGGCATGTGAGGAGGTATTTGCATAGGCCGGGGATGATGAGGACGTAATGGCATATGAGACGGTGGTGGTCGCTGAAGATGAGGCATATTGGGCATTGGAGGGATTTGCTGGGGATGACCTTGGTGGTGGTGGTGGTGTTGCTGATACCCTTGCTGCTGGCTACTTCCAATAAGCGATGGGTGGGGACCAGGTGGCAGCGGAGGAGCCATGCCACCTGGAAGAGGCTGATTATGTTCCCCTTGAGAGGATGCATCAAATGGCATTGCTATTCCGATTCCTGGGATGGTCCCTTCATTCCGGGTCAGCCCAGGAACAAATGCTCCAGGAGTTGGCGATGCCTCAGATGGTTGGAAACTATCAGGCAGGCGATTGCTAAAACCTTGTTCATTATAGCCTGTTACAAATTAGACACGCAGAGTACAACTTCAGTTCTTCCATAAATAAAGAACAAATCTTAACACCAGTTTCTGGCAATAATATAGCTTTGCAAGTACGAACCCAACCACTTAAGCCTATCACAGCATCCTTACTATTTACTCATTAGGATAAAAGGCATAATATTTATGCACATGCCTACTAAAAACACATAGATATCAAACCTTGGTTCTGCATAGTAAGGACATCTCGAGGATTATCTGCAGGCCTGTTTCTGGACCAAAACTTGGTTGTGTGATCATTGCTACCACTGCACATGTTAGGGTAATTAAAATTAATAATCTGGTGCTAACCAAAGGTCATCATAAGATAAAACTGATATAGAAATCTAGCACCAGGTTATCGTACTACCTGCAAAGAAGATATCCAATAGGATGCCATGCAAGATCCCAAACACTGTTATCATGAGCATTTGAGATTTCAATCTGCGGGTTTTCATGCCTGAAATCAAGAAAAGGTTCATAATTAGACAAACTTCAAACAAAACCACGACATATACGTTAAAGAAAGAACATGCTAGCATGTAGAAGTGTCATGACCAGATATAAAAAAGAGACAAGAAACATGATTTGACAAATCCTTGTAAATGATTAGAGCTTCCGCAGCATGACTGGATATATATAATAGCATATAGCGTCACACAAAACCTACCCCACAATCCAATGACAAATTGAACCGTCTGCGCTCCCACTGACAAAGTAATCTTCATGAATTGGATGCCACGCCAAAGCTTTAAAAGAGTTCGACAACTTTTGATAAGAAATAGTTGTAACTAAGAAGTGACGAAGAAAGCAATTGAGAACCTTCATGTGATATTAACAAAAGAATAGGTAATAACAATATTTTGAAAACATATACATTAATCCTAGCCAATGTACAGAAAAATTATTTACATAGCCTCTGCTTTCACATGTATGAAGATAAGATAATTACATAATTTGACAGCTTACATGTTACATCTTTTGTGTGCCCACGAAAGGATTGAAGCTCCTTCATAATCCTAATATCATACAGCTGCAGATTACATGCATAGGTGTCATACAAAATGTTTCCACAAAGGCACGGAAATAATCTTAATTGCAAATCCATACACCCAAAGAAAATGAGCCTTACCTTAACAATTTGATCTTTCGAGGCTGTTAAAAGCCAATTGCCATTTTGGTTCCACTTCACACTAAGCACCATGTTTTTGTGACCATGACTGCAAAAGTGAGAATAGCCATTAGATTCGTCAAAGCTTAATTCTGAAAATTTTAATAGGATATAGATTACGTTTAGTATCACTTACAGTGAGCTAAGCTCTCTTGCAGTTCTAGTATCCCAGATTTTGATAAGTTGATCTTTTCCACCTGACAACGCAAATCAAATACGTTAATAACCAATGATAAGTAAACGAGAGAAGCTCTAAAGTATACAACTGTTTCCATATGATTGCATTATTCAAAATCAGAAGATGTACCAGAAACTAGTAGGGATTTTGTGGGGTGCCAGTCAACGCACTTGACATCCCAACCATGGCCTGCCTGAGTTCAAAATATAAAAAACCCTTTGGTCACTTTAATAATCCTCAGAAATCATACAAAATGAAAGAAAAAACAGTGAAAGCATGTTTCTAACAGGATAAAACAATGTGTCTTATGAACCCATTTAGAGCCGCCAAAACCAAGTACGTTTTTCATGGTATGATACCAAACCGATCTCAGTTACACCTTTTTCTATGTAGCCTAAGGGTCAAATTCTAAGAAGTTACAGCTAAAACACATCTCGAATGCACTCTAAATTAGTATAAAAAAAGACAATCGAGTAAGAAGTTTGCTATAGCCGGTATAATCTGTTCAAATAACATTACCGGTTAATGAAATTTCTTCTTGGCACTTGGCAAAATCCCACACTTTAACAGTTGTATCATCAGAACACGAACAGAACTTCAAATCTGTCTTACAGAAACTGTTTGACACACAGATGTTAAAGTTTGAAGAGATTCATCTAATGCAAACAAAACATATCGAACTTTTTTACCTTATACCACGAACTGATTCCTTGTGAGCAGTTCTATTGGCCTTCACGTTGTTCATATTGCTCTGCCAATACCTGAAAAAAAAAAGAGAGACAACTGATCATTAGCAAACACTAAATCGACTCATAGATTCTGAGCATCTCACTAAAAAAGGCAGATAATAAGGTTTGAAAGAGAGAGAGAAAATACTTAATCGTCCCTCCATCATCACCAGAAACCATCCAAATGTCATTGTGGCTCCACACCATCGACCTTATAGGTTGATCATGTGCCTAACATTAGCAACAGATTTCAACAGTCAATCAAAAAACAACAACTATAGACGAAACAAAACAGGAGTCCCGAAAAGATTAATATACAAAATCTGTAAAAAAAACGAACCTGAAGAATCATCTCAAAATTGAAAGACTGCCCATTCCAAAGAGTAAACTCCCCACTTTGGGAGCCCGTGATAAGACGCCTTCCTGAAGGTGTCCACTACATACAACAACACCCAAACAGAAACTATCGCAATAAGCTAACACAGTAAAATACAATGCAAGCATTAATTAAAAGGGATATATACCAACACACAGTTGATAGAACAACGGTTCTTGTTTAGAGACGAGTGAACAAACTTAGCAGCAAAGCTTGTAGAAGGATTATCTGAATAAGCAACCGGTGGAAGCATCTGAAAACATTAATATAAATATAATAAATGAAATATTATAACACTATTAAAACATAATCAAGAAATCAAAATGGTAAATCTAACATCAACTGCAGCAGCTGGAGTTGGTTGCAAAGAGGTCACATCCCTCGAATCTCGCTGCCACGTTCGTGCCTGACACCAAAAAAACATTTATTGATTAAAAATTAACCTCAAGAAGATTGATATATGAGTGTACATTACTTGAATATATCGCGCAACGGTGCTCGTGTAATCAACAGCTTTTCTCTGTGTGTGTTTTCTCATTCGTTTCGCCCCGAAACTATCGACCTGTGCTGCAATATTGGATCAAGGAGACGTTGAGATCTTATAGTGAATCGCTGATTGAAAAAAGCAAAAAGCAGTGTTGGAGTGGTAGTTACAGTCGAAGTGATTTGGATGGTGGTAGTCGGGGTTGATGTTGGTGGAAGAGGCTGAGGGATGACGCATTATCGGCGGGTGATGCATCGTCGCGTGATTCTGTAGCTGCTGCTGCATCGATTCTCCGTACGTTTTTTTGGTAGTGGAGAAGTAAACGAACGGTTAGGGTTCGTCTTCTTCTCGGGAAGTCAGACGCTGAAGAAAGTATCGGTTCGCTTCGGTTCGCTTCGGTTTAGCCGGTTTTTTACTATTGCAAGTTTTTAAAAGAAAAATTCAAAGAAACGCTTAAACGACACCGTAAAGACGACAGTTGACTAGCGAATCCATCAAGTGACGCTGAAGAAAGTATCGGTTCGGTTCGGTTCGGTTCGGTTTATTCGGTTTTATCTGGTATTTTTTTACTATTGCAAGTTTTTAAAAGAAAAAGAAACGGTTAAACGACATCGTATAGACAGTTGACTAGCGAATCCGTCAAGTGCCAATCACATTCCAGGTTCCCGGCGAAAATGAGCTGGCAAGATCTAAGGTCAATAAAGGAGTCTTATACATTTCCACAAACGTATTATTTCCTTTTGTAATCATAATCAACGGTTCAGTATTCATTCTTTTAATCTAACGGATGTGGAGTCTCTAAGTGCGTTAGGGAGCGTTACACGAGATCATTTCCTATCACTCACTACTCGCGACCCTATTTTCTGGAGGCAATAAAAGGCCAAGAGAAGAGTCGCCTCTATCGCCACACAAAGACATTCCTTCTTCTTCTTCGCTCAGCTCCCTACAAGAAAGGGCGAAGAATCTCACCTCCTTGACCTTCTCTTTACCATCGGTTCCCTTTGGTAAGTTTAGATTCCTCTCAGATCTATATATCTCGTTGTTTCTCCCTTTTGTTCATCGGATTCTATCGATTTTATCATATATCAACAAAAGGTGAAATGGTTTAGCTTCAAGTTTTAAGATCTGTTATTAAGTTTGAATCTAGATCCGTGGTTTAGTAGATCTGTATCGTGTTTCTTCGATCTGCTTTTGTAGATCTCGAAATGATTCGTCTCTGTTGCTTAGATTGTATGGATCTGTTACGCGGACCTCACGAACGCTTATGAATATGATTTTGACCTAGTTTTTGGATTGATATGTTGTTAGATCTCATATTTGTTTAATCATATCTGTAGTTTATAATATTATAGATCACTGAGAGAGGTTGTTGACTTTTGCAGAGGTCAAAAATGGTTGAACAGACTCAGCACCCGACGATTTTCCAGAAGGCTTCAAGCCAAATCATCCGTTCCGGTGTTTCTCAGGATATTCATGGATACACATCTGGCTTCCAGAGGCGTGCGGCTTACGGAAACTACTCGAACGCTGCGTTTCAGTACCCTCTTGCGGCGACTTCCAGGATTGTGGCGACTACTACTTCTCCTGTGTTTGTGCAAGCTCCAGGGGAGAAAGGGTTCACTAGCTTTGCTATTGATTTCTTGATGGGAGGTGTTTCCGCCGCTGTGAGTAAGACCGCTGCTGCTCCGATTGAGCGTGTTAAGCTTTTGATTCAGAACCAGGATGAGATGCTTAAGGCTGGTAGGCTCTCTGAGCCTTACAAGGGTATTGGTGACTGTTTCGGCAGGACTATTAAGGATGAAGGGTTTGGGTCTTTGTGGAGAGGAAACACTGCTAATGTTATCCGTTACTTCCCCACTCAGGTTTGTTAATTTTTGCACTTTTTTTTTTATTACGGGATGATGCGTTGGTTATTGATCTGTTTTGGTTACTTTTTATAGGCCTTGAACTTTGCGTTTAAAGATTACTTCAAGAGGCTTTTCAACTTCAAGAAGGACAGGGATGGTTACTGGAAGTGGTTTGCTGGTAACTTGGGATCTGGAGGTGCTGCTGGTGCATCTTCCCTTCTCTTTGTGTACTCTCTTGACTACGCACGTACCCGTCTTGCCAATGACTCTAAGGCAGCCAAGAAAGGAGGTGAAAGGCAGTTCAATGGTCTTGTTGATGTCTACAAGAAGACCCTCAAGTCTGATGGTATTGCTGGACTATACCGTGGATTCAACATCTCATGTGTTGGTATCATTGTCTACCGTGGTCTCTACTTTGGACTGTACGACTCTTTGAAGCCTCTTCTCCCTGCTGACCTCCAGGTTTGTTTATATATGTCCATAAATTTGTAATTATAGAAACCGAAATCCTGTCTTGTTTGTTTCTAATGTTGTTTATCTGTTTTTCCTTTTTGGGCAATTTCAGGACAGTTTCTTCGCTAGTTTTGCCCTTGGATGGCTCATCACCAACGGTGCTGGTCTTGCATCATACCCAATCGACACAGTCCGTAGAAGAATGATGATGACCTCCGGTGAAGCCGTCAAGTACAAGAGCTCAATGGATGCATTCCAACAGATCCTGAAGAAGGAAGGACCCAAGTCTCTGTTCAAGGGAGCTGGTGCCAACATCCTCCGTGCCATTGCAGGTGCTGGTGTGCTCTCTGGTTACGACAAGCTGCAGTTACTTCTTCTCGGAAAGAAGTACGGATCTGGATCCGGCTAAGCATACTAATCACCACCAGTTACCAACAGTTGAAGCTTCGGCTTTATTTTTATTTTTCTCGATTTATTTGCAGTTTTTTTCAGACTTTTTTTAAAAAAGGTCAAAGATGTTGATGAAATCTTTTGCTATTAAAAAACTAGAGAGGAGGCAAGGGGAAATTTTCTTATTGAATAAATTTTGTATGGGGATGGAGTTTGACTTCCTCCTTGAAACTAAGTTACGATTGCGACTTTTTGTTTTATTAAGTTAAACCGGTTTTAAATATTTGATCTTATCTTTTTTTCTTGTTTTAAATTGTGTTTGTAACGTAATACTTTATAGCTAATAGCTTAAACTGAAAGCTGCAATCAGATGCTGTCGGGATCAATAGTTAAGAGTCTTGTTAAGACTCTGCTTCTCTTTCTCTTGCCTTCCCGGCTTCATTCTTGTGACATTTAATCTTCTCACCCTTATAGTCCACAACAGATCTAAGTCTGATGTAACTTCACTTCTAGATCCTCTGCCTCACAGAAAGGCCAAAACTTTCACATCCCTTTCATGTCGCCGTAACAGCTGCAGATTCTCAATACAATAAGTGGCAGTGTCGTATAATGTTTTATTGGTATAAACAGAAGAAAGCTCTCCCTGGTTCAGACATTGGAGGCTTCACTCGCATTTTGCATTCCGGTAATCCGGACAACTTAGTGGATGAGATACCAACATTTGTCGTTTATCCTCTTCCCCAAGGTCTTGATCAGGTAAGAGAAACTTTCTTTTTCAAAAAGAAAAAAAAGAGAAACTTTCTTTTTTAATCTCGCATTATTTTGTGCTAATCTAATAGTTTTAATGTACTTAATTAGGGTTATGTCGTCTTGAATAGACCGTGGGCATTCGTGCAATGGCTTGAAAGAGCAACCATCAAGGAAGAGTTAAGTCATGTCTCTTCTTTCCCTACACAACAAACAAAAACACTGTTTTGCTAAATCTTAATGTTGTTGGTGCAGCAGCTATGTGCTAATGGCTGAGCCTGATCATATATTTGTTAACCCTATTCCTAATTTGGCTGTTGTTGAAGGATCTCCAGCAGCGTTTCCTTTTTTCTATATCACACCTCAAAAGTTCGAGAACATTGTTAGGAAGTATTATCCTGTTGAGATGGGACCTGTGACAAATATAGATCCCATTGGCAATTCTCCTGTTATCATAAGCAAGGTGAGATTTGATTCTATGTGCTATAAGCAATATCGTATGTGCTTTATGCATTATACTTGATGTTGACATGCAGAAATTACTTGAGATGATTGCTCCTACATGGATGAATCCCTCACTGACGATGAAACACGATCCAGATACTGACAAGGCATTTGGATGGGTTCTGGAAATGTTAACAGCACTCTAAACAAACACTTGAATATTCATTTTATCTTAGGTCCATTAGTTTTCATTGTTTTATGACACAGTTTGTTTTCTGTTTTGATGAGGTATGGTTATGCAATTGCCTCTGCTCTGCATGGGGTGCGGCACATGCTTCGGAGGGATCTTATGCTTCAGGTAGGAATCAACCATCTGCTGATTACTGTTAATGATATTATTTTCAATGTATTTGCTATGTGTTTAAACCTTGTACATCTGAGGGTGAGCTGACATATGGCAAAATAGGAGAGTGGCGATTTGATAAGAGATTACATCTGAGAGGTCCTCCTCCAAGGAACATCTCTATGCCGCCTCCCGGTGTTCCAGAAAGTGTGGTATGTTATATACTTAATACTCAAATGTAATCCTATATAAAAAAAAAAATACTTGCCGTAAGGTCCATCGATAGCTAATAAGGGAACAACGTGTTTGCATTATGTCCATTGAGACTATATAGCAACTTCATACGCAAATGCTTATTATAAGTCTGATGTGTAGTTTGTCAATCTCCAAGATTTTATATGCACAAGTCTTTTTAAGGTAGTTTCCAATATCTTTAGGAGTTGTGGTTTCTCAGAGACGCCACTTGTGGTTAATCAATGACAAGAAGTGTATATGAATTAGAAGCCAAACTGTAAAAATAACTTTTGCCTAAATGCAATTTGTGTGTTGTGGTGATCCAGGTAACTCTTGTGAAGATGGTGAATGAAGCCACAGCAAATATCCCTAATTGGGATACACGCTAACTAACTCAGATCCACAAGACACACAAAAAACCATAGAAAAGACAATGAAGCCACACCATACAGGCATACACATCATATTTTGCCAAATGAAAGGTTTTTTTTTTCATTTCAGTTGAACGATGAATCTGGTTTTGAGACTTCAAGAAGTGTTATAAGCATAGATGGTGAAGATTTACTACTCCCTCTATTTCAACATAAGGTATATTCTAGAGCTTTACACGTAAAAAATTTAAAAATATATATATAAAATTTTTGGGTTGTCCAAAAAAAAAATATAATTTTTCGTGTTTAATTATTTCCTATATTTTTTTACCAATCAAAATTCAGTAAACACAATTAATATCTTTGAATTTTACAATTTGCTACTATTATCTACATTGAAAATGCAATCGTTTAGAAACAAAAAAAATTCTAAAACATGAATCATTCTGAAACGGAAGGAGTAATAAGTAATTTACTATACTTGATAACTATACCAAAAATAATCCATAACCAGACCAGACCATAAAGATACCTCATAACCAAACCAGATAAGAAAAAAACCAGACCAGACCCAAAAACCTCCATAACAAGACCAGATAAGAAAGAAAAAAAACTTCATAACCAGACCGAAAATGTTCTGTCTGAAAGACGAACGTTTCCAACTAAACGTAGTTAAATAGTTGAGTGACTTACATTGTAAGACACATTGTTGTCTTTTTTTACAATAAGAGACACATACAGCTTGTGGGACACTTTCCTCTTCTCTCTCTCCATTATGTTTACGATATTAACCTTGGTTGGAGAAAGATGATGATTTTGACTTTAGTTGTATTTGGAAAAGTAAGTTTATGTCTTTCGAATAATATAGTTATGTTTCCTAATATTGTTACAATCCAATTAAAATAGTAACAATCCCAAACCTAAATCTAATTACAATATATCAATACCACGTTTATGACTTCTTTCTTACCATCCACCTTCTTACCATCCACCTCCAATCCACACATCTTCCATCCCACCTCCACCACCACCACCTTCTCTCCAGTAGGTAGCTCCACAACCAATGATTCATTCTCACGTTTTTTACCTCTTTATTCATCATCATCTCTTTCACAAATACTACAGTTTCCACTATGGTATCCACGGCCACTTAACACGGTCTCCATCTTCACTACTTCTGTATCTCCAATCCTCACATCTTCTACTCTACTTCCACCTCCATTGTAACCACAACCACCTCCTCCTCTCCAGTAGCCACATCCACAACCGATGTATCCACTGTCACGTCTTTCACCTCTGTATCCACCAACCTCACGTGTTCCACCACCACCTCTTCCTCTCGAGTATACAGCTTCATGTTTCCATCACCACCTTCTCCATAAACACCACTGCCTTCACTACGACATAATGTTGTGGACAACTGTTATGTGGATAAAAAAATTGTGAATAAAAAGATCTGGACAATAAAATCTGGACAGAAAACATGAACAACAATATAAAAGATGAGAAATTTTTATTAACAAAGATTTACAAGTGTATGAACAAAAAGAGAATTACTTAATTAAAAGATGATAATTTAACCAAAGAATATAAACTTATGAAGTTGATACCTTCAAATTTTGTTTTCTAAATTGATACCCTGAAAATCAACCAGCAACTATCTCTGCTACTGCCTTTTATTGTTCCAACATGCATGTTTCTAGTCCACAGAAATAGTCTCCACAAGTAACATAAATCTTTTGTCATAAAACTTATGGCAGCTCCACCTTGCACTAGACACCAAGAGTCTTAGCTTGTTGTTCTACCATAAATAGCCTTGTCTCCTTAACTAGTTCTCTTAGAGAGAGTACATAGAATACTAAGGGAAAGAGACATTTTTTTTGTTTGATGCCAAACATGTAATTTACCCATCCTCTACAATATATTATTAAAAAAGACCACTTTTTTCTTTTATACCAACCATGAGAGCTACGAACTTGATTATAAATCTAACCTGGGTTTCAGGATTTATTGGATACAACATGGGCTAATCAAGAACATGATAGAACAGAATAATACCTTGAAAGTGAACTCCATATTTCATGTCTGAACACAGAGCTGATGCAGCAGTGAGAGATAATCTTCCAAACCTCTATTTGCATATAAAACAGAGAGAGGTAAGTATGAAACTCAATTGTAATCATAATCTCATCACTATAAAAAAAGAAATAAACTTTACCTCATACACAGCAAAAAAAACATCACCACTACTACTACCACCACCATGTTGATTACTTCTCGAGCTGGACCAAGACACGGTGAGATTAGAGGGCGACGGATTTGACCTTACAAACGACAACGGCGAGTTTCCAGAGCATGCTCCTCATCGACATAATACGTCCACTTCTGACAACTCTGACGACGCTCGTACCGCCACCATCTTCTCCGTTTCTTCAGATGACAGAAGGAGAATTAGGGTTCACGCATGAGCACAAAACCCTTTTGGAGAATCGTATTGAATCGTTTTGAAACACAAAAATGCAGATCTGAAAACTCTAATCCTTTGCAGGAGCTAAACGAGAGAGAGAGAGACTCCATCGACTGGTGAGAGAATGGTTCCATCGGTGGGGTGATTAGGGATTTCATTGACAGAGGATTAGGGATTTGTGCTCAGGATTAGGGATTTGTGGTCTGTGATATTTAAACAAAAGTAACGAGTAGAGAAGATAATGAGAGATTCATTCAAAAAGAAAAGAAGAAGATAACGAGAAAGAGAAACCGTGACTCCATGGGTATAATAGTCAAAACACATGAAAGAAGTGTGTCAAAGGCATGATGTGTGTTATAATGTAAATATAAAGTCAAATTGTGTCTTAACATGTAAATTTCTCTAAATAGTTCCGCCAATCAACTCTATTTATCCATTTATTAATAAAATTGAAATAGATTAAAGAGAGAGAGACACAGTGATTCTATCTCTCCTTCCTCAACCTCAGACACAGTTCTTCTACAGTTCTACTCTTATCTTCACAGAGCGAGCACAAAAAATGGAAGTTGCTCTTCTCTCATTCACTTCCTCCTTATCTCCTCTCTCCCACAACCGATCCCTAACCCAAACCCCCAAACTCACAAAATCCCCAAACTACCCTCGTCTCCCACCCATCAGATCCGCAGTCTCTCGTACCAAAAAAGAAGAAACCGTCGAAACCGTCAAGTCCCATCTCGAGAACTGCCACCTCCTCGCCGCCATAAACTACAAAGGCCTAACCGTCAAACAGTTCCAAGACCTCCGTAGAACTCTCCCGGACACAACAAAGCTCGTCGTCGCCAAGAACACTCTTGTCTTCAAAGCTATTGAAGGCACTAAATGGGAAGCTCTCAAGCCTTGTATGAAGGGTATGAACGCTTGGCTCTTTGTTCAGACAGATGAAATCCCTTCTGCTATCAAACCTTACCGGAGTTTCCAGAAGGAACGTAAGTTAGAGGATAATGACTTCGCTGGTGCTGTCTTTGAAGGTAAGTTTTATGCTCCTGATGATTTTAAGGCCCTTGAGACTATGCCTACTCGTGCTGAGGTTTATGCTAAGTTGCTTGGTGCTCTGCAAAGTCCGGCGATTAATCTTGTTTCGACGTTACAAGCCCCGGCTGTTGAGGTTATTATGGTGCTTAAGGCTTATGTTAAGAAGCTTGAAGATGAGAGTGGTAATGCGTAATTAGATAACGTTCTTGTTTATGACTCAAAGCAAAAGCAATTGTTATTTTATTGAAATGTTGTTTTTTTTTTTTTTTTTTTGCATAATAGCTGTACTCAATCCAAGACTAACTAGTAAGAACTGTTGATGCACATTGGTTGAATCTCTTTCTCACCTCAAATGCAACAAACAGGTTCATATTATGTTAGAAGTAGTGAAAAAAGTGTACATGAGAAGGTTGAGATGATTTAGGAATGTTCTCCAAGTAGAGCTCCCATTCTTGTTATCCCTTCTACTCAGCAACCTCATCCTCACTTGGCATCTTTCCTTTGATTAAATTCTTAAGCCAAGGATATGATCCTTGTGTAAATGTTTGAGACTGGTTCATATGCATCTTCAGGTATACCAACGCCCTCAGTCCACAGCTGTAGGTTGATGATCTCTTTCTCTATGCCAGGGATGTGGTTTTTCAGGGAAGTCAAGAAACGTATCTGTATCAATTGACTTGAACTTGAATGTAGCTCTACTTGAGGCTGCTAAAAAACTAAACTGATGTTCAATTCTCAACACAAATAAGAAGCCTTTTTTCATATGGAACTTGAGAATAAACATCATCAGGATCAACACCTTGTTGAGATTATTCTTAAGTTTAGTGCACTCCAAGTTGTCTTTTAGAACGTTCCATCTCATCCTTTAAACCCCTCCAGCCAATGCCCATGTATATTGCAATTTGCAATGTAATGATTCTATTTCTTTTCAGCAACATGACGAGTTTATACAAAATACCATGAAGCAGGAAACCATATAAACTAAAAGCAGATTTTAGGACTACTGTATTACGAACTAGGTATGGACCCGTGCGATGCACGGGTTTTGAATGATATTTTAATTTCATGAAAAATATAAAAAGAAAAAAAATATTTTATTGCAATTGTAGGAATTTTACAAATATTTTGTGAACTTATTTTTAAGGAACAAAAATTTATCTTCCGCATAAGTTTTCGTTGTATTTATGTTTCAATAATTATATCACATATATACATTAATTAACAACTTTTTATTTAGTGCCACAGAAAAAAGTCAAATCCAAAAATTTAAAGGGAATCTCAACCCCAGTAAATATGTAAATTAGAAGGAAATTAAATAATTTAAAAGTTGAATTAAGTCAATTGAGTTGATGGCAACATAATACACATTTTTATGCTATTAATTTAGTAAATATATTAACTTTGTATGTTATTTTCTTATTCAAACATATTCTAATATTTCTATTGTCATTTGGTAATGTTTCTGTTGTCATTGTAGAATTCCAAAAAATGTATGCATTTGCTATCATCTACATACTTTTATTTACATGGTACAAATTTTTTAAATAGTATTTTTTTAAAAGTCAGTAGTATAATCAAAATCATAATTCAAACATTACCTAGTCTCAGAAAATGCTAACATACAAATTACACATTTATATATCTTGATCAAAACACTTGTCAATTTGTCATGACGGTATACTATAACTGTGGCAATAACTTACCTACAGGAGCATAATAATTATTTCAAAAGAAAAATCAACATTAATTTAATTTTAAGAATAAAAAACACACGAATATGTGAAAAGAACATGCAGAAAAACTCACCTAATAATTTTTTTGTTTCTTTTTTTTTTATGTTTGGTGACAAAATATGACAAAACATGAGTCCTCAGAGAGCTAAAGCCTATATATATATATATATATATATATGTGTGTGAATAATTGTATATGATGTCAAAAAAAAAAAGATGTGAATAATAGTAGTTCTTTTGGTTTATGTTTTTTTTAACAGAAAACTAAGTATTTAAATAAGAAAGTTGTTTATTCATTACAAATTTTTGAAATAATTACTCTACAAATCTTTATTTGTTTAAATTAAATTAAATTACTTCACCCACTTTCGTTTGATTATATTAGTATATATACTTTTTATCACAATATATTTTAACACATGTCACAATACCAAAAGGAAAATTTCTATCAAATAATATTTAGCAATTATTTTTGTTTAGGATTTTAAAATGTAAAATTACTATTAAAACTTTTCCCAAATTCGTTTTATTATATTAGTATATATATTTTTTAACATAAGATATTTTAACACATGCCATAATATTAAAAGAAAATTTCCTATCAAATAATATTTATAAATAATTTTTGATAAAATTCCTTATCTTTTTAGTTATAAGATATTATTACACTTGTCACAATCTGAAATATGTAATTGCCACATGTCACAATCGTGTTAATTAGTAACTTTGGAAAACCAAGCTTTATATAATAAGATGATGGAGGTTATGGTATATCGTAAAAAAATCTCATATTTTTGACAAGGGATTTGGAATTTCCCAAAAGAAAAAAGAAAAGCACAGATCTGACGGTTGAGAATACGCCAACGCAATTATTTGAGATCCAAGGGTTAAAAAACGTGCGAGCCACGGCATATAAATAGTCTCCTCCAAGGGTTCAAAGGCTCTCTCATCAAAACCCTAGCGAGTGAAAGTCTCCAACCATGGACCAAGACGAGTTTTCTTCTTCTTGTAAGATCTCTCTCTCTCAATCTCTTAGATAAAATTGTTTGTTAGATTTTAAGATCATAGTTATGATGCCTTTGTCCTCTGTCTCTTACTCTTAGGGAACGAAACAACGGTCTTATGGAACATGGATGACTATCCAATCCCTGTTGGCATCGATGATCTTGGTTCAATTCGTAAAAATATCGAAGAAGCTCTTCAACGATTTGGCTTTCATGGACCTAAAGATGTTAATGTGCATTGTAAGCATCTCGAGTGTGACATTAAAAAAGAGTTGAGCGATGCCCGAATATTCTACTTACCTTCATGTACAAAGACGTACATGACTACTTTGGCTCATGTTGACAAAGTGATTACTATGGATATGACTAGTACTTTGGTTAAGTTCGGATTGACTTGTCAAGGTACGAATTTTGCAGTAATCGCAAAACCAAAAAAGGAATTAGTTAGAGTTCTCAAGTGTTTGAGATCAAGGGGTGTCACTGTTCTCCTAATAGATCCGCCTGATGATGAAGAGTTTAGTTTTAGTGTAGAATCTCTGCTTGGTTATGCACATTTTGTTTTAGGTGCTAGTGATAGCATTGTCGAAGAAGATGTTGAAGAAGATCCCTCTTATGTTGAAGAAGAAGACCTCTACCCTTACCCCTACCCTTACCCCTACCCCTACACCTCTGTTGAAGAAGAAGAAGAAGAAGAAGAAGAAGATGTCTCCAAGATCTTAGACTTTCTTGGTAAGACCATCATCACAAATTGTTTTGTTTTAGATTTCATCTTTCAATAGTATTTAAACTCTTTTTTTTTTTGCATGGATCAGAGCCTATTAGACCGGTAAAAAGGGATATGACAGCCGTCTTCTGGGATGGTGAGGATTGCCCATTCCCTTATGGTTCCACTCCTGATGAGATTTACCACTCTATCACATCAGCTCTTGTGGAAATGAAGTTTAGTGATAAGATTACAATCTGGGCCTATCTTGATGATGATGAGAAAGGTTCTTGGAGGGATGTCTTACTGAGTGGTGACAAGACGTGGGATTCCAGAATCTACTTTCTTCCAGGAGGTGATGTGATTTTTCACTCTTTTTTTCCTTATACTCTCACTTCCATTGATCTTTTATGTGTATTTTTTTTCAGGGGATAAAGACTCGAGACGTATTAGAATGGCAAATGACATTATTTTGTTTTTGAACAGTGGTTGTCCTCGAGATTTGGTTCTAGTCTCAGATCAATTCAAAGCTGACCTCTACTACCTCGAGTTGCTTTACTATGTACATTCGGTTATTGTCTTCATAGTGCCGACTCAGGACATCAATAAACCAGAAAGCCCTGAATGGCCACGATTGCTGATAGATGAAGGATATCATCGTTTTGCTAACATAAGGAAATTCTCTTATGAACCTTGTCCTAAAGAGCAGCGTCTAATTATGAATGCAGAGTCTGAATGCCCAGAAGAAACTACCTACTGAGCTGCAGCGTCTACTTTTGAATGCCTTGTATGGAAGTGAATGCTACCCTTTGGATGATGAAACAAGCCAAAGGTAAAACTGAGGAGCAGCTTCTAATTATGAGTGCCATGGATTACAGTCAGTCTCTGAGTATAAAGCGGGAGAAAATTATAAGAACAAAACAAATTTTATTTGATTAATTTAATACAAAGTAGGAATAATTTTTTGGTAGCTTTCTATTCCATTAAAAAGTTAAAAAGACCAAACGTGAAGGTTTTGTTCCAAGTGCTTGTTCTTTGGTTTGTTCCAAGTAGAGGCATACCAACAAGCAGTTACCATACAGATTAGCAAACAAAGGAGTTACGACCCAACAAGAAGGTAAAGAGAAAAAAAGCGTGTACATGAGCATGCGTGTGATGGTCTTATTATTCTGAGTTGCTAGACTATTATTATTACTATTACTACTGCAGTTCTTTCTCAAGTTCATCGAACTCCCATCCATCAACCTCATCTGCAGAGTAATCACGAGCCACCTTACCAATTTCAGGTTCAAGCTCGGCTAGTTCAGATTCAGGGTTAGATTCCTGACTGGAACCAGCCGTAGGATTGCTCAACTCTGGATTTTGGGTAACAGATTTAATTGGATTAGGGGATTTGGGTGATGCAGCAGCACTAGCACTGCTTTTAGGTGATGGAGTCTCTATCTCTAACGTTGGCCTAGCTATGGATTCAAACTCCTGCCTCATTTTCTCCATGTCATCAAATAGCTCTTTCACTCGCAAGTCTTCCTTCCTGGTATATAATTGTAAAAGTTCAAAAACTTGGCAAATAATAAAAAATTCCACCGATCAGAGAGTAATGTTTACTACTCACTTTTCCAGTTTGCTTTGGAGGACTTGGAAATGCTCTTTCATGTTATCCACAATGCTGAAGGTGGTAATGATCTGTTTGTTGATTAAAAACCAGATCAATGACAGACGAAGAGTAGTGAAAAAAGTCAATAGCGGCAATTCTTTTTACCTTGGTCTCATAGTCTAGATACTCCTGCTCAAGGCTCTTCCTTGGGCTTGAAACCTGACTCTCCCCCTCATCTGCATTTGGTGCCTTCTCCGACCTGTCTCCACCACATGAGCAAACTTTTACCACTAGGCAACTCCAACTACAGGTATTATCCAGAAACCAATCAACCCCATAGGAGGAAATTTACCCAGGACCAAGGTTCTTCAGATTTTCCACATAATTCTCTATACGGCTTATTAAAGGTGCCACCTCCTTCTGCACAATGTTAATTTATGTGTCAGTCCCATTTACCAACTACTACTAGTTAAAATTTTCCATAAAAATACAGAGCTTACCTTGTACGTAAAGAGTATATTAAAAGCCACATCCGTGAAGTAATCCTCATGCTTCTCCAATTCGTCCCTGAGACATGCATCCACTATTATTATTCACTGTGGTTGAGCAGCAAAGCAAAATAGATTGCAGAGAAACATCTGAGAGTTTGATAGAAAATACAAAGTCTGCTTATCCTTATTTTCGGTATATGAGCACTGAAGAAGCCATGTATCCTCGAGGAAACTTATCCAAGTCTTGATGACTTCTGACTCTTTCTTACAAGCTACAACTGATTTAGACAGGTCATCCTCCTGAATACAGAATCAACATAACCAAATTATTTCAAGTGGAAATTTATTGACCACGAGAGCTAAAACGCTACCTTTGTTTTCAGGTGAGCGATTATCTGATCGTTGGCTTCACTAAATTGATCCCTCTCTTCTGTCGCATCACGGAACCGAGCTTGAGCAGCAGCTAATGATATGTTAACCTACATAGAAGAACATTCATTTTCGTACCTTCCACACCACTATAACCATATGCTCAAATAAAATAAAAGTTCTGTACACAATATCATAAAGCAGGAAACCATATAAGTAAAAAGCAAAATTACCCTCTTAAGTTCAGCTTCCAACTCATCTCTTTGTTTAACAAGCTGTGCAATTTCCGCAGCCAATTCCTGTACATAATAAATGATAAGAAAGAATCTAAATACTGGCAGCAGCCGATGAACCTACCGAAGAATGCTGCCACTATGAGTGTTTTTCTCTTGCATTGGCTAACCAAAAGAACAAATAAAACAGGAAGAGAGAAAACCTTTTCCTTTTCACCGGTTTCATTTGCTTTCACCACACGAGCTTTAAGCGCCTCTTCTTTTTGCAGCCTGCGAAGGCACAATTGGTATATCTATTAATGGCGTTTTTCCTTCAAGGCATATTATATAATACAACAAGGCAAGCTTTGATGAAAATCAAAATTAATCGAACAACAACAAAAAGTAAGTCTTAACTTGCAGATATAAGGATAAGCTTTTACCTGTTCTCTGATATTCGTTTCTCGGCTTTGGTAGTTGAATTTGCTAAAGATTCCAATAACACCTTCAGCTTGTCAACCTGGTTCCAGAACAAATTATTCATTATCTTCCATGATTAACATATTCCTCTAACATCTAGAAGTCATGAGATGTATATTCTTAATACTCGTATCAACAATACCAGTCAACTTGTATAGTATAGTTATAATGATTTGAGGATAATAAAGCCCACAAACATACTTTCTGAGCATGTATATCTGGTGAATCACCGTTGCTTAGTTGTCTCTTTCTAATTAGAAGCCCTTCTAGTCTGGAGCAAAGACGAATCTTTGCAAGTGTTTGTTTAAGAGCCTGCAAAGACGAGAAGTCAATCACATGGAGCTACCTAAATGAGCTTAGGGGGAGAAAGGGAGGTTTGAGAATATTGAACGCTCACCTCTATTGTTAAAGGAGCCTCTTTGACTTCCTTGTCTTCACTCTCCTGTGGAGACTCAGAGACGTTCATCTTTTCGAGTTTTTCTCTAAGATCAGAAGCTTCAGAATCAATCCTGAAAACAAGAATTCAATCAACAGTGATGCACTATGAGCAAGGATCTATGAATCATTCATTCATGCATTAAAAGAAACGAGAGCAAGAAGCACATCAATATATTTATGATCACCTCAGCATTTCAGCATTAATCTTCAACCCTGTGATAGCATTTTGGGCAAACTGAAGCAATTCGTCCTGCTTGACCTGAATGTTGAAGAGTGGACAAGTTAGGAGGCGATCCAAACGCCCATACATTAATATTGCTCAAGCGCATACCAAAACTTCATCCCTGTAACTTGAAAAGACTGTAGCAAGATCCTTCATATTGCTGACTATGGCATCATGAACTTCCTTTCCTCCATTCAGACAAAGCCTGAAAACAATGTCAAGCTCTATAAAAATTTGCATTAGGTATAAACGAAAGTGTGTCAAGCTCCAAAATAGAAAAATTTAGACTATGCAACTTGGAGTGCCAGACAACTCACCCAAACATCTCCAGGAGTAGAGTAATTTCTTCATCATGTGGTGGTTCAATAATCTGTAATAGAACAGTCAACCCTAGAAGTAACACTCATGGACGGTAACCCAAAAATGTAAGTAGAGTACAATATTTAAAACATTTTGAGTAACAAGATAAATGACAGCCCGTCGCAACATATAATAGTCTACTTAATCTAGTTTGGTTATTTTGAGCCAATCAATATATTGTCTTTACGTTCAGCACTGAGAAATCAAATCAAAGATGATGCATCTCAAGCCTTTCACTATCCTACTACAAGTCCACACTTCCATATGTATAACCAAACTCTTGGAAACATTAGAGAATCGGGGATCGTTTGTTATCACTCATTCAAGGAGCCACCAAAAGAAGTTTAGGTAGCAAAAGAATACCATGGACAGAACGATGCCTTCCAGAGCTTGACTTTGCAGAAAAACATCACGGAAGTTTAGTGGCTCACCTCCTATATCTGGATCGTAATACAAAACCTACACATGGAAAGGAATCTGCTATTGGGGAAAAGGGTCATAAACACAGCATATGAAACTAGAAGCAGAATAGTAGTAGTAAGAAAATCATTTATAATCAAACCTTTGAACCAAAAAAATTACCTTGAATCACTAAGGATAACAATCACATATATTTAAGTAATATTCATGATCTTCAAGAATATGGCAAAAAAGGGTACAAAAACAATACCCATTCACGCCTCTTTGATTCATCAGAAGCAAGTTGTTCCTCAGAACTCATATCTTTATCCTTGACACTAGCTCTATCAATCTCCTTAAGCACAGTTAACCATCTGGTAATCAACAATCCCCTTTCATGACCTCTGCATGAGACTGCAGCTTCTTCCAATCTCTGAATCGTCTGATTAACACTCTTATAGGCCCCAACACCCTGCCAAAGTAACAGTCCGGTTTATTCATGCATCTAATGTCATTATCTCAATAGAACAGTTATGGAGCATAGTGTTCAAATGAGTGCACCGTCTCACAGCAAAAACTCAGGACTCACAAATTCCTCAATAGCAAAAATCAAAACTTTGAATTTAAAACGAAAGCAGACTAATAAAACTAAAAAGGAAAGTGGAGAAAAATTATTACAATGCGGTCTTGAAACAATTTGGCTCCTTCAGCAACGGCTTGACCAGCCTGCTGAACAACGGAGTCAGCATAGTTCTTGACCTCCACCGCCTTACTCACAGCCGTTCGCAGCCACGACATGTTAATCTTCTTCTCGAGGGAAGGAAGCTCGGACAAAGTCAATGTTTTTTTTACTCGGTGGCCGGCGATTGCTTGCAATTTTTGCAACCCGCGTTTATTATAAAGTTAGTACTACTAGCCTTTGTGCAGATAATTTGTTTTTTTCATAAATGTATATTTTTGATATTATCATAATTTTTTAAAAAATATATTTGATCTACACTATTTATATTATATATTTTATAACTATAAAAAATTATTAATTATTTTTCTTATTTGATATTATAAATAAATAATGATTTTTAAAATATTTTACTTTGTTAGTAATTATTATTGCATATATTAATATATTTTTGAGTCCATTATAATAAAATCATAATATGAACTAGTCAAATAGAAAATATTTTTCAATTTTTTTTTAGTTTCTACAGTTTACAGACAATACATTTAAATTTTTTATTTAATGATAATATAGGAAGAATATTTGTATAGGATCATTTATATTTCTTTGTTGTGATTAAAAATATATTTTACCATATATCATTTTAGTATAATGTGAGGTTTTATAAGTAAATAAACTGTTCAAATTAAGTAATCTGGTTCTATTATTTTAGTAGATTTTATACATAGAACTATCATATTTTTTAGTATTTTTTATTTAACAATAATTTTTACTTTTGTTTTTAATGATAATTTACTTAAATAATTTAGAATATTGTTGAAATTGATCAATGAATTAATTTACAAGTATTTGAAATTTAGTAAGATTTTTCTCAACAGATTTTGTTATAAAATTCAAATTTAAAGTTAAAATTGGTTTACTATTTATCTTCATAATTATTAAGATTTTTAGAAATATTATATAATTAATATATTAATGCAAATAATCAATAGATGTTATTGATGAAATGTACCAAATAGATAAAAGTTGTATTTCTCTTTTAATAATATTGACTAGATTTTGACCCGCGCTTGAAAGCGCGGAAATTTTTTATGATTAAAAATTTATATAATTGGGTTTTGTCTTAATTTAAAAAATATTTTGATATAAAATCAGTTCACCAAAATTTGTGGTTATGATTGTTTTTCATTAGTTTTTAGTTTTAATTTTTATTTTTAGATTTTGGTTTTTGATTTTTAGTTTTTAAGTTTCTACTTTCATTTTCAGTTTTTGGTTTGGGTTTTTAATTTTTAAACCTGCTGAGTTAGTTTGAACTAATATTACCAACAAACAAATCTCAAATAATCGAACATCTAATTTAAAACTGAAAAGATGATAACAATTTTTTTAAAAAAAATTTGAAATAGTTTATTTTGTAAATAAACAAAGCAAAAAAATATAACATGTGTTTTCAGCTTTTGGTTTTGGTTTTGGTTTTGGTTTTAGTTTTTATATTTGGTTTTTGGTTTTGCTTTACATTTTTTTAATCAGTAAATTATTTAAGAAAAATAAAACAATAAATTATTTAAAAGTTACCATTGAAATTTATCAAAACAAAGTGATTGTTATTTAAAATAAAAAAATATGTTAACATATTTTAAAGTAAATGATTTAAATAAATGATTAATAATAGATAATTTTGTTTTGTTAAAAATATTAAATACATTTTGGGTCTGAAACTAATAATTGATTTTTTGATCTTTTAAGGTGAAAATTTTATTCAATGTTTTTAGAGTTTTTTCTTAATACTAAGCCAAAAAACCAAACTATATAATTTGTTCAAAAAAATAAAAGTAAGCCCAAGACTATATTTCATAAATAACCACTGGCTTAATTTAAGTATAATTAGTAGATTTCCATATTCCATATTTTGATGATATATATTCTTCTAAAACATTTCATATTTGTAGGAGAAATTATGTGTTTTTGGTATACACATAGACTAGGTGATTTTCCCGTGCTCATGCACGGGCTTAAATATTTAAGAAATAAATATATTATAATAGTTGATTGACATTTACTTAAATTTTATATTAATTTATAGTTTGTATGTATAATTTGTATTAATAATATTATATATTTTAGTTATTATAATTTTATATATATATATATATTATATTTAGTCAGTATTATCATTTGGATATATATATATTTGATTCTTTCTATTCTATGAATTCAACTATAATCTTTTTTATTCTAAATATCTTAAATTTTGATTAATTATTTTATTTACATTTATGTTGGTTGTTATCTACGAAATATAAGTATATCTTAGTAAGATTATGTATTTTAAGATTTTTTTGTGCTTAGAACGAAAAAAATAAAAACTAAAGTGTCTGATTCTAAATTACATAAGTAATAATAAATTTTTGAAAGCTTATGAACACATATCAATATTTACAATAACTAAAATATTTTATAAACTCTAAATAATTCATGCCATAGATTGATTGGATGATAAACTGAATTTTTTTTTAAATAATTTTAAAAATAAGGAATTCTGATTTTCTTTAAGTATTAGATTATAGTTATATTAAATTCCACAAACATAAAAACAGAAAATTAAACATCAAAAGAGTTATTAAGAAAACAGATAATTTTAACTATTAATTATAATATATCTACCTTGTTAAATTATAGTGTTATGATATATCAAAAGAATTGTAGTTATTTGATCAAAAGATGTTTATTATTAAATTTATTTTTA
>CAKOAT010101821.1:0-84787 GCA_932364175.1 Eruca vesicaria subsp. sativa | reverse complement strand
GAGAAATTATATTATATAAGTAAAATATAATTTATATTTTTTTGCTGTAATTGTATGATATTATAATCAAATAAATATACTAAAAAATATTTCAATAATACTAATTATAATTTTTTTGCCAATTAAACATATATTAGTTTATGTTACTTAATTATTTTATGTAATAATCTAATAAAATAGATAGATATATCAAAAAATAATTAATTTGAAAATATATATTTTATTGTTTAATTTTTTTTTAAACAAAAATATTTCTTTTCTAATATCAAGATTATTTGTATGAACTTTTTTAATGAAAACACATTATATACAAATATTTTTCTCATCTAAGAAAATATAGATATAAAGTATTTTATTACTTAAAAGTATAATTTATGTTATTTAAAAATATATTTAAGTTAAATATTATTATTTTGTAAACTTTCTTTTTTTATGAAACCATATTATATATATACTTATTTTCCGTTTTAAATAGTTTTGTAAATTTTATAAATATTTCCTTTTTATTTTATATTGTTATTTGGAAGATTTTAAAAAGGAAATAATAATATTTAAATATATTTTTAATTCATTAAGGCTATCATAGTAATCAACTAGCGTGAGAGTTAACGTGAGCGAGACACCTAATAAAGTGACTTCTCAAATAATATTATAGAGATACGTGCCGTATTTTGAAGATAGTTTACATTAAGGTCGTCTCTTTACATTAATTGTGTTGGTTTAATTTAAGTAATATGGTTTAATCAATTGTATGATTTATATTATTTGTAACATTCTAGAAAGGGTCCAAATTTAAATGACAACTTGTATCAGTAGATAAAAAGAATGACTGTAGATTTTTATTTTATTTTCTTGAAGACTTGGGTCGGGACTTGGATACCCAAACAGAGATTTGGGTCGGATCTCGGATATTTAATAAATCCACCCTAATCTGCAACTCCATTGAGCGATAAAAAGGCCAAATCAGATTAAAAAAGGGCCCACCTTTATACACCCCTCAGACTCAAACTCAGAGCGATCAGATTAGATTAGATTCAATTCAACCGACGACGACGGCGAGGGAAAACCCAAAAGCTTTGAGCCACACACACACAGCTGTATTATATATATACCTAAACAGAGAAAGAACACTCCTTTCTCCTCCATTATATTATATTAGGGTTTTTCGATTAGGCGGAACTATGTCAGGTCTCCACCGATCTTCAAGCTCATCCAAGAACGTCGGAAAGTCTCTCCCTTCCAAAGAGCTTCTTGACGATCTTTGCAGGTATCCCTCTCTCTCTCTCTCTCTCTCTCTCTTTTCACTACAAAGTGAAGCGAACACTGATTGGATTGGATTGGATTCTCTTTTTACAGTCGATTTGTGTTGAATGTTCCTGAAGAAGATCAACAGTCTTTCGAGAGGATTCTCTTTCTGGTGGAGTATGCGTATTGGTACTACGAAGATAACGCTGTGGAGAATGATCCTACGTTAAAGTCTCTCTCTTTAAAGGAGTTTACTTTACTCTGTATCCCTTTTTTTTTCTCTGTGATGATTTGTGTTTTAAAGTGTTGATCTTTCCCCGTTGTTCTTTTGTGGATCTGTTTTCCTTAACGTGACGGACTCTAGTGTTCAACAGCTGTGATGTTTTGAGACCTTATGTCTCTAACATTGATGATATCTTCAAAGACTTTACTTCTTACAAGTGTAGAGTTCCTGTCACTGGTGCTATTATCCTCGATGAAACTTATGAGCGGGTTTGATTCTTCTTGTCATGTTTTTTTAACAAAATTTCTAATCTTTTCTTGCTAGCATTGAGTTTTACTTTTCTTGGAGTTTTCAGTGCTTGTTGGTGAAGGGATGGAAAGGGTCAAGCTGGAGCTTTCCCCGCGGGAAGAAGAGTAAGGATGAAGAAGACTATGCTTGTGCTATTCGTGAGGTTAGTGTTGATTACTTTCCCTGTCTCATTTGTTGTGTGTTGTTTCTGACAAACTTTACAACCACTCATTTATCATTGCTGAATATGAAGACTATGTAATTAGAATTAGAGAGCATCTTGGGTAAGATTGAATTCTGTATCTCACGAGTTAGGCGGTAACAGTTTAATCACTCGTAGTGGGTGGGTGCATTGGTTCTACTTCGTTGGCTGTTGGCATTTACAGATGTGTCGACATTATGTGCGCGTGGTTTTGTTTAATTGTATAGATGATGGAGGTGAAAGAATAGAAGAGAGAATGTCTCTCGTATCTTCTGTATTGGCACAGGGTATCTCATTTTTCATACTAATATAACAGTTTGATCATGGTAAATACCCTCCTCAAAGATAGATTCTCGTATTTGAGATAATAATTGAGCAAGGAAATGTTCTTCTTAGATCATCACTATACAGGATCTTTCGAAAATGAGAATAGCTGCTGCTGTTCTTTTTACAAATTTTATTTGTAGCTCACTACTGCTATTCCATTTGCAGGAGTTTAGGTGTAATTTTCGTGCTGATTATCTGTATAAACTTTGGTTATGGGTTATTGATGAAAAAAGCTGAATGTCTTGTCACACTTTTAACTTTTTCGATGCTAAACACAGGTTTTAGAGGAAACTGGATTTGATGTCTCAAAGCTACTCAAGAAAGAAGAATATATTGAGTTTACATTCAGACAGCAAAGAGTGAGACTTTACATAGTTGCTGGGGTGACAGATGATACAGCTTTTGCACCACAGACCAAGAAGGAAATTAGTGTATGTATTTAACAAGCAACCTTGTGGGTGTGGGTCTTATCTGCGTATCTATGATGAATGAGTCTCTTACTTTCAGTTGTTGTGGAGAACTTTTGTAGGAAATTGCATGGCATCGACTTGATCATCTTCAGCCAGCAAGTAATGAGGTGATAACTCATGGAGTTGCTGGTCTCAAGTTGTATATGGTGGCTCCTTTTCTTGGGTGAGTAGTGCCTTTTTTATATGTCCACATAGATTCTTGGGTATTGGTGCATGGCATTAGAGATTACAAACATCTGCAGGTCGTTGAAGTCATGGATATCAAAGCATCCGGCTCCTGTACAACGAAGACCTGATAAGCCCCTTAGAGGTTTGACAGTCTTCTTTTTTGCACCAAAGCATGCATAAAAAGAGAGTATTTTGTGTTTGGCAGAGATCTGACATTATAGGCTTTGTACAGCACTCAGCGTGTGGAATGCAAGGACTTTGAGTAGTACAGGAGGAAACGGGACAGCAGCAACAACGGAAAGCTACAATAAAAAGCAGCAGCCCCAACTAGTAGAGCGTCCTCAGGGTGCAGAACCTGGAAACAGTTTCAGAAGCTTCAAGTTCAATAGGTCAGCAATCTTGGAATCAGGATTTTCAGCTTGACTAGTCGGTGTTATTGGTGGCAGCTATGATGGATGGGTTTGTGTATAGCAAAGCCCTTGGAATATGTTCATAAGCTTGTACTTTTCTTCTTCTTCTTTTATGCCTGTCGTTTCTTTTGGAAAGAAAGGGTTGTTGTACATGATGATGGTTCGTGGGGTGAATCCTTTGGATGATGGCTTTAGATGAGAATGGTTGCGACCAGCTACATTAGTTAAAAGGACTTCTTTATCCAATGTAGAGAATTGATATTATCTTCTAATAGTGACTGCAATTGTTCTTTCTTAATTTGTGGTGACAATATCTAACACTATTTCATGTTCTTTTCTATATAAAAAGTCCCAAATAATTTACTCATATGTTAATCAAAACATATGTATTCATCAACCTAGTTGCAGATCTTAGCAAATGGAATTGCTTTGGGTCAAGGTTGCTTGGAGCTTCTTTAGAAACTTGTTTTACTTTTCTTTGCTTTTGGGCAGCAAGAACAAGAGATGGTAAAAAACAAAACTCGGTTTGATCCAAAGGTTGACTGGTTTGAAACTCTGGTTTGGTTTTGTTTGTATACTGTATTTTTCTTTGAATTCTTTGTTATATATCTCTAATATATTGTCTATAAAATTGTTGAAACGGAGGTCAACTACATACTTGAATTATACTTTATAGCATGTTGCTTTGAGGAGATCTACAACGTTCTAATCAGCTCAAGATGCACCGTTTACACATCCATAAAGAATCATATGACATGTATGCTAACCATGGTCCAGATTAAGATATGGTCTCTCATCACTCTTATAAATTTCAGACTCTTGTCTCAGAAACAAGAACTAAATACAAACTCAGACACGTTTCAAATCAGAATGCTGGATTCTCTTCTAGTTCCCAACACTTTATGCCCTCATTAACAGCATATACTGATATATACCATGCCAAAATCCCAAGACATGAATCATTCACGTCGAAATTTAAACCCACTTAAATGAGAAAAAAAAAACCATTAATTAAACCAATAGATTCAAATGGCCGGTGCAACTTTAGCAGTTTCCAGTTTTTTTACCACGGCCAGTAAACCGAGTTCTACCAGCAGATGATCAGCCGTTGTTTCAACATCCAAGCAAGCTTGGTTTAGCTTACCTTCAAGTTCCACAAAGATGTGTACTTATTAATCCTCTTGAGTGTACCTAAAGCTTAACTGATGAGATCATTTTAGAAGAAATTATTATCTGGTATGCCCAGATGAAAGTGAATGTTCTACGCCAAAAAAAGTCATGGCTCAGCCATATGGCTGTTATTGTCTTCGCAGGCTCAACTTCAGAGTATTGCACTTTAATGCTTTGGCAAAGAGACTCACCCATCAAAACCTGCATTTTTTCTTCTGTCTATAAAGTTGTATGGGACTAAAAGCCTGGCCTGTATTTCAACAAGAGGAAAGTGTCTCTTCTAATACCCTAGTCATTCCTCGTCTCTATTAGTACAGTCACGTTCTACTTAAACATACCGAGGACAACTGAGTGCAGGCAAGCCTGAAAATTTCTCACATGTATTTACACCCACACCATCTTCCTTCAGCTGTATACCTATTCACGGACAGTGCTGCCGCACAGAAGATAACACCCAAATCTGAATCACAGCACAAAGCAACAAAATCTAGATGACACCACAAGCGAAGAGCTCTCTCTCTATCTACACAGCCAAGCACTGACCAATTCGCAACTATTTAACACAACATAGCAGAGTGTCCCTTCAAACCAGTTACTGAAATGCCCAGAGTTATCAGCCATTAACTGGCCTCTGCCGTGGCAAAATCACAGAACTTTCGTTTGGTACCTGATTCACTATCACTCAAATCTCCCTCTAGTCTCAGAAGGTTCAAGCAAACTGAATACTAATCTTTCTTCTAAAACACGTCACCACCGCCAAGTTCATCCCGTTGCCAAATTTCACTGTATTTTGAAGTTTCCTCCTCTTCCATATTCTTAGCTCTTCCAGATGCATTCGCAGTTGAGGGCTTATCTTTTCCATCAATCTCTTGTTCTTTAACCATCTCAATATCGGAGTTCTGTCCATATCTCACATCACCAAGGCCATCCTCACCATCAGTAGGTGCACAACCATCACTGTTAAAGGATTGTCTAAACGAGCTCGTACCATCATGCCTATAACCAAATTGTCTTCTCTCAACATTATCATCAACACCAAAACGTTCAGAATGCATTGGTCCTTCAAAGAAATCATCACTATAGTCCACTCTTTCTCGAGGATCCACGTTGTTCCAGTTTCCATGGTTTCTATGTACAACACGATCATATGGTTTCCTAAAAAAAGTGCCACCATCTCTTCCATAACCTCTTCCCCTTGCATATCCTCTGCCCCTTTCATATCCTCTGTAACCCCGACCCCTTCCAGCATTTGATGGTCTATGAGAGTAAGGTGGAGAATTATGCCTTCTGCCAACCATTTCCCTTGGATAACCAGAATGTTCAGGCGAGCTTACCCTCCCCATTCTATACCCTGAGGGTGATCTCCGGTTAGAATAGTCTGTATGCCCACTGAAATCTTCCTGTGATCTGTTTCTGAAAGACGAGGACGGACCAGCTGATCGTTCTCTTGATCTAACTGGAGATCTTGAACGAAATCTAGGATACTCTCGTTTGTGGTTGTTTGAAAAATGTGTTCTTCCTCTAGCAAAACTATTCCGACCTTGATACGGACGTGGCTGATTCATAAACATTGGCTCCATGTCGTTGGATTGTACTCCCCTAGTAAACTTTTCACCATCTCTATATCCGTGAAATTCAGATGCATCCTCTTTATTTGTTGATCCTCTTTGTGTAAATGAAAAGCCATGTGTTCTTCTCGTAAAGGAGTGGGGAAAAGGGGTTGATTCATCATCTGCAGGTCGTCTGCCTCTATATGAATTAATAAAAGCACCACCACCCCGTCGAGTGTTTCCATAATTGTTGGACTCAAAATCTGCATGAGTAATATTCAAGTTTAGAAACACTGAGCTTTGTTCTTCCATCGAAAAAACTAACTTAGATATGGATTTACTTTTTGTATCCCGGTCCTGAAAATTGCTTCTGTCAGGCATGAAATATGACCTTGGGCTTCTCATAGTTTTGCCTTGGTACCTCTCACGCGGGAATTTGCAGGATTCATCACTAGCAAAAGAAACAATAATGGAAGGAAATCCATAAAGATCTCAAAAGAGAATGAGGCAAAGAAAGTATAGAGATAAGAAAGTTCAGAAAAAAAAAACACACACCTCCCTCTCGAAAGATATTTCCGCTGATCAAGTGAGAAATCAGACAGTCTATCTCTTTCCATTCGCAATGGTACAAAGCTGTCTGAAGCATCTAGTGTCTTGATACGACTCTGACTTCCTTCACTAGACTCCGCATGAGGAGGATCATTGTCAATAGTAGAAATGTCTGCCTTGTATGAAGCTGGACTGATGTTATCTACTATTTCAGGGTTATCAACTTTCCCGCCTGACAATGTAAACACACCTGACATTCTTTCACTAGAAGGAATTATTTGATGGGTTGTCTGCTCACCATCCTTAACTATCCTGCCTTCATTATCACCTGATCCATCAAATATTCCATTATGAGTTTCCGGAACATGATTCATCAACAGTATATTTCTTAAGTTTATCAAAAGATGCTGAGGCGGAGCATTCTTTAACCATTACCTGTATTACCGAGAAGTGCAGCTTGACTCATTTTTTCTTTCACATTGTAATAATTTTGTTTGCCGCCGTCAAATGGAACAGAAGTATCCATTTGTTCCGTTTCAGAACCCCCATACTCAGCAAACATGGCAGCTGGTCTTTGGATCTTCTCGTCGTCATACAAATTTCTTTTTACAACTTGCTTCTTCAGAACTCTAGATAGGTCATTACCACAATCTGGTTCGAACTTGTATAACTCTTCCCTTAGCTCCTTACCGGATAAAATAACCTTTTCTTCACCACTTTTAGAAATCTTGCAATCATCTAGAATTTTATCTTCTGTCAAGGGAACATTCACATCTGATGCATTGAGGTTATGATCTCCATGACCAGAACATTCATTAGTCATGTGAACTACACTGTGACCATAACTTTGGCCTGAATTTACTTTCAATGTAGAGTCAGGATAACTCTGAAAGCCTGGATTTCTTGTCATTCCATTCATGGACATTGGCGCATTGCTGATACCACTGGTATAGGGTGTATGTGTATCCTTCTGATTTGGCGTAAAACTTGTAAGTAAATCAAGGATCTCATTTGTATGCATCATCGGTGTATGGGGATGATTCAACGTCCCATCTTTCCTATTGAAAACTTTGGACTGAATGAAGTTGTTTGGTTGAGCCTTTACTGATCTAGAATCCACTGGATTCAAACTGTTGGATGCTGTACTGTTTTCTTTTCTGAATCTATCAACGACCTCCTCTTTCACCCTGTTAACAGATATCCCCATTGGAAAAGCTTGAGCACTCTCTTCAACGACTTCTGACTTCACAGTCCTAAGGTTTACAGAGTCCACATTATCATCAGCCATTATTGGTCTAGAAAAACTTGTACAGGCAAATCTTGCCTCTGATGCAGTAGCTGATAGAGAAGGAGACTTCTCAATATGAGGATATGAACTGATGCCTAGATTTAGCGAACATGTGGGATTAACCAGCGTCGAAGTCACTGCAGGAGATTTAAGTTCTACAGTTTCCTTCGGTTTTTCAAAAACAGGATCTGCAATAACTGTCTCATCACCACAACCTGGTGTCTCTATGTCAGGGCAACTTCTGTTTTCACTGTCAAAGAATGAACCAGTTGTTTTAACTCTAGTCTTGCGATCTAAACCATCTTCCCAAGCATCCATGGTAGTATTCAAATCCCAATTTGATCTGTTCACACCACTGAGATTGCCAGATTTGGTACAAGTAGAAATAGAATCTGTGACATGAGGTGCACAAACTCCCTTTCTTACAGGGGAATTCTCCAAATATGAAGAGTTGTTTATACCTGCACCAGCAGCTGTTTCTATTTGACACTCTCCTCCGAAACTTTCCTTACTAACAATGTCATGGGTCTTAAGAATAGTTTCACCTGAGGTGACAACAACACCAGGATGTCCTTCAGCACATATAGGAAGCTTTTCCAGAGAACAATGGAGTGAATTGGCAACTATGTTAGAGCCGGAAGGGATCACTGAGCCTGCCAAGGGACTGGACTGAATTGGAATATTTGGCTCTTCAACTTTCACTCTAATTTGGTCAAGAACTAGGTTCCCAATAATCTCAGGTTTATCAGCATCTTTTCCCACACAAACAGAAGGGACTGGTTCTCCAATACTTATCCTAGATCCCTCACCAATCATTTTCTGAATTACATCAGATGAATTCAAATCCAAAGCACTCCTAGTATCACCTTTCTCATTAGGTTGTGTATTATTTTCCAAAGGAGGTGATGAGCCACCTGGTTCTTCAGGCAACACAAAGTACTTCCTCTTCTTAATAGGAATAGCAGTATTAACGTCTCTGCACCGCCATGTAGGCATACTGATCTGAAGCTGATAGATACCAACCAAACACACAGACAGTAAAAAAAAAGACAGCGACATCATCAGTTTCTAAAATTGGTGAACGCATTAATAGCAGAGTTTAGTTTGGGATATTTAAATTTTTTTTTAAAAAAACACACACACCTGTTGGTTTCCAGACATAACTCGAAATATAAATATCCCAACTCCAAGCTTGTACCTTTATTCAGACAAACACCTACAGATCAATAACAGTTATGTCTGTCTGCAAAAAAAAAAGTCAAATGAAATAAAAACATAAGATCTATAATCCCTAATTCCAGCAACTAATAGAGAAATCTAGACACGTCACTTGAATGAAAGAAGTACAATCAAAAACAAACTGGTGAGAATCAATCAACGAATAACAAAATGGTTAAAAACAGAATCAGAAAGTATAAAGAGACTCTGAATAACTATTCAAAAGTAGAAATAAGATCGATCACTGACCAGAGAAGAAGACTAATCAAAGACTTTGAGGCTAAAGCAAATCTACCGACAAGAATAAAAACACAAGTAGAGTTCTAGATTTAGGGAAGAGAGAGAGAGGGAAAGAAGAAGAATCTACCAAAGAAAAGAAGAGTGGTTGAGAGGTCTGAGTAGCAGTTTCCAGAAAAGTTTACAGTTATTAGATAAAAAGGAAAGAGAAAAAGGAATCGAGAGGAGGAGAAAGAGATGCCAAACTTTGACAAGGGCCACACAAACCCTCTGCAACTGTGCCTCTTATATCATTCAGAGTTGGTTGATCAAAAAAAAAATTTATTCATAGTTTGACCGACTCCTTTTCAATATTTTATTCTATAAATATTATATATTTCTTTATTATTATCGATTTCCTTTAAAAATAGATTAAACATTTATATAAGTTGGTGTTCAGAAAAAAAAAAGCATTTTATAAGTCTTTTAGGCATAGCATTGTCGAGAATGAATCCGATATGACGATTCAGTTGATGCAGTTAAGCGTGAATCATCATAAAATATGTAGAATTATTGGATATAGAATTGTTTGTAATATTTTTCATAGTTTATAATATCATAATTATTTAGCACTAAAAAAAAAATTTAATTTTGTTGGATCAAAATATTTAAAATTAACATAAAAATTTATGTAATTTAGTATATATGATAAATACTTTAAATATTTTAAGAATTCATATATATATTAATTATATTAATATAATCAAATATAACACCATAAAATGATGTTACGAATATATAAATAACTTTACAAGATTTTGAATATACAATTTATACTTTTCATAATTTTCTGAAATTTTCTTTACTAGTTATATACTTTGAAACTTAATACTACTAATTGTTTTAATATATACAAATGCTTTAAATACTATTTTAATTTAATTTTTATAATTGTACATTTTTGTAATCAAGTTTTTCTTAAATTACATAATTTTATCAAATATATTTTCACCTTGGCATGAATCTAATTATAATATGACACTTACATTTATCTAATTTGGTATTAATGGTGCAGAATTTGAAATATCGTAATAACACATGTATCCTAATTAAATTAATCTAATCAAATATAACACTACAATAATGCAATAAAATGTTTTTACAAATTTTGAAAGTACAATTTACTTATAATTTTCATAATATTATGAAATTTTCTATTTCTAAATTATATAGTTAAAATCTTAATACCATTATATATTTCCAGTATATATAATTTTTGTAAAATATATTTGATAATATTATGAAATTTTCTATTTCTAAATTATATAGTTAAAATCTTAATACCATTATATATTTTCAGTATATATAATTTAACATTTTGTAACCAAATTTCTTAATTTACTACAACTTGATTTAATATATTTTAACTAATAAAAAGTTTCAAACTTATAATTTAAAATATATAAATATCTTTAAATTAAATGTAGATATAACATAAATAAAATTGATTATTATAGTGTAATTTTAATAAATTTGATTAAACCTATTTAAATTTTATTTAAAATATTCTTTTATTTTAGTTATAAATAACAAATTTCTTTTTTTTTTTAAATGTTTATGGGTCTTACTCAGGAAACCAACTAGTTATTTTATAAATTAATCATAATATTAATATAGCTCCCTTCCCTCCCTGGCTACTCAACTGATGCTACGAGCCTACGACTAAACAAATGGTGAGTAACATGTTCTATGCAAGACTGAATTCATTATATTAAAACAAAGATTATGATAATATTACAAACCATCCACTAAGCTAGCTACATGTTACAATGGTGCGAGGTAGTATTATTGCCGAATTTTAAAATTTAAATGTAGCACTAATAAAGAGGTTTTGAAAACTTTAAGCATTGAGTGGCTAAACTAGTGTGCTTCAAGCCTTAATAGCCGGATAGCCTGAGTACCGAGGGCAGTTTGCACATGCATTTGCTATGGGTTTCTATAATGTGCCTTTATGAGTTGGTCTCGTAATAGGCCGTCTTTGACTAATATTTTTTACCAAACCTTAACATTAGAGAGCAACTATAAGTTGTTGACCAGTCAAATATCTTCCACATTTATTACTGTGGAAAAATTAAAATATTCATGTAAAGAGAAGTTTTACTGATCATGAAGAAAGAGGAAGCGTTACACTAACAGACTACAGAAAATAAAGGGAAAACTTGTAACAGATAATACAAGTGGACAAAAGCTTCGTCTGTATCCATCTCTCCACAAGACTCGCTCTCATATTTACAATAATCAAAAAGTGTTGATGAATAATCATCTGCAACTATTTTGGAGTTGTTGAAGAACCAAAAGAGTGAAGAAGATGGCTAGCTTGAAACTTGGTTCCAAATCTGAAGTCTTTCATCTAAGTGGTCACACATGGTCAGTACTCTTCTTCAATGGGGTTTTTAATTATTAAACAGAATCTTTCATCTCTTCTTTGTAATCTGTGATCAGGCTTTGCTCAACTGGACTTAAACCTGATGTGATGATCCAAGTACAAGACCAAACCTTCCATCTCCATAAGGTATAACAAAACAAAACTTGATAACATTGACTCACTCATACCATGTCTCTCATGTGTTTTCTTCATCATGCATCAAGTTTCCGTTGTTATCAAGAAGTGGATACCTAGAAACTCTCTTCAGCAAAGCCTCTGAGTCAACTTGTGTTGCTCAGCTTCATGACATTCCCGGTGGACATGAAACATTCTTGCTCGTGGCCAAGTTCTGTTACGGTGCAAGAATTGAGGTCACACCTGAAAACGTAGTGAGTCTCAGATGTGCAGCAGAGTATCTCCAAATGAGTGAGAACTACGGAGATGCAAATCTCATCTCCCTCACCGAGAGTTTCCTCAAGGACAACGTTTTCACAAACTGGGATGATATTATCAAAGCCTTGAAGAGCTGTGAACAAAAACTGATACCTCCCGCTGAAGAACTTCACATTGTCACTAGGTGCATTGGTTCTTTAGCCATCAAGGCTTCTTATGCAGAGGACACAAGTTTTTTCAACTGGCCAGTATCAGATACTACATCGTGGAACGGTATACAAACTAAGTCCATGAGTGGGAACTGGTGGTTCAACGATGTGTCTTCATCCCTCAATATCTCAATGTACAAAAGATTCATTAAAACCATTGAATCCAGAGGCGTGAAAGCGGATGTAATAGCAGCATCTGTCACTCATTACGCGAAAAGGAACCTTCCATTACTTGGTAGTTCTAAGCACTGTGGCTCTTCATCTTCAGAGGAAGGGACTAATCATGGTGGTGATGATATTTGCTATTCTCAAGAAGACCAAAGAAGTCTCGTAGAAGAAATAGTGAAGCTACTACCGAGCCAAAAGTGTGTTACATCGACAAGATTCTTGCTCAGGCTTCTTAGAACATCCATGGTTCTCCAAGCTAGTGCAGTCACTCAAGAGAATCTTGAGAGAAAAATCGGTGTGCAGCTAGATGAAGCTGCTCTAGAGGATCTGCTTATACCAAACATGGGAAAATACTCAGCTGAATCACTCTATGATATCGACTCTGTTCAAAGGATTCTTGATCACTTCATGTTAACATATGATTCTTCTTGTTACAACAACGTTGAGGAGAAACAGATTATGGTGGATTCTCATCCTTTTAGGCCTATCAAAAAGGTTGCTAGTCTAATAGATGGCTACTTAGCAGAGGTGGCTTCTGATGAGAACTTGAAACTATCGAAATTTCAAGCACTTGGTGCTGTAATCCCTGAAGATGTGAGGCCATTGGATGATGGTATCTACCGTGCAATTGATATATACATCAAGGTAAACAAACCTTAATTATATATGTTTTAATTAGTATCAAAATAAATCTTTTGAATGTCTTTATAATGCATGTATATGGTTTTGGAGCTGTACAGGCTCATCCATGGTTGAGAGAGTCAGAGAGAGAGAGACTGTGTCTGCTTATGAACTGCCAGAAACTGTCGTTGGAGGCATGCACACACGCAGCACAAAACGAGCGTCTACCTTTGAGAGTCATAGTACAAGTCTTGTTCATTGAACATATGCGACTTAGGACATCTATAGCAGGATGGTTCTTGGACGACACGGACAGCAACAATGACGACACAAGCGGCAAGAATCAGGCACTAGAAGGACACAATGGAAATGCAAATATGGTGATGATGAATGTGATGAAGGAACGTGTTTGCGAGCTTGAGAAAGAATGTAACAGCATGAAGCAAGATCTTGACAAGCTTGTCAAGACAAAAGATGGAGGTAACTTCTTCTCAAAGTTATTCGGATTGATGAGGTCTAAGACTAAGACTTCACCAGGAGGCAAAGACGGTCTAATGATTCATGAAACCAAAATCTGATAAGAAGAGTAGCAGCTAGTAAAGAAACTTGCAATATGGTCTTTAGAGACACTTTTGTTTTATTTTGTTCTCGAGTTTTATATAAGAGACTCTCTGAAATATTATGATTACAATAAAGAATCTCTAAAGGGAAAAGTGTAGAAAGTGAAAGAAGTATGAAAACTGACGAAATTGAGTCTATGAAAAAATAGTTTTGAGATAAATGTCAATCACCAACCAAATAAAAGTCTTCCATCCTAGATAAAATAGATATCACCTTTTTTTTTGAAATGGGTTTAGAACTCTTCAAGATCAAACAAGAAGAATATATATGTAACTAGAGAGAGATTCCAAAGGATGGTTTAAGGAAGATTATAAACGGATTTGTGATTAGGAATGAATTTTCGAGCCTTAACATGTTTTCCATTAATGGTGAACTTGATCCTGCACTCCTCATCGTTTAAAATCTCTGGAATCTTGGCGGCTGAACGTAACACCATCCTTGCATGCAGCGCTTGGTTCCTCCCTCCTACTCCACCCATGTGTATCGCTTCTACAATATCTCCAAATCTCCTACCAAAAATGTATACTACTGTTTAAACCACACTACCGTGAAAACTTTAAACACACATGCATGCATGGCCGTGATTGTCTTACATTTTTAATTAGAAGAATATAATGCATGGTAAATTCTAAAACATCGAATGTGGTCCTAGCTAATTAAATAATACCTTGGCCTTGCATGCATGCATGTCTTATAATTAAATGGATTCAGTACTACCTGGTGAAATAGGCATACACTTCTTCTTCAGAGATTGGGTATCCTTTAGAGAATGTGAGGAAGACAGTCCTGTCCTCAGCCGTTACTTGTTGTCCTCCCTCAACATTGCTTGTTCCTGCTGCATGATTAGTTGTTGCTTGTTGACTACACAAGAAGTTGCTAGACGTATACATCTTCTCCTTGTTGTACATCTCAAAGCGCACGCATATATCCTCAAAAGCTGGTTTACATATACTGGTTAAATGCTTCTTCATGTCAAGGAGAATGTCTTTGCGGTTCTGGTGGATGACTCCGAGAGTAAAGTTGTGTCTGGTCATACGCCTGATCCAAGGTATGGATAAGGAGTTGGTGTTCCTCAAGGTGTTCACGAACGTTGGGAAATAATCGTAGGATAAGCAATCCAGACACATGACGACTTCGTCAACGATGGTGTTGATGAAAAGGTCCGGTAATGAAACGAGATTAAAGATTAGGTTGCTCATGGGAACACTTTTCTCGAGATAGATGAGAAAGCACATGACTTGAAAAGAGAGAGTAATGTTAAGTCTTAGACTTATGACAATACGAGTGAAAAGATCTCTGTCAAACTTGTGGAAAGCATTGAACTCTTCTCTCGTGATGGATAGTACTGAGGATGAAGAATCCATTAACTTTTTTTTTTCACTAAGCAGATATGAAATTTTTAATCTTTTTGCTTTTCGTTTGAGAGCATGTGGATGGATATAGGTGGTAAGAGATGAAAATATAGGTAGAGTTTAGAAAAGGAATCCAGTGATATGGTGAATAATATTTTTGGTCATATCTCATTTTATTTATTAAGAGATACCTTTCATGCACCAAATCTATATTCATTTCATTTTCCTGTCAATGTCCTCATTTTCTTTATTTTTCTATTAATATCTTATATCCCCTATACATTATTTGAGAAATGATTTTGCCACATGTCCTCTTTACAATGATTTTTTCACAAAAATAATATGTCATGACTACCAAAATTGATGACATAGCTTATAATACAATATAACATGGACAATTACATTAATGTTAATTTATATTTTTTGTAAACTTTTTAAAATATAGTAATAACTATTATATTACATTTAATGTCGATATATATTTGGAATTTTTTTTGAGAATATGGTAATAACTTATAAATCATCATTAAAAAAAATATATTTAAATATTGCATTAGAAATTTCGAAATATCATTCAATTATATATATTTAAATTATACAATTTCATTACTAAAACTTTCACAAATGCATACAATTTTTTAGAAAATTATAAAAATTTAATCATAAAATCATTAGTTTCTTATATATCTACAAATTTTATAAATATTGTTTAATTTTAATTTTAGTTTTATTTTTGATAATTATGAAATTTTTAAAAATTTATTTAACATACATAATTAAACTAAATAAATAAAAAATCTATCTAAGATTATAATTTTAAATACATACAAACATATTCTTAAATATAATTAAAAAACAAAATTATTTTATCTTAATTTTTATGTTTAATTAAATCAAATTTATATTAAAATATTGATAAGAAAAAGAAAAAATTACAGTATTAATAAAAATTTTATTTTAAATATAACTTATATTTATCTGTTAAAAAATATTTTCTACTGCACATGGTGTAGAAAAACACATATTTATTAAATAGTTACAATATTACTTACAGTTTTAGGGTCAGTTAATAAAATTCTATTTATAATAGAAGGTGCTGGGCCTCCAGCCCACTAAATTGTAGTTTATATTTTTATGTTATTTTAATATTTTCCTTCCCTCATTTCACCAAAACATAGAGTAAAGCCTCTATAAATTAATACTCGATAAATTAATAATCTCTCTAAATTAATAAATTTTGTCGATCTCAACTTGGACTGGTTCAAAAATTAACACAAATCGATAAAATAATAAGATAATAATTTTTTAGAAAGTTCTATGTAAAAATATGGTCCCATTAAAATTATAAATTAATAATTTATATTTATATGTGTTTTATATAAGTAAGAACCTATTATCATATTGTTTGTTTTATATTTATAGTGGAATTATCTTTCTATTTTCTTGACACTTAATATATTGTTGATGAGATTTAGTAATATTATATCTAAAACCTTATTTAAATTCTATGAAATATATATTATATATACACCAAATAATAAAAGAAATTTAATATAAATGTCAAATTTCAAAAATGATAATAAATATAAATACACTAAAATAAAATATTTTTCTTATTTTAGAATAAATATATCTTAAAATAAAAAAATCTAAATAAGGAAATTTTGGTAAATTAATATCTCTATAAATTAATAAAATTTCAAAGTTCCGACATTATTAATTTATAGAGGTTTAACTGTATTTGTAGATGTAGATGCGGGAGTTTGTTGACGAAGATAGTCACAGTTTTAGGAATGAGAATTTTACTATGTTCCTTATTCTCTGCATCATCTTTGCGGACAAAACAAGTCGGTTTATGCATCTTTTGAAGTTAGATTATCACAGCTGAATGTCTTTCTTTTCATAACAATCCTAGCAGTTTTCTTGCGCCATGCACAGAGATATGTAAATATAATATTATATTATTTTTCTATGTTCTAGTTATTTTTTATAATTTTACTTTACCAGTTTAATAAAAAACTGAAATATGTTTTTTTGTTACTTGACATAAATCTCGAATTTGATTTTATTTGAATCTCAACAGTGTTAAAATCACATTTATAACGATATTTTTATATTTATATTATATTATAATTTATGATATTTATTTTAAATATGTCTTCAAATCCTTAGTTTTAAATGTGTCTGTAAATTATAATATGTTTTGGATTTTTTTTAGTATAGCCAAAATACGCTTAAACTCGTAAAATTAATATGTTAATTAATGAATCAATATAAACTTTGATCATTTAACTATCAACAATTTTTTTTTGATTAAAATTGCTTTAGTTTTGTACTTGTTAATGTACACTGACAATTAATTTTTGTTAATATATATATACTAGGTGATTTTCCCGTGCACATGCACGGATATGAATATTCATAAAAGTAAAATTTTATAATAATTGATTGATATTTAGTTTTAGTTTTAAATCAGTTTATATGTATAATTTATATTAATAAATATTATGTTATTCTAATTATACATATGACTTTGGATATATTATTGGCTGTTTATTTATTTTTGGATCAATAGTCGGTTTGGTTATCAATTTGGTATATTGGATAATATCTATTTTTTGAATTCAGCTATGCATTTTCTAATCTAAATATAATAAAATTTAATTAATTTTCTTATTTTCATTTCGGTTGGTTATAGTTTTAGATATGTAAATATTATAGTTAAATTATGTATAACTTAATATATATTGTGCTTAAAATGCAATAAATATATTAATGGGGGTATTACTATTTTGTGATCCTTTTTAATAAATTCATATTATATACATATATTTTCGTTTTTAATTGATTTTCAAATTTTAGAAATATTTCCTTTTTATTATATATATTATTTGGAAAAAAGGTAAAAAGAAACTAAATAAAAAATTAATAATAATCTTAAAATCTAACAATTCATTAAGGGTATCTATGTAATCAACCATCGCGAGAGTTAACATGAGCGTGACACGTAAGAAACTGACTTCTCAAATAATATTATAGAGATATACAAAATATGATATATAATTTGATGTAAGATGTAGTTGTCATTGTACTTAGATTATTTTTTATCAACTGCGATGTATATAATTTATTTTAATGGTGATATGAATTGTTATATATATAAATATATATATATATATATAATTTGATGCAAAAAAATATTCATTTATAAATTTTATTTTAATGTTGATATAAGAGTAATTAGTCATTACCATATTTAAAAAAAGTTTGTCAAAAAAAAAAAATTATAACCAAAATTATACATGTCACAACTAAGATGATGTCATGTCGTATTTTTCTAAAGGCATGTCATATTTTTCTTGTTGAGAAAGAATGTGGTGATAACTCATACAAATCATTTCGCAAATAATGTTTAGGGGCGATTACTGACAGAGCCTTTTGGATGAAAGAGTGCCCATCATATAAATGTAAAGATTAGCATAGCCATTGGACATAAGTGAGATTATATTTTGCTTAAAGAGGAAAAATATAGATATTGAAAAATATGCAAACTGACTAATTTGAGTCCATGTAAAATAGTTTTGAAATAAATGTAAAGTCACCAACCAAACAAAGTCTCCAATCCAAATTAAAATAGGTCCCAAATTTTGAAGAATTGAAGTGGGCACATGCATGCCCTTCAGAACTTTTCAAGATCAAACAAGAATAATATATGTAACTGGAAAGAGACTCCATGGGAAGATCAAATATGATTAGTTATAGTTAACGGATTTGTGATTGGGAATGAATTTTTGAGCCCAAACAAATTTTCCATTAATAATGAATTTGGTCTTGTCAACTCCATCGTTTACAATCTCTGGAATCTTGGCGGCAGAACGTAACACCATGGTTGCATATCTCCCTCCCTCATTAGCCATGTTGATCGCTTCAACAATTTCTCCAAATCTCCTACAACACCAAAAAAATATACTTCTGTTCAAAACACACTACCATGAAAACCTTAAACCACATACATGAAAAGCCATGCCAAACCATTCCAGACATAACGGTTTAAAATGTCAGCTCCGTCTCTGAAAGGTGGCAAGAGAGGCATGGGCTATAGGTCCAGGGCCCAAAATATTTTTAGCATAAATAGTATTGAAAAATGGTTCATATTTTTTAAAAAAAATTAGATAAGAGTCCAAAACATTTTGAGATATCATAATTATATGTAAAAAAAAAGTATAGTTTTGCCAAGGGTCCAATTTTTTTTTTGAGACGGCTTGTGTAGATCGTAAATACTAAATGTGTTACATTATGTTGTTAAACCTAAACATAGTGAAATTATCAAAATATGGGGTTCTAGCTAGTTAGATACTTGAGAGCATGAGCATACAACCTTATTTTTTATGTACAGAAAAGCTAGGAATGGCCTTGGCCTTGCATGCATGGCTTCTAAAATGGATTCAGTACCTGGTGAAGTAGGCATGCACTTCGGATTTAGAGATTGGATATCCTTTGGAAAATATGAGGAAGACAGTCCTGTCATCTGCCGATACGTGCTGACCCTCAACGTTTCTTGTTCCTGCTGTTACATGTTGACCACACAAGAACTGGCTAAATGTATACATATCCTCCTTGTTGAGCGTCTCAAAACGCACGCATATATCCTCAAAAGCTGGGTAGCATATAGTCGTTAAATATTCTGTCATCTTATTGAGAATGTCTTCTCGCTTCACGTGAATGACTCCGAGAGTCAAGTTCTCTTTAGTCACACGCTTGATCCAAGGTAGGGATAAGTCGTTGGTGTTCCTCAAGGTGCTCACGAACGTTGGGAAAAATTCGTAGGACAAGCAACTCATACACGTCCTAACTTCGTCAACGAGGGCATCGATGGAACTTTCGGGTAAAGAAACAAGATCCACGATTAGGTTGCTCCCGATATTTCTTTTCTCGAGATAGATGAGAAAGGACATGACCTGAAGAGCCATGCTAACGTCTCCACTTAGACTTATGACGATACGAGAGAGAAGAGCTCTGTCAAACTTGTAGAAAGCATTATACTCTTCTCTCGTGATGGATATGTTGGATGAAGAAGATGAGGAATCCATGAACTTTTTTTCACTAAGCAGATATGAAATTTTAATCCTTTTTTTTTTTTTTGAGAGCATGTGGATATATATATAGGTGGTAAGAGATGAAAATATAGGTGGAGTTTAGAAAAGAATCCAGGAAATGGTGAATATATTTTTGACCAAATCTATAGTCAAGTCATGTTTCTGTAAATATTCTCTTTTTCTTTATTTTTTCTTCAAAAAATCATCTACTCTTAGATAACTACAACATTATTTTTATAACTTTATGGTGCTAGTTATATAATATTATAGGTGGATTTAGGAAAGGAATCCAGTGAAATGGTGAATATAGTTTTGGTCACATCTCATTAAGATATACTTCCATGAACCAAATCTATATTCATTTCATGTTTCTATAAATATCCTCATTTTCTTTATTTTTAGATAAATATCCACCTACTTTTAATAGTTACAGCATTATTTGTAATTTTTGGTGTCAGTAATATCTTATATATTAAAAGAGAAGTCATGACTTCACTTCATGTGTGATATTTTAAAATAGACCATCTAATAGAATTTATAACATGACACTATTCAATCATTAATAACATTCATTAGATTCACTAATAACATTTATTGGGCTTACTAGAAATTTTTATTGGGCTAATAAAAATTAGATGATCCATTGGATTTATAGATATTATATTAAAATACATGTTTAAATTAAAATTATATAATTTAATATTGTAATAGTATAAGTTAATTATTTATATATTTTTGATGTTAAATTTAAAAATTATATATATTATTTTTAAAAATAACAGAATCATCATTTTCTAATAATAATTAATCTATACTATATAATAATTAATCATCATTTTCGATATACACACCTTATATAATATATACCAATTTAGAAGTAAAATATATAAATATATAGAAATAAATGAAAACAAATATCCGCGCGGTTGCGCGGGTTGAGATCTAGTTTATTATATTAAAACAGAAGTCATAACTTCTATTCATGTGTGATATTTTTAAAATGAACCATTCCTAGGAAGTAATGTTTCATTTATATCTTAGTAACATTTTACATAACTTAATTACATATATTTTCATATCTTTTCTTTTATTTGAAATAAAATAAATATCTTAAAGAGAATTCTAACAAAATCTTTTAAAATCTTTTTTTTTTAAAAATATACTAAATTTTTAAAAATGAATAGATATCAATTCATTGTAATTAGAAAAAGACACAAGTGAAATTTATTCACAAGTAAAGTCGAGTTAAATAAGAATAGTAAAAAAAAATTTATTAGCTTTGTGTTTCACTTAACGTTGGAATATGTTAATTATTTTTATTAGTTTGTGTTAAAAATGAATGACATAAATTTTAATGTTATATTATAGACATATTTAAAACTATGACTTATAAGTAGTATAAATTAAGAAAAAAAATCACACATAAAATAAGTCATGAAATCAACATTCTTTATTTACAATGTAAAATGCATTTTTGAAAATTAATCATTTTAAACTGTTATTATCATTAAACATAATTAAAATATTTATATAATTTCCTTTTTCTTTATAATCAAAACGAAATTAAAATTTAATTACTAATTACGTTTAATGACAATTAAGATTTTAAAATATTTTGTTAGAATATTCTTTAATTATTTTTTTTGTATTTCAAATAAAAATAAAGATATCATAACTAAACTGTATAAAATATTATAAATTTTATAAAAATGGTTCAAATTAAAAATCACATATAAAAAATGTCTTGACTTCTATTATATTTTTACATAATATTTTATGTGTGGTAGAGAAAGTGGTGAATTATAGACAAAATTGGGTGGTCCTTATATATTACTATTAGTGACTTTTTAATAGTATTGTATTTACATCTTCTCTTCTTCATTCATAAAATTTATATTATCATAATATAATTAAAAATTAATTTTGGACTATCTACTACAAACTCATCAGATTTAATCATTCTATCATTAATGTTATTATTAAGCTTACTTAAACCTTATACTATCAACATATGTCAGTAGATGTATGATCATTTAACTCTACACAAAATAATGTCATCATGATCATACTTTTACAAGAGTTTCATCACGTCAATTTTTTTCTCATACACTTGCTTTAAGTCATAATTCATGTCTCTTGGTCCTTTCATGTATATATGTTTTTTACGTTATTAGTCTTTTAACATCTTTCGTCCTTGAAATACTCTATCTAAATTTATACCATGATGTGTCTCAATTCATCAACCATCAGGCATAATTTTTGTCCATGAATTCATATATTTATCTGATTAATATATATCCCTACAATAAAATATAGAAGAAGAAATAAACACATATTTGAAAAACATGTATAATATAAAAAATTTGAAACAATCTATTTGATTAAAACACGTATTATATAATATTATTATGTTTGAAAAACATTTACTATAAATATCGTAAATATGTGATTACTATGATATATACCAATTTTTCAGTGAAAACAAAATGTTTATATAACTAACTATAAACGAAAACAAACACCCGCGCGGTTGCGCGGATTAAAATCTAGTTTCCTTTATATTAGAAGATCATGTCATCATATATATAATTTGTCTCCTACCAAGTCATGTTGAACCACTGATTTGTATACATATTTGGTTGGAATAATTATATTCCAAGATCTAGATAACATATTAATATTTATAAAAATCTAATGATATTAATACATATGCTAAAATTTAATACTTTATATATAGATCTTTATGACGATAAAAATATGGAAGTCACTAAGAACATCTTGATCTTGATTCTACAATTTCTATAACTTATAACATTTTTATAAAAAAAAATATTTCTATTCAATATTATTGTTTTTTTTTTAATTTTATTAGGTAAGACAGTTATTTTAGTTTTGAAATTTATAAAGTGCCAATAAAAGTCCCAGTCAACTAAAACCAAAATGGTATAACCAAAAAGAGTGTAAATTTTATGAACTGTTTATTATGTTTGTCATTCAGATAATTCATTACAAAAGATGAACAAAAAAATAATAAAAAAGTCCATTACAAAAGTACAAAACTGATTTCTAAGACGGGTGTCGGTCCAAAACATGAACCGCAATTAGGAGCAAACTGGTCAATAATTTACCATCCGGTCCGAGCTGGATGTCAGCAAAAGCTGTCATGAAAAAAACAAACAAACTTAATTAGTTTTTTAAAAAAAAAATCGCAGCAAATCAGTTCCTTGTCTCGACTGAATTAAAATCCCTAATTCCCCAAAACAAAAAAGGGTTTGAGATTCAACAAGGGACAAAAGGTCCCCTCTTGACCTAGTTTCGGTTTTACATCACGTGTCTGAAATGTCCTCCCTTATTCAACGGAAAAAACCGTCGGAGAAACCTTCACCGCCTCCTGAGGAGCTTCCACCGCCGGACGACGATTCACAGAGCAAATCTTCGAAAAGCCATAAGAAACCGAACGAAAAGGTGAAGTGGTCGTGTTTGGATTCGTGCTGTTGGTTCATCGGATGCGTGTGCCTCACGTGGTGGTTCCTCCTCTTTCTATACAACGCCATGCCCGCGAGCTTCCCTCAGTATGTAACGGAGGCGATCACGGGTCCTTTACCCGACCCGCCGGGCGTGAAGCTGAAGAAAGAAGGTCTCAAGGCGAAGCATCCTGTGGTTTTTATTCCGGGGATTGTTACCGGAGGACTTGAGCTTTGGGAAGGGAAACAGTGTGCTGATGGTTTGTTTAGGAAACGCTTGTGGGGTGGGACTTTTGGTGAAGTTTACAAAAGGTGGAACTTTGTTTTTTAGTTTTTTTTTTATATTGGGATTTTGCGTTGGATCTCACGCACTTTGCTGCTTTGTTGAGTATTATATGTCTTCATTTGCTAGTTGCTTTTTAGGTGCAAAAAGCTATCTTCTTTAGGTACTTTACTATTTATGTTGTGTATGTGTTTTGTGTAAGGGAAGTAGACATGCCTTAGATTCCGTTTTTAAGAAGTTGCTTCCTTTATTGTAATTGGATTTAGCTTGCTTGAACGGAGTGTATACTGAAGTAGTATGTTTTTTTTTGTTTATGTTAGGATGTGAAAGTCTTACCTACACTTTGTGAAAGATGTGTGTTTTAAACCGTGATAGAGGATGGTTGCTTTATTATTCAACTAAGTGCATGTGCAAGTGCAACTTAAAGTTAGTTTCTTTTGTCTTGTGATGTGCTTTTCTCAAAGTTCTTTTGAGAACTGAAAAAATGAGATTTTCAGAAGTTTCCGAATTTGGTATAGTTATATCTCTTGAACTTAGCTACCTATTAAGTCCTTCCTAGCTGCAATAGATTTAAAATCGGCTTTTAAGGTTGCAACTACTTTGTTGTTTGTTATGGATCTGCATCTTTCTTCTTTAAATCGTTGATGCTCTGTTAGAGACGAACAGTGTTATTGTATCATAGCATCTATAAATAATTGATAATTTCTTTGGTTTAGGCCTCTATGTTGGGTGGAACACATGTCACTTGACAACGAAACTGGGTTGGATCCTGCTGGTATTAGGATTAGAGCTGTATCAGGACTCGTGGCGGCTGATTACTTTGCTCCTGGATACTTTGTCTGGGCAGTGCTGATTGCTAACCTTGCACATATTGGATATGAGGAGAAAAACATGTACATGGCTGCGTATGATTGGAGGCTTTCGTTTCAAAACACTGAGGTTCTTCTCTCATAAACTAAATCCCTTATTCTTGTTTATCCCTTGGGCCTAAATTTCTTTCATATGTTGAACTATTAGGTGCGTGACCAGACGCTTAGCCGTATGAAAAGTAATATAGAGTTGATGGTTTCCACCAACGGTGGAAAAAAAGCAGTTATAGTTCCCCATTCCATGGGGGTCTTATATTTTCTACATTTCATGAAATGGGTTGAGGCACCAGCTCCTATGGGTGGCGGTGGTGGGCCTGATTGGTGTGCCAAGCATATAAAGGCGGTGATGAACATTGGTGGACCATTTCTTGGTGTTCCAAAAGCTGTTGCAGGGCTTTTCTCTGCTGAAGCAAAGGATGTTGCAGTTGCCAGGTATTGAATAGCTGATTTTGGTTTTGGCCTTGAACGGATGCTAGATATCAATTTTAGTAGTTGTGCCTCTTCTACAATATTTTGGTTGGTTAGTTTTGCTGCTTATGAAACTGGAACTCTCTTGAGATTCAAACAGTTGATGAACTTGAGAATGATGGTTACGGATGTTAGGTGATAGAGTGAACTTCTAAAAGATTTTCAGTTTTATATAAGTAAAGGGAGATTTCATATGTATATTAATTATTCTGATTTTTGCTGTTTTTGATTAGCTAGGTGTGCAAATCTTCTTCTTTAGCAACAAGTATCTGACTTGATAATGACCTCTTTCTGTGCCAGTGCGACAAAGAATGCCTCATCATTTTTATGCAATTTTAGTATAGACCTACTGAAAGAAACATTTGGAGTCGGCATCATCTCCTTTTCTTACACATTGCTCCCATGTCCTGTCTAGTTTCTAACCTTTGACGAGAGTACTCGTCATGTTGTCTTTTTGTGGGCATCATATTTTGCCATTCTTTTCCAGTTTACTTATCTCAGGTTTCCTGTATGAGTCAATGGTCTTTTTATTTCTGCTTAAGTATAGGATGGTTGGCTTAGTTGCACTTGTAGTTGCTTTGCTTGGTTCATTAATAAGGCTCTAACTGTTTTTCCAAAATTGCAGAGCGATTGCCCCAGGTTTCTTAGACACTGATATATTTAGACTTCAGACGTTGCAGCACATAATGAGAATGACACGCACATGGGACTCAACAATGTCTATGATACCTAAGGGAGGTGACACAATATGGGGTGGTCTTGATTGGTCGCCGGAGAAAGGCCACACATGTTCTGGGAAAAAGCAAAAGAACAACAAGACTCGCGGAGAAGCTGGTGAAAACAAGACAAAGCCTGTTAACTACGGAAGAATTATATCATTTGGGAAAGAAGTAGCCGAGGCTCCGCCATCTGAGATTGAAAATATTGACTTTCGAGTAAGGACATATAATAAGCTCATGTACTTTTTTTGATTAGGTAGTTGATAAGTACGTTTTACTTTTGGTGCAGGGTGCGGTCAAAGGTCAGAGTATCCCTAATAACACATGTCGTGATGTGTGGACAGAGTATCATGATATGGGAATTGGAGGGATCAAAGCTATTGCTGAGTATAAAGTCTACACTGCCGACGCGGTTATAGATTTATTAAATTATGTTGCTCCCAAGATGATGGCGCGTGGTGCTGCTCATTTCTCCTATGGAATTGCTGATGATTTAGATGACCCCAAGTACGAACATCACAGACACTGGTCCAATCCATTGGAAACAAAGTAAGTGATTTTGTTTTGGTACCAACTTTATGCTTTAGCATGATGTCTTTTATTTCAACTTGTTGAATATGCTTATCAACTTAAAGCTAAAAGATATTTGAGTCTTTCTCGTAAAATGCTTGCTTAGTTATATTTAGGTTCAAAGTTGATACATGTGACGCTTGCTTATAATACCAGCTTTAGGGTGATTTGAAATAAATCAACAAATAATACTAGTTTTAGAGGAGTTTAGTTTGGTTTGTTCTGCTGTTTCAGGTTACCCAATGCCCCTGAAATGGAGATCTACTCATTGTATGGAGTTGGGATACCAACAGAACGATCGTACATCTACAAACTCAATCAGTCTCCAGACAGCTGCATCCCCTTTCATATCTTCACATCCGCACACGAGGAGGACGAAGAAAGTTGTCTGAAAGCAGGAGTTTACAATGTGGATGGAGATGAAACAGTACCAGTCCTAAGCGCAGGGTTCATGTGTGCTAAAGCATGGCGTGGCAAGACAAGATTCAACCCTTCAGGAATCAAGACTTACATTAGAGAATACAACCACTCTCCACCAGCTAACCTGCTCGAAGGGCGGGGGACCCAGAGTGGAGCTCATGTTGATATCATGGGAAACTTTGCGTTGATCGAGGATATCATGAGGGTTGCCACCGGAGGTAACGGGTCAGATCTAGGACATGACCAGGTCCACTCTGGTATATTCGACTGGTCTGAACGTATTGACTTGAAGCTGTGAATATTTTGATCTCTTTGAGCTTTCAGCTTTATACTTGCGTGCGAGATCATCATCACTACTTGCGTGCGAGATCATCATCAGGGTCATCATCATCATCACGATGCTCAAGTCACAAGAAGCCTGGGATGATATTTGTGGTGGAGCAATATTCTCACTACTTTTTTTATATACTCCTATTTGATGTAAATTATACGACCGTGTTTATGTTTTGTCCTTGGAACGGTAATGCAAGACTTGCTGCGCCATGTTATTGTCGAAAACATCAGTTTAATAGAAAATACACAAAGATAAGCTGAAGAGTCAGACGTGGCTTAACCTACTCCAACTACTCCACACGAAAGCGACTTGTCTTAACGCAAAGTGGCTTCGCAATCCTTCTAAGGAATAAATAAAAACAAACAACAGCTTTTTTTCCTCTCCAACCAAATAAATCCTTATGGAGCTGAGCTTGAGCACCTCTTCCGCTTCTCCAGCGGTTTTGAGGAGGCAAGCTACTCCTCTGCTTCACAAGCAACAAGTGCTCGGCGTAAGCTTTGCTTCTGCTTTTAAACCAGGAGGAGCTCTCCGGTTTCGTCCGCTTCACCGTCCCATCACTTGCTCTGTCTCTCCATCAACCGCCGAACCATCCTCCGGTAGTTTTTCTGCAGATATTGGTTTTAGGTTTTGTTGAAGGAACGAGTTTAGTGTTTTTGTCACTTAGCTTCTCTCTTTTGATTGGTTCTCTGAATGAAGTATTGAAGTCACTTTTTTTCTGGATGATAGAGGTGAAGAAGAAGACTTTGGTGAGGAGGAATGACGTGAGGAATATAGCAATTGTAGCTCATGTTGATCATGGCAAAACTACTTTGGTTGATTCTATGCTTAGGCAAGCTAAGGTAACAATAGCAAATGACTAATTTGGTTTTTAATTACCCAACCTGTTGAGAAAAGTTAGTCTCGTTTTGCTTTATTCTTATCCTTACTTGTGTAGGTATTCAGAGATAACCAAGTGATGCAAGAGAGGATCATGGACTCAAATGACCTTGAACGTGAAAGAGGAATCACTATTCTCAGCAAAAACACTTCCATCACTTATAAAAACACAAAAGTGAATATTATTGATACTCCTGGCCACTCTGACTTTGGTGGTGAAGTTGAGCGTGTCTTGAACATGGTTGACGGAGTGCTTCTTGTGGTATGCTTTGTCTCAGTAATGCTCTACTGTAAAGTACTTTAAGCTGCTCTGCATCTCTCATTTTTCTTTCTTCCCCTTGTTTCTTTAGGTGGACTCTGTTGAGGGACCAATGCCTCAAACAAGATTTGTTTTAAAGAAGGCTCTTGAGTTTGGACATGCAGTTGTCGTGGTCGTAAACAAGATTGACAGGCCTTCTGCTCGTCCTGAGTTTGTTGTCAATTCCACGTTTGAGCTCTTTATTGAACTAAATGCTACTGATGAACAGGTATTGTTAATTTTGCTTTGTCTATCCTTCGTGTTGTTTCTCGTGTGACACTAACGTTAGTGTTTCTTCTTGGTGTGTGTGTGTGGCGTGTAGTGTGATTTCCAAGCGATATATGCTAGCGGGATCAAAGGAAAGGCAGGGCTTACTCCGGATGACCTTGCAGAAGACCTGGGACCTCTGTTCGAGGCTATCATTAGATGTGTGCCTGGCCCAAATATTGAAAAAGATGGTGCTCTTCAGATGCTTGTAAGTTAATAGTCATTTTTAGCGTTTCATGTGTTTGTTCTCAGCCAGTGCCAATTCATTGTTATCCTTTCATTCCTTGGCCAAAACGTACACATCAAATACTTGTCTCTCACCTTCTAAAACCAGTCACTTTCTCTAAACTAAGCTACAAATTGATTAATTTATCTCATCACAGGGATGTTCCTAGACCAAAATGTTAAAGAAATTTCAGTATCAGACACTCTAGTTGAGTTGAGTAGATATTCACTTGTATGAAACAATATTTTTTTTTCTCTCCAGGCCACAAATATCGAATATGATGAGCATAAAGGACGTATTGCTATTGGGCGGCTACACGCAGGGGCACTGCGCAAAGGAATGGATGTTAGGGTAACATTTTAACAAATCTTTAGCTTATTCCTTTATTATCGGACATCAATTATTTGGGCTCATTGCAAAATATTATCACTTAAGCTAGTCATTTTCTCAAGTCTTTCCACATTGTAAAGCAGATGGTTTATTGTAAACTTATTGGGTATGACTTTACAGGTGTGCACTTCTGAAGATTCATGTAGGTTTGCAAGAGTGAGTGAGCTCTTTGTTTATGAGAAATTCTACAGAGTACCTGCTGATACAGTGGAAGCTGGAGATATTTGCGCTGTATGTGGCATAGATGACATTCAGGTACACGTATATTCATTGATATGCCAAATGTGAGAGACTGTTGTAACTGCTGAATAATTGCTTGCTGCCACTTCTCATTTTTTTTGGTTGCTAATTGAGTTGTAACGTCCTTGTATACCCCAATTAAATCTACAGATTGGAGAGACTATTGCTGATAAAGTACATGGGAAGCCTCTACCTACAATCAAAGTAGAAGAGCCAACTGTGAAAATGTCCTTCTCTGTAAACACCTCTCCGTTTTCTGGTCGTGAGGTAAGGTGTTAATCATGGCTGATATGACTGTTCTCACTTTACATGAATGCATGGCTAATGATTACTAAGAGGGAAGTTGTAAATTGGATTTAGTGCAACATTTGAATTATACTTCCTTTTTTCTGTAGGGGAAGTATGTAACGAGCAGGAACTTACGAGACCGTCTAAACCGTGAACTTGAAAGAAATCTAGCTATGAAAGTGGAAGATGGTGAGACAGCAGACACATTCATTATCAGTGGGCGAGGCACATTACACATTACCATCCTGATAGAAAACATGTAAGTGCTTCACTGGACCATCATTCCTTTCATGTGTGATACTGAAAATAGCTGATCATATAATATGTTCCCAGGCGAAGAGAGGGATATGAATTTATGGTAGGACCACCGAAAGTTATCAACAAAAGGGTCAACGATAAATTGCTGGAGCCTTATGAGGTAGCAACTGTTGAAGTACCAGAGAATCACATGGGGCCTGTTGTTGAGCTTCTTGGGAAAAGGCGTGGACAGATGTTTGATATGCAGGGTGTTGGGTATGTTTTTGTTTCTCTCCATCCCTTTACTTCATATGCTGCAAGGCGCTACGTGTGTGAGAGATGCCTGAGCGTTTCTCTCTCTTTTCCCATATTAACTACGGTTTGCAGATATCAAGATTAATCTGAATATGCGTTGTGAATCCAGGTCGGAAGGAACAGTGTTTCTGCGGTACAAGATCCCAACACGTGGACTTCTTGGATTGAGGAATGCAATTTTAACAGCTTCTCGTGGGACAGCCATCCTCAACACCGTATTTGACAGTTATGGACCTTGGGCTGGAGATATTAGCACCCGTGACCTGGGCTCACTGGTAAGTTAGAGAGTTGAGAGATAGTTTTTAGGAAATGAACTTATGATTGACACATGTGCCATTTTGCCTTTCAGGTTGCCTTTGAAGATGGAACATCAACCTCATATGCTCTAGCAAGTTCGCAAGAGAGAGGGCAAATGTTTGTAGGTGCAGGTGTGGATGTATACAAAGGTCAGATAGTTGGAATCCACCAGAGACCTGGGGACTTGGGACTCAATATCTGCAAGAAGAAAGCAGCCACAAACATAAGATCCAACAAAGATGTAACAGGTAATATTTCTATATAACCTTAAGAGTACTTGTGCAAGTCTCTCAAATCTAATCTAATCTCCTATGCTGACATTTTTTTTTTTTTTATTACAGTGGTTCTTGACACTCCCTTGACTTATAGTCTTGACGACTGCATCGAATACATAGAAGAGGATGAACTAGTGGAAGTTACACCTCTTAGTATTAGGATGTGCAAGAATCATAAAATGGCAAAGAAAGGCAGGTAAAAAGACACACCCATTTTTTGCAGCTGGATTTTGGACGAAACTCAATGAAATGTAGTTCATTTATAGGCTTGTTTGATTCTCATACATAGTTTTATTCTTATGTCAAAGGGTGAGAGTGCTCCTATGTAAGCCAATAAATGTTTTTGGAAAACCCCATCCTATTTGGACTACTACTATTACTTCCATCACTATATGCTACTTAAAAAGATCATATGTTCTTAAAATGTGTAATACCTTTCATCATAAAGTCCTTCCGACAAACTTATGGAAAAGTGAACATGCATAAGAAATACTGTTCCTCTCAAGACAACCTTCAATAGTGTCCTAGATTCATGATATTTTAACCAACAACACGACAGATAGTTTTCACTTAACATCATCATCATGACAATCAGATAAAGTCTTCACACATCATGATCATGATCATCATCATCATGTTACATCAACACGACAGATAGTTTTCACTGAAGCTTGGCGGGCATTACGAGTTGTAAATTGTATTTGGGATTGCAAAATTTGATCTTTATAGACTCTCCCACTTACTCTTTAACGATACGAATCCCTTTTGATGATCCTTTTAAACTCGGAATTGAAGTTTCGTTCTCTTAAAAAGCTCCGATCTTTCGAATTCTCTTGGTGACTTGGATTCTGGGTTTTGACTTCTCCGGCGATCAAATCTCACAAAAGCGCGTTGTAGCCTACTTAAGACTGTAACTTTTACGAAATCTCGTTCCCAGTGATGTAAAGGTAAAAACTTTTGATGGTTTTAGGGTTCTAGAAGATCCTTCCTTGCCTATTTTTTTCATTCTGAAGAACAAGTTTTCGATTAGGTTATGCTTTTTATTTTTGTACTCCTCTTGGCCAATCTCAAAGGAGTTTGCTTTATCATATGCCTAAGAAGTTTTCATTTGTGTAATGTTCTGTTCTTTGAGAGCCTTCATTTTCTGTAGCAGTGTGGTTTCATTTCTTGTACAATGCAACGAGTGTGGTTATTGTTTTTTATTTCCTTTCTGTCACAGAGGATGAGAAAGGATCTTGGCAGACGGGATATTGAGGAGATTCCATGTTCTGGTTCTTCTAGAATGGAGCTAAAACGGAGTCATCAGTGGCTAACAGAAGAGTCCGGCTCTGAACTGTTTAGTAGCAAGAGGCAGGTGTTAGAGATTGATGGTTCTTGTCAGGGTTTCTTAACTCCGCATATGAGTTTATCTACATGGGAGAGTTCTCTTGTGCCTAGACAGTTAACTGACTGCTTATTTGATCCTGCTAATGTTCAGCAAACATCAGATCTTCATGGCAGAAATATTGAGGAACAATGCGGTTCTGTTTCATCAATTGGTTTTCCGGTGGTTCATGGTAGCTCATTTGATCTTGATGCCAGTAGAAAGGTTACAGTCAATGAAGTGTGTGAATCTGGAAACATACCTGAAGCAATGGTTCAGTTTTATGGTGAGGGAATTTCAAGATCATTTGAAAATGGCCCTTCTTATGATAACGGTCAAGACGACACGCTCTCCTTTGGCCAAACCTGCAGTAATATTGACAACAGCTTCATCTTGCCAGGGCCGTTAGCGGATGGGAATTTCATTCCAAACTTCAGTTATGACAAAGGAGATGAAAATTTCTTCTCGACAGTGAATCCATTTGTGGAAGGAGTAGAAAACTTCGCATTGATGACTCAGTCTCTTCAAAAGGCTGATTCTAATCTCTTCTCAATGAGTCCCTCTTATATCAAGAGACATGAGAACTTCATGCCTCTTCTCCCTTGCGACAAACTGAATGATAATGTGGCATTTATGGTTTCTAGCCAAGACAGAGCAGGCCAGAACAATGATCGAGTTAGTCACGAGGATAGAACCAAGACCATATCTTTTGGAGGATATCAGAGAGAAACCGATATGGGTGTTATTAACAGTTATGATAACTTCGGCCATGCCCCTGCAACCACTAAAGTTCCGCTTCATATGGAGGCAGAGGAAAACATGTCTTTTGAATTTAGAAGTCCACCCTATGCTTGTCCTGGAGTTGATACGTTGCTCGTGCCTACAAGTAAAGATTCAAAGACAACTAAGAAGGGTTCTACAAACACATTTCCTTCGAATGTTAAGTCTTTGTTGTCAACAGGAATGCTTGATGGGGTTACTGTGAAGTACTACTCGTGGTCACGTGAGGTCAGTTTGTCTTTTTTTACCTTTCCTGAGAAGGAACGATTCACCTTTACTATTCTGTGTGCTAAAACATAATTTGGCAGACAAATCTCAAAGGAGTTATAAAGGGAACTGGGTACCTATGTGGTTGTGGCGACTGTAACCTTAAGAAAGTAAGCAACGTGATATGAATGGTTTAAGTAATTCACTGGCAGGTCTGTTTGATTCAATTTTTGTGTCATCTGTCTGAACTGTGCAAACAGGTTCTTAATGCTTATGAATTCGAGCAGCATGCTAATTGCAAAACAAAGCACCCAAATAACCACATATACTTTGAAAACGGAAAGACCATTTATGGCGTTGTTCAAGAGCTGAAGAATACACCTCAGGAGAAGTTGTTCGATGCTATCCAAAATGTAACAGGATCTGTTATCAACCACAAAAATTTCAACACCTGGAAAGGTAATAAATATTGCTTCATAAACATATTAATTTGATATAGCAGCTTTATATAAAACAAGATACAAAAAGCCAATCCTTGTAGGTTATCCAGTTGAAAAGATTTTTCTAATTTTGTTTGTTTTCATCAGCCTCTTATCAAGTTGCCAGCCTTGAGCTTCAGCGTATCTATGGGAAGGATACTGTCACTTTGGCATCTTGAGAAGACGAATTAACAACTGGTAGGCTTTCCGTTCTTGTTCTCTATAACTATAGCTTCTAATAATAATAATTCAGAACCTTGAACAGCTATGCTAGCCTTGTCTGGGCGAGTCTAGTTCCCTTAGCAGAAGTATCTAAACTTCTGCTAGCATGTACCAAAATTTAATACGCACACAGCTTCTGTGACTTTATGCAGCGCATTTCTTGCTCTTATTCTGACAAACCACATACTATTTAAGACTATCAAAAATGTTCTGCAATATATAGAGAGACACTGGAACAAAATCGGCATCTCAGACCAACTCTTGAGACTGAGTTGGGGCCTTTGGGATGATCATTAACTGGTCACTTTTGGGTAATACTTGGTTATTATCAGGCGTTAGAACCATCTGTTCTTCAACTATTACCACAGTCCCTGCACATCCAGCTTTTGGTAGAAGATGTCCTACCTTGTCCTTGCTTTTACCCCATAGTACCAGATATATCCCAATGACAATGACAACTGATCCAACAACCCTATAAATATAGGAAGCCCCATTTAGTGAAAATCATACCACTAACTTTCGATCTATCGCAAAATAGTAGTCGTGGATCAAGGCTTTTTCTTACCTTCCTAGGTGCATCTTTTCCAAGAAAACGAAGGAGCTGAGGACAGCAACGATAACCATGCTGAGCGGGTTAAATGCACTGACAAACACAGGCCCTCTCTCTTTTGATGCCCATCCGATAATATAGTATGCTACCCCTGAAACAAGTCCCTGTGTGACAGTCAACAAAACTTCTTCCCTCAGTAACCACACACACACACACACACAAAGGGGTTTTACTAGAGAATTTAGGAACAGATAAGAGTTGTAGTACCCCATATATCGAAGCTAACAGCCCCATGTCTGGGTGGATTTTCCAGACAGACATGTTGTTCCTTTCCAATATCAATGCCATAACCGTAGCCTCTAGCATCCCCATACAGCACATTAGTGCTGTTAGCGAGAGTTCAGCTTGATATGAATTCAGAATGTTTGCCTGAGAAAAAAAAAACATAAGTTTCTCTGTTACCTTACCTTACCTTACTACCTCTCTGTGACTTGACTATTTTATTTACTAGTGATATTCTGGTGGGAAACATATCAAGCCTTAAAACTAGTGGAGGATTTAGCTAGCAAGATTTATGAAAGCAGAAGCGGTTGTCCTGACACAACGCAGATATAACTGTTATATTATCTGTTTCTTGAATTGATCATGGGCTTCAGAAAGTTAATAAGAAAAGGGAATGGACTCTACCTGTAAAATGATGTAACATGACCAACTGAAGCAGCTTGCGACAAGCATAATTGATCCTTTTCCTATATCATCCTGCTTTGGAGTATTCATAACATGTGACTGCCCATGATAGCCCCTTGACTTGCTTGTCCAAGGCAACTCAATGACATTCCCTTTCACGAATGTCATGAGCATTGCTCCACCAATAGCCACCATGGTTCCCACCACCTTTGCCTGGCTGTGACGCCTTTTGATATTCACTTTCTCGAGCCTTTCAAAGATAACAGAAACCCAGTAAAAAAAGGTTCAGTAATACAGTAGTGCATGCATTTTCACAGATATTGGTAGAGAAAAAGAGAGGAGAGGTACTTGAAAATGCAGGCCATTATAAATGTTATTGCAGGAAGTGTATTGCACAAAGCTGATGTGAATGTTGCAGTAGTAAGTTTCATCCCAGAGTAGTACAGATTTTGCTCGACCACAGGCCTGCAGTTTTTCATTTTAACCTAGTTACACATAGGAGTCAATGTCTATCATTATGAATCAGAAATGATATAACAGAGTCGTACTCAAATAAACTCAGGATTGATATTTGAAACAAGATTTTGAAAGTGAGCCTTGGTCTTGAGTTCCTGCACAAATTTATTTAGCTTCATGGTGTATGTTTGATTTTGTTTTACAGGCCTGAACCAGAAGAAGTAGAAGAAGAAAAAGAAAATACCTCTCAAGAACGAGGGCGAAAGGAGTAATGAGAGCAGCAGCAACTGCCATACGGTACGCAACTAAGACGTGAGGGCTCATACCTTGGTTCAAAGCAAGTTTTGCTACTATAGACATTAATGCATACAAAAACTGAATGAAAACAATGGCCATGAATGGCCTTGCTTTCTCAAGCTTCATATTATTTACAGTTTCTCTGCATAAAAAAGATAAACTCTCTTAGGTTAGAAAAGAGCTATGTTTTGGTTTGTTATCTCTCCTTGCTTGTGTGTGTTTGTGTGTATATATGAAGTCTGTTTGAAGCTTCATAACGTCTTCATGTGTTCCGTAGAAAAGAGCATTCAAATGCGTTTGTTTTAAAGTGCAAAGAATGAACATATCTGCCTAAAAAACAGGAAATCCATAGAGTACTAAACTCGTGTTTTAAGAGGTAAAAACATTTATTAATTAGTTGGGTGCTAACTCTCATAAGTTCACTTTGATTATATTTTTGTCGCTTTAATTAACTTGGCAGTTTCAAGTACTACTCGCTCGCTTCCCCTCAATCATATAAATATTTTACCTTATTATTAATATATTTTTGACGCTAGAAAATTTTATTGATCGTCTAAACCGATCTATATAAGTACTATATCACTTTATCAACCGATGCTGGTGGATTTTAGTCGATTATAAAATAACAGAACTATTATCTTGATAGGAAGCAGGGACCTAACGTATAGGCATGTAAAAGTATAAGCCTAGTAGTACTAATGAGATCATTTTACGTCACAAAGCAAAAAGGCGAGACTACTTAACAACAATACGATATGGGGAAAAAAGCCAATATGCTTTTTAACGGACACCATTGGTTACCAAGATAAGTATGGCTTACTCGAAATACATAATTAAATGACATTAGTTTACAAACAAAACTATTTTGAAATGTACCAACCTGTAGATTTACAAATAATGAATAGTGTAAGTCATCTCGAGAATGTAGTGGTCGGGCACCTGCAGATTATGATCCACAAGGTGTTTGGGTAGGTCGAATATGAGATGGGAAAAGAAAAAGATAATAATAATAGTAATAAAAGAATATGAGATGGGAGCTTGATGTCTGATATTCTGGTCCACTAGTGATAACAAACAAAACAAAACAAACGAGATACATGCCAATATAAAGAGGAATTTCTTTTGGGTGGCCACATGAGATATTTATAGAGTTTAGGTAGGTTTTTAAATATAAGGGAAATAATTTACGTGTAGAAAACTACACTAAAATAGAGATGCGTGCAAATGAAATGAGGAGAGACATATAAGAAAACTAATGTATTTATGGAAAAGAAACTTAAATGTAATTTAGTAAATTACCAAAATAACAATAAAACAAAAGTACTTTCCTTTTGCAAGATCACAATAATGTTCTATATATTATATTATTTTTTTTACAACAATTATCTACTGTAACTTCAACAATATATTTTTGAATCATGGTTTGTTTTAAACCTCTGTATTTGTCTACTTATAATGCATGAAATGATTTGATAAAAAATAATAATAATGCATGAAATGAAATTCTAGAGTTAAAAAAATTATTGTTATTGCCAAAAAGATATTGTTGAAATAAAAAATAAGTTTATTGTTGGAATAGAAAAAAGTTTATTGTTGAAATTTTTTTAAAAAAGTGAAGTTTATGGTGGTAGCTACATTTAATAAATGTACTGTATAGCCAAATTATAGAAGCATGATAAATTAATTAGATATGCATACATATAGTTTATATAATGATATGAAGCCAAGAATGATTTTTCATTTCAACTTCCTTAAGATTCCTAGGGTTTCTAACGTAGTAGCTGATAAGTTAGCTAAGAAAATTATAATCTGTGGAAATGGAAGTTTTGACATTGAAGGTGAGGATCTTGGACCGTTAGGCAAGAGGAAAGAGAACCCCATTTCTGGTAAGAATGGAATATATGATGCAGAAGAATGTGATCATGAGTTTCTCCTCCACGGGACTTTTCATCTCTGTTGTTTTTTTTACTCAGTCACAAGGTCTGTATTTTTTTTTACTTGGTGTTCTAACAAGCAAACCAAGACTGGTTTCTTGGCTATTTCAAGGATCACACTACTCGTGTTCACAATTTATAAACTTTAGGATCATTCTATTGGTATAGCAAGACATTTGCAAAAAAACAATGCTGAAACATGTTCCACAAAATCTGAACTAAACCGATACTGAATTAAGAACTGAATGGATATCCAAATTTCTATAATATACTTTATATATTTATAAATATACTATTTTAAGCTTTAAAATAATCAAATTCAAAAAGAAAATTTTACTAGTCCCAAAAAGTTGAATTACTAAAAGATTGTTTATCCAAAATATATATAATTATCTGAACTATACAATTTATCCTAGCTAAAACCCTCTAAAGTTGGGGTTTTCAATCCATAAAATCAGATTTTCTTTTTATTTTTAATTCGAATTAACCGAAAACTTGAATCGAACGGTCCAAAATTATCTCGGATATAAGTCGATTCCCAACTTTGTTATCCAAACCAAACTAAAACCTAAATAATTGGATCGAAACTGAACCAAATTTTCAAAATACCCAAATATATCCTAAAGCTCTATAATAAAAAAAAATTGAACCGAGAACCGAAATCGAATCATAACCGAATAGCTATGACTAGTTTGCTATATGTTTATTGAAGCATACCCAGAAAGTTGCTTTGAACTTTGTAGTTTCTCGACACAAACTAGTTTCATGGAATCTTGACACAACTCATGTATCCTATATATATCCGTACTCCTCTATCCAAAGCCTTAAACTCCAAACACTGGTACTAGTGACGAAACGAACACAGGCTTGTACAGTCTATGTATTTTGTCGTTTGGTTTGTAATAAAAGTTGTATATACTAGAAACAGAGTCCGGTTTAGTTTCCAACAACCGGTTCACTACTCATGGTGATCATGTGGCTCCTATGGTATCTTTGCATATCCAGTCTTATCACCGCTTACTCCCTCGTTAGTTACGAGCATCATCAGTCACCATGCGTCCAATCAAATTCGTTTTGTTGGTTTTGTTGATTCTCTCTGTTCACTCTCATTCTTTGTCACTACAACATCCTGTTATCAACGGTTTGCTTAACCGTTTGGATTCCCTGCGACCAACTTCGCATGTACAAGAATCAGCAGCAAAGGGTTTATTACATAGACTGATTCCAACCCATTCTCACAGCTTTGAGTTCACAATTATCTCAAAGGTTCTTCCTTTTTTTTTCCTCTGTTTTCAGTTTGATTCTACAGTACTGATTGTTTTTTGGTTTCACTAGGATGTTTGTGGTGGCAGTAGCTGTTTTATAATTGAAAACTATGATGGCCATGGAGGAAATGGACCTGAAATTGTGTAAGTATCTTGACAAGTGATCAGGTTAAGTTGAGATTCTTCTCTTCCAGTTTTGTCATTTTTTTTGTTTAACTTGTGGTTTCAGGATTAAAGGCACAACTGGAGTTGAGATAGCTTCTGGTCTCCATTGGTATTTAAAGTATAAATGTAACGCTCATGTTTCTTGGGACAAGACTGGTGGCATCCAGATTGCATCTGTTCCGAACCCTGGACATCTACCTCGTTTAGATTCTAAACGCATCTTGATTCGCCGTCCTGTCCCTTGGAACTATTACCAAAATGTTGTTACATCTAGCTGTAAGATATCGATATGCACTTTACTAGATTCAAAGTTCCCTCATGTGTCAGTGATTTTGTAATGAATCACCTGTTTTTATTAGATTCATATGTGTGGTGGGGATGGGAGAGATGGGAGAGAGAGATTGACTGGATGGCATTGCAAGGTATTAACTTGCCTCTAGCATTCACTGGCCAAGAAGCTATTTGGCAAAAGGTTTTCAAGGTAAATGTTGTTATTCCACTTCTTTGTCAGATTGTGATAAGAATAGTAATTGTTTGCTTTGACATGATCAGCTACTGCATTTTTGTGTTGGGCATAAGTTTGTATGCACTAACCAAGTTCTGTATCAATCTTGTTTAGAGGTTTAATATCAGCAAAGAAGATCTGGATGATTATTTTGGGGGACCAGCATTTCTCGCTTGGGCTCGCATGGGAAATCTTCATGCGTAAATAACCTCATCTCGGCTATTTTGAGGCTCCTATCGCCGATGCTTCTTCTGAGCTAGATTTGTATTATATTCTTGGATCTCACATATCCATATCACACACTACATCACAGGTGGGGTGGTCCATTGTCGAAAAACTGGCTAGGTGATCAGTTGCTTTTGCAGAAACGGATACTTTCTCGGATGCTAGAGCTTGGCATGACTCCAGGTTCAAGGAACAATCCCTTCTGTTCTCAGATACTCAAATCACAATGGATTGATTTCATGTCATCTTATAGTTTCCTTTGTTTCCTTCTTTTCTAGTACTTCCATCATTCTCAGGAAATGTTCCATCAGCTTTGAGAAAGATATATCCTGGGGCAAATATAACTCGGCTTGATGACTGGTACGTCACTAGGCCCTAAACAGTTTTATCCAGTGGATACAGATGCTAGTTTTTTAACTGTTCCTTCTTCACATAAGCATATCATTTGTGTTTCATTTTCTTCTCAGGAACACTGTGGATGGTGATTCTCGCTGGTGCTGCACTTACCTTCTGAATCCTTCTGATCCTCTCTTCATTGACATTGGGGAGGCTTTTATTAAACAACAAATTGAAGGTACCTGATGTTATTTCTGTTTCCGTAATCTTAGCAGAATATGTAAAATCCATTTTAACAAACCAGGCACATGCTAATCAAAGATCCCACCTCATCACAGTCTTCTTGTTATAACTTATTATGTATATGTATGCCTTTAATCGTACCTTGTTTCTGTCTCAGAATATGGAGAGATTACAAACATCTATAACTGGTAATTTTCTTCAACTTTGCACCTGAAAGACGTTAATTACTTCCTGCAACATTTTTACATTTTTTGGGAGCCTAGTAAGTACTGGTAAAACATCATCTTCCGCAAAAATGTGTGACTCAAGCAAAAACTCTATTTCTATGGAATGCAGTGATACATTCAATGAGAATACTCCTCCCACAAGTGAACCTGAATATATATCTTCACTAGGAGCCGCAGTGTACAAAGCTATGTCCAAAGGAAACAAGAATGCTGTCTGGTTAATGCAAGTATGACCTCTTTTTCATTTCTATTCTCAAGTGGCATTCTGAGTGGTCTGGCTTACCGTATTAATATTTGGAGTTACAGCAATCTATAATGACAGGACCAGGGTTTTTCCAGTTCATGCCATGATTATCATATTGCTTTCTTACTTGAGACCCATCTTTCTGCAGGGTTGGCTTTTCAGTTCAGACTCAAAATTCTGGAAGCCACCACAGATGAAAGTAAGTTTACAATACACTGTTTATGATCAAATGCTGATAGAGTTTGTTGTATTATTTTGGAAATGGCGTTTATTATTCTATATGACAGCCTCTTTTTGTTTCTGCAGGCGCTCTTACTCTCTGTTCCCTTTGGCAAAATGATAGTTCTTGATCTATTTGCTGATGTCAAACCGATATGGAACACGTCCGCACAATTTTATGGAACTCCTTATATCTGGTAATATATCCTTGTGTCTCACTCAGTTTCTTTATCATGCTGGTACTTGTAGAGTCCTATATGTTTTAATTGAAAATCTGATGAACTTCAGGTGCATGCTTCACAACTTCGGAGGCAACATTGAAATGTATGGCACCCTTGATTCAATTTCTTCAGGACCTGTTGATGCTCGTGTCAGCAAAAACTCAACCATGGTATTTTTCAAGCGTGCATTCACACTTAAGGGCTAGTATGTATACCCTTGGACATGTAATGAACTTATCAGTGTTTCTCATAGGTTGGTGTAGGAATGTGTATGGAAGGAATAGAGCACAACCCAGTGGTTTACGAACTAATGTCTGAAATGGCGTTTAGAGATGAGAAAGTTAATGTACAGGTAATGCATACATTATAAACACACTCTTGGTACAACACTTGAACGTGTTTGCTCATGACTGATTTGGTTTTATAGAAATGGCTGAAGAGCTATGCACGCAGAAGATACATGAAACAAAATCATCAAATCGATGCCGCTTGGGAGATTCTTTACCACACTGTCTACAATTGCACTGATGGAATTAAGGTATTTTTTTTTCTTTTGGTCACTGCTGCATCATTCACCTCTCCTTAATTAAGTTATGTTACTGTTTCATTCTCTGTTTTAGGATCATAACACAGACTTCATAGTCAAGCTTCCTGACTGGGATCCATCTACGTCTTCTCTCCATGTCGAATCAAAACAAACAGATTCATACATGATCTCCACAGAGCCATATGAAACAAAACGAAGATTCTTGTTCCAAGATAATACCTCTGGTTTGCCTAAGGCGCATTTATGGTATTCCACAGAGGAAGTGATCAAAGCTCTCAGACTTTTCCTGGAAGCTGGAGATGATCTGCTTGGGAGCTTAACATATAGGTAAAAGTAACTGAAGACGGTGTTATCTACTGTTTTAAATGGTTACAGATTCTCTTGGGTTTTGCTTGTAGGTACGACATGGTTGATTTGACGCGTCAAGTTTTATCTAAGCTAGCAAACAAGGTCTACATGGAAGCAGTGACTGCTTTTGTAAAGAAAGATATCGAAAGTTTAAGACGATTGAGTAAGAAATTTCTTGAGCTTATTAAGGATATCGACGTGTTGCTAGCTTCAGATGATAATTTTCTGCTGGGGACTTGGCTTGAGAGTGCAAAGAAGTTGGCCAGAAACGGTGGTGAAAGGAAACAGGTGTAGTGTTGAGTTCTTTCTTGGAGCGTGTAGATAGAGAGTACATGGGTTGCTTATGACTCAGTTTTTTGTGTGTACACTGTACAGTATGAGTGGAATGCTAGAACGCAAGTGACCATGTGGTATGACTCCAAAGGTGTGAACCAAAGCAAGCTTCATGATTATGGTAAGAAATGTTCTTTTTAAAGTAGATTGAGTTCTTTTTTCCTTACAAAATTGTTTATCTTATGTGTTCATCATCATCATCAGCAAACAAATTCTGGAGTGGGTTACTTGAAGACTACTACTTACCAAGAGCAACATTGTATTTTAGTGGACTGATGAAAAGCTTAGAAGATAAGAAGAAATTTGAGATAGAGAAATGGAGAAGAGAATGGATAATGATGTCACATAAATGGCAGCAAAGTTCATCAGAGGTTTATCCGGTTAAGGCAAAAGGAGACGCCTTATCTATTTCAAGGCATCTGTTACGTAAGTACTTCACATGAGTACATCTGCCTGAGATTAGTGTAGATTTGAGGATTAAGGTTCTGGTCTGTAAGTATTAGAGACTCTGTGAAGGCGAGTAAAGGTTGAAACAACAAACTCTACATCACTCTCTTCCAATAAAGACTTGTCTCCTTACCTGCAAGGTATCCTCCATGTACATATCCACTGAACTTTTCACTTGTGTGTTCTCCTGTAAACAATATCCGTTCAAGTGGAGCCTGAATCACAAACTAAAGACTGTCATAGACTCCTGATATGTGTGTATGCACTAGATGGAATCTCTATCCTTGTAACTATAAGTGTGTATCTTATCAGGCCTGCTCTAAAATATCTAAGGCCACTATTTAGTCAACTGTAGTAATTCAATCCATGGATACGTAATCAACTCTAGAGAACAAAAAGAAAACAGATCCATAAAGGAAAAGATTCTTTTTACCATCATCTCTGACTCAGCGAATCTCTAAGCATATCCAAATCCAAAGGAAGAGAATCCAAACTCCACGTCTGTACATGCAAGTGGACTTACTTTTGGATCATGGCAGAAGACGACGAAAAGAGTAAGAGATCTAAAACTAAAAAAGAGATTAGGATTCCAAGATCTTTTGCTCATGTGTACGTGACTCAGTGACAGAGTGCAGCAGCACGTGAGATCTTAAGAAACCATCCAAAATAAGAGTTGGTGACGACAAGGTTTTCTTTTTTTAAGAAAATAAGAGACATGCAAAAACACTGCAACAAAACGACATGAACGAGAACAAACAAAAAGCAAACTGATAAATCTGGTCAACTTCACTCCACCTAGGATAACCATCTCTCATCCCCTCACTCTGGCTTCCGGGCCAAGAAGAAGTACATTGGCGTGAATATCTCTCTCCTGTTAAACACACAAAGATTCAGAATTTGATCTTACAAAAACGTAACAGATCTAATTTGAATATTGAAGTGGGACAAATACCTTCCACCGTCAACTAATCCTTCTGCAGCCTTCTCCAGAAAATCTGACACCCTTTGGCTTCCTTTAGGTGCGAGTCTTATGTACTCAAGGACCTTCACCTAAATAACAAGGACAAGTTCGGATATATATATATGAGCTACTACTGCTTGATGAGATTTGGCAAATGAGTCAGAGCATGTTTTTTTTTGGTTGTTGTTACCATGTTTTTGGTTATGAATCGTCCAACAGCTGTTAGGCGGAAGCTACTGAGCGAAAAGTGGTTTTTGTCTAGAGGTAAGTACCATGGGACTGGCGAGTCCTCCGCCAGATCCTTTTCCCATATCACCTTATATCAAAGCAGATGATTACAGTATTTTTTCGATATTGAAATGTTTTGCGTTTGCAAATAGAGAGGGATCTGTAGGCAGATACTTACTTCAAAACCGGCCTGCTTCAGGGCTTCAAGGCATTTTGAAGTCAGCCTAATGTCAGGGAGACCATCTCCAATCTCTATCTCTGCCTGCACAACAGAGTCTTTGTTTTTTATTCACGTGGATAATAAATGCACATATAGTATGGATAGATGCAAGAGACCAATGTAGACCTTTATTTTCTGATGCTGGGCGTTAGCAGGGTCAAATGCATCAGTCATGCACCACTCATAGGCAGCGAAACATTGCCCGGGCTTTAACACTCTGAAGATCTCTTTGTAGCATCCATACTGTTGTTTGAGATCAAAAACAATGCTTATAAAATGCAGGGAAGAATACAAAGAAATAGCTGTTTAGAATTTGACATACTGCATCAGGTGCGTGGCAGGTTGCTTCAATAGCATAAACTGCATCAAAAGTGTTTTCAGGGAATGGCATCTTCATGAAGTCAGCCTGCAAGATTAACATCATGTTGCCCGTTACAATGTGTTTCCCTATCAGTTGGTAATCACAAGAAGAAAGAATTTAACTGACCTTGACAAAGTTACATGTCTTGTCAACACCTGCAAGTCGGTTTAGTTCCTGCAAAGAAAAGGATCATCGCCAATAGGAAGACACCAAGGAAAAAGTCTTGACACCAGATGGTGGAATTAATTTTTAAAAAAGCTCATATAGTCCACATTCCAGAATGAACCAAAATCAAATTTGAAGACATGAAATAACACTTCCAAGAGTTTTCCATTAACGAAATGCATCATCTTCTATAAATAATAGATATGTTACCTTGCCTCTGATGATCTGGTATTCGTTATTGTTGAGCCCGGTGACAGATGAATTGCTGCAGCAAGAAAGAGCAAACAAATACATTATAAACTGGAATATACATTCCTAACCATGACGTCTACTCAATTGATATATGGTATGCTTTTGGTATGGTGTAGGCATTTTACCTGAATCGTGCAATTTCTCTCAGTGGTCCACCAATTCCACATCCTACATCCAGCACCTGTTGAGAAATACAAAAGAAATGAATATCTAATGGCGCAAGTGGTCTTCGTTGCAAGCGCTCAGCTAAAGTGATCAAACCTTTTGTCCAGGTTTAACGCCAAGCTGAAGAGCAAGAAAGTGCTCGTGACGTTTAATACTCTCTCGAAGTGATTCTCCCTTCCATCTGCAAACCCAAAACTCATGTTGATTAAATATAACTAGAAAAACTAGTATCAGTGTATGTGGCAGCAAGAAAAAAAAGGATTTTATCGTAGAACTTCAAAACAGAGTTGTAGAGCTTAGACCTGTGTGCAAAGTGGAAGGATTCTCCCCATCCGTACTCATAAAAGCTAGTAGCAAGGTCATAATACTTATTAACCTGAATACGTTATTAGATTTGACTAATCAGTATGATTAACTTCAACACCTGGCCTACTTAACTAATAATTTTGTATATCAAGAACATGAGAAATGCTTGCACTTGTTGTATCCACTACACATGTTGTGAAAGCAGAGTGTGAGGCGTAGGTCAAAAGATAATGGGAGATTTTACCATGTCAGTGTAGTTAGCTTTTCTCTCTTCCTCGTCGCCTCCATGGAAGACATGATACTGCTCATACCTGAATCACTATACGGTTTAATAATGTGCAGCCAGCAGGTAATAAAATTAGGAAAAAAAACATATTGATGCATGCATTTCTACATCTTTCGAGAGACGAGATTTAAAAAGAAACAAATGTTTTTTTTCAAGTTGAAAATGGGAAAGAGTGATGGGGCCCTCAAGAACGTGACATAGTAGTGAGAAACACGTTAAAAGTAGTAGAGTGAGGGACCATCACAAAATCTACTTTAATATGCTGTACAGTTCCAAAACACAGGAGGTGGCGATTGATTGATTGATTGATTATTCATTTTTCATGGGATTCTTGATCTAACCAACATTCATTGTCGTTGTTGACCTTTAACGAGAGTGCGGCCGTATAAGATTTTCGTAACGAGCGTGACTGGTAACATCACAATATGCATGAGAATAAAACATGAATCTGGGAGAATTGAAACAACGAAGTGATCACGTTTGAGAGAGAGAGAGAGAGAGGGAAGCAAAAATACTTTTCAACGGCGCTGAGAACATCGGACTTATCGATGTTTCCGCCAAGGTTGGAGGCGAGATCGAGAGAGCCAGACTTCGACATTATGCTGCAACGATCTAAGATCTGGATCACGTTAAGTGAAACAGAATCTTTAAGGGAGGAGGAGGAGGAGGAGACTTACAAAGCTTTTAGGAAGGGGAGAGTGGTGGGGAAGAGCTCAGAGGCACCTGACTACTTTACTTGGTCTTTCGCTTATAAAAGAAAATATTGGAGAGAGAGAGAGAGATCCACACAGACCCAGCGTGGCCAAGTGTCTGACATGTGGAAATTACCATAATGTCCTCCACTCTAGTGGCTAAATTATTTAGTTTTATAGGTAGAGTCTAATTTTTATTCTTTAAAAGCCCACTAACTACTGAGTTGCACGGCGTTCCATTTTTTTTTAAAGGTTGCCCGATCCGGCAATTAATCTCAAATCCAACCCAAATATTTCCCGTTTTGTTGATTACGTACCATTGTCTATCTAAACTCTAAAGTTTAGGATTTAATTCCCGAATTTTACAATTGTTTGCTTTTCTTACACGTAAGTTCCAGATTAATAACCTTAGACACTTTGGTTAAGTGTTCATCTTTGCCACAATTCTATCTGAATTTGATTCCAAATGTCTAATTACAGAATTATTTTATAACTATTGGATAATACCTTGTCAAAGTGGTAAATGTTGAAAATGAGAAGACTTTTTTGGCCCAAGTTCAGTAGTAAATGTTGTTAATGAGAAGATTTTAACCAAAGCTTAGTAATGTTAAAGTAGTAAATGTTGTATAAGGACATGATTAACTCTGAAATTTTAGCCAGAGTTCTTAACTTATAATTTGATTTTTTTATATATTTTTGGTTAAAAGATAGTTTTTATATTTCTTATTCAAGAGATGGTTCTTAATCTTTCTTAGTTAAAATCTAAGAAAAACTAAGACTTCCAGTTAATAAATTGAAGTTAATCATTGTCTAAGTATATGTTTCGGTTGTGTTGTGTTTCTCGGAGAAAAAATATACATTTTCGGTTATTAGAGATTTATGGGTTAATTGCATACCGGTGGAGATTTTTAATTTATTTACTAAAATTTAATAACATTTTTAAAAAGGTAAAACTGTGCATAAAATTTCTCATAGACCAAATTTTTTCCTCTTTTTATTTTAGTAAATAAAAAACGTTTTTTTAATTCTTTAGATCTTTAGAAGTTCAAGTTCTTATTCAACAATCAAAGGGTGAAGGTAAAATTCTTTTGGCAAACAACAAAATGGTGGAAAAATACTCAACATGGCTAATTTTATTTTTTAAACTAATTTATCATGGTCTAAAAGTTCTACTAGAGTAATACAATTGAAATACAGTGGAAATTAACAGACACATATTAAAACTGGTTTATGAATACATTTGATAGAAAACAAAAACAGAAATGGCCTCTCTATAAAGAAAAATCAACTTCCTTCACACACCACATATTCCTCTCCCGCCTAATCCTCCTCCTCGTTCCCCACCCCCCCACGCGCCGGTCTTTCCTTCCCTTCCGGCAGTGTAGTTCAAAGTCCCTTACTCAAGAAACCTCAAACTAACCAGATAGCTCCACACCCCATCTCTCTCCAAAATATCTTATCTATGGCTGCTCTCTACACGTTAGTCTCCTCCACACGCCTCTCTATCTCCCTGCCAACTCATCACTTACCAAAGCGCCGCCGTTTCTCTTTGACGTTAGCAACTCTTGCCTCATCATCTCCAGAGTCCTCTGCACCATCTAACTCTATCACCAACGGAGGAAACACGTTGTCAAATTCTAATGGAGCTCATAACAAGGTTGTGGATGATTACAACACCCCCTTTGCTCGTTTCTTTCGTTCCACCGAGTCTAACGTTGAAAGGGTAAAAAAAACTAAATCAAAACTTTTCTTGGAAAGTTTACTACTGTTTCTTCTTGATTTGTTGAGCTGTGACATGACATGTTTCTTGAATGTGTTTTTGGATGGAACAGATAATATTTGATTTCCGGTTCCTTGCGCTCTTGGCAGTAGGAGGCTCTCTGGCTGGTTCGCTACTCTGTTTCCTCAATGTAACTTTGTGGTTTTAGTTTTGATACGTTTTAACTCACATTAACATTCTATAATACTAATAGTAATGAATCACTATGCAGGGGTGTGTCTACATCATTGAGGCATACAAAGTTTACTGGACTAACTGTGTCAAAGGCATCCACACCGGAAAAATGGTTTTACGTCTAGTCGAAGCTATAGGTAAAGTTGCTATATATAGAGAGATCAAGCCTTGTTTGTTTCATTACATGTATACAGACCCAAAAAAAAAAAAAATTAGGTGAAATCGTTAAGAAATCGCCTTAGCCCCATAATTCTTAGAGCAGGTTATTGTCTCATTCTCTATGAATGTTTTTGATGTGCAGATGTTTATCTAGCTGGGACAGTTATGTTAATATTTAGTATGGGTTTATATGGACTCTTCATCAGCAACTCTCCTCCTGATGTCCCTTCCGAATCTGACCGTGCCCTTAAAAACTCTTCACTCTTTGGAATGTTTGCCATGAAGGAGAGACCAAAATGGATGAAGATCAGCTCATTAGATGAGCTGAAAACCAAAGTTGGACATGTTATTGTAATGATTCTTCTAGTGAAGATGTTCGAAAGAAGCAAGATGGTTACCATCGCCACTGGACTTGATTTGTTGAGTTATTCCGTTTGTATCTTCTTGTCATCTGCTTCTCTTTATATCCTCCATAATCTCCACAAGGGAGAGAATTGAGTGTCTCCATTTGTACAGAACTAAATCCAATAATATAACTTTTGTGATTTATTTTATATTTTTTCTCATTCACTAGAGGAATAGTATATATTGAGATCATTCACATTATGTACACTTCTTAGCTTGGTTAAGGCAATGCCATTGATTTGCCTCACCCTCTCTCTTGAAAGCTTCAACGTCTTACCTATCTCTTCAAATGACATAGGAGTCTCTCCGTTTAGTCCAAAGTAGAGTCCCAATACTCGAGACTCTCTAGCGGTAAGAGTTCCCAAAAGCTGCTTAATCTCATGCTTCATGTGCTCCTTTCTCACCATCTCCTCTGGCCTTGTTTCATCTGGTCCACATACAATCTCCTGAACATGGTAAAAAGAGTTCAAATTTATATCTCTAGTTAGCATTATCATGAAGAGGTGTACCTGCAATGTCATGCGGCCGTTATGAGACACCACTCTGTCCAACGAAACAGGGGATCTGCTCCTATCCACAGCAAGTCTAACCGCTGATACATGGATATTGAGATGATCTGCAATCTCTTCACTACTTGGTATCCGTTTTAGCTTTCTGTTCAAGACACTACTAGCTTCTGCAACTTTGGCAGTCAACTCCCACATGCTTCCCTACACACAAACAAAGCTAAAAAAGATGCATTCACTAACTACTTACCACTCCATAGAAACCCATTGTAGTTTTATTGTCCATGTTATATATGGTTGATGGTTATATCTATAGCAACTATACAGTTAGGATCCAGGGCTCACCGGCAATTTGACTAATCTAGACTTGTGAGCTATAGCCTTTAGGATGGCTTGTTTGATCCACCAGTAGACATAAGTTGATAGTTTGTAGCCACGTTCAGGGTCAAACCTCTCAGCTCCTTTAAGAAGCCCTATGCTTCCTTCTTGAATCAGGTCTTGTAGATTCAATCCTTTCCCTTGGTACCCTGTTGCAATAGACACAACTAGTCTCCTGTAACAACGAGTAATCTTTTCTCTCGCTTCTCTTCTTCTACATAATATTTCGTTAGCACTACTACGCCTCTTCTTCAACATTGATACCATCTCATTCTCTTCAACACTTGTTCCTAGATTCTCAAGTTTTGCTCCTTCCTGCTTTGTTATTACACAAGCAATGAGATAAGTGCTAACAGAAGATATATGAAAGAAAATCAATAAATGTACCTTGAGATACAAGCAAAGCTGAACCTCTTCTAAACGACTCAAGAAACCAGACCGTGAGGGAACATTAACTGCTTTTGGTTCTGTTTCAACTTCTGTGACAACATTCTCCTCTTCTTCAGGATCCAAACCTGCTCGTCTTCTCCTCCTCTTCTTCCTCCTCTTCTCTAACTGAGATCCCCATTTCTCTGGCTTGATCATCACGGAGCTCTCAGCCGCTCTATCCACCGTGACCTCACCGGGAAACAGAGTGGTGCCAAGCTTTATGGAAGATGGTTGACATTGGTGACTTGTTCTGAGTAACGGAGACATTGTTGGGAGAGGAGGAGAGGGACACATGGTGGCGGTGGCTGTGGTGGGTACCATGGATGAGCCTCAGAGCTTACACACCTTAAGATAGTTTTTCTTTTTTTATCTTCTTTTTGGTCCAGTGGATGGAAGCAGAAGATAATTCTCTCTTTGGTTACTTTTTATAGTGTAGAGACTCTTGTCTCATCTCAGTTATCCGCAATTAAATTTGGAGTTTTTTTTTTTTTTAGCCAAAATCAATCAGCTCAAAAAATTGTTGTCTCATCCATTTTAAGTTTTTAACACAAACAAAAAATTTCCCAAAATCCGAAACTATTTTAAATTTCAAAACAGAAGCCAAAAACTCTGCATGCATAAATATTCAACCATTTTTTGACCCAAACAAAAATATTCACCCATTGAAGGCCTATGAGTCAATACTGTACTTTTAACCTATAAATTAAATTAAGATTATATGTTTTTGTGCATATGAACAATTGGGTATTCTCAGTTATATTATAGTTATCATTGCAACAAAACAGAACAAAAAATATATATATATTGTTGTTTTACCAAAAAAAAAAAGTATTGTTAAATCGAGAGTTTTCAAAGATATAATTCGAATGGGATCCAAAACTTGGACTGGATCTTATGCTCTGGGTGCCCAAAAAAATTTAATAGTTTTTAGCCCAATTAGAAAAGGCCCAATAAATACGAATCCTATTTATATATTTCGTCGTTACATGTAGACCTGTAATTGACGGATGTCCACGTCGAAACATAAGATATGGATCGAGTCAAGTGTCATTGTCTTTGACCCCACGTGCCGGAGGGTGGGAGCAACGCGCTCGTGTAAAGCTTGCGTGTGGTAAACTGTGTGCGCAACACGCGTATCTCTCTGGCTCCAATTGTGGGCTCCACTAATACCACTGACGTGGAATTGTCCACATACCCCATATAATATATACTCTCGCTTTTGGATACACAAACATAAACATAACACATGGAGTCAATTAGGTAACGCTACAACGCATGGAACTGGAAAAAAGCATTATATTCGTACATCTATCAAAGCACTAAGGGCCTTTGTCATAATTGGACTACATATGATTATATAATCAGTGATTAACGAAAAGCCTTCAATTTTTATTCCAAAAGCAGGAATCAATCCACGCACGAAGCTACCTTTGTACCTTTATACATATATAAATTACAAAAGTTATCTATCTAACTTTTTGTTAGAAAATGATTCAAAGTTGTAATACTATTGTTTTGCTTTCAACACTAAAGTTCTCTTTATTGTCTTTTGATTATGATAACGCCTCTTCTTATCCCTAACAAGACAAACAATAATTATTGTGATTAACATTATAACATACCAAAAAGAAAAAACCGAAAACATTATAATATATACACGTGAAGGAATTTGATTTGCAAGATGGGATAAACCATTCCAAGTAGAGAGCAGTCGACAAAATTGTTTAGTTATAAATGTGTATCCACCCAGTTTCATTTTGTCTCTTTCTTCCTGTCTCCATTATCCCATGTGACTTCAAAAAAACATTCCTAGTTAGTGTATCCCATAATTAAATACATAAAAGGATTTAATAACGAGTATTACTTTAAAAAGAAAAATAATTCGAAATTTGAAAGTTAAATTTGTGGTATTCTGGGAGATAGAATTTGAAGTACAAACCCGGGATGGTGGAAGAAGGTTTAGAGGTCGGTCCGTGAACATGTGACGAGATTATTATTGATGACACATGTGTGAGTGTGACCACCTTTTTTGGCCCTTTAGCTCCACCATATATATTCGCTACGTGACCAACTCTTCATCTGGGTCTGCTCCATCTACGATAGAGATTTTTTAATTATCTTGTGTGGTGGTACTCTTTTGATATTTTGATGTCTCCCTCTAGCGATTATTGAAATATTCCGTTTTTACAATTTTTGTATGACATTCTTTCCATTTAATTTCGGTTTTGATACGATGTTTTCTAGGTGGCTGTTGATTTTCTTGTGGTGGAGGGAGTTGAATCGAAGAAGTGTAAGAGAAATGGCGGAGGAGTACAAGGAGGCGTTGTTGGAGAAGCACAAGAACCACGAGGGATGTCCTGGATGCAAGGTCGAGCAGATGAAACAGCTCCGGAGAGGTTATCCTTATTTGGAGCTTTCTTTCGTTTGGATCATTGTCCTCTCCACTTGTAACTTCCCTCCCTTTTCCCTTCTCTTATGGCCTTGTTGGATTGGCTTGCTGCTAATGCCTTCTGGATTCTTGTGGTTTTGCAGCTCTGCCGATTTCGTCACTCTATCCCTTCCTATATTACATGGTGAGTCATTTTGTGATTACAGAGCTGAAAAGAGATATCATTTTGTTATTAATTATATTAGCTGCAAATTGCATAGGGCTCTAATACTATGACTATTCCATGTATGTTTTTTTTAAATAGATTGAGGATTTTGGTGTTGCAAAGACGGAGAAAGATATTGGCTTTTATGCTGGATTTATAGGTGAGGATGACATTTTCCTAAGTCACTACTTGTATTTCACTCTCAATATCTCTGGCTTGCCCGTTTTGATCTGATTTGACGTTTTTTGTTTGTTACCAAGCGTGCTCATTTATGCTTGGCAGAGCATTGACGTCAGTTTTCTGGGGAATAGTGGCTGACCGTTATGGGAGGAAACCCATCATACTCTTGGGAACTATCTCCATGTTTACCCCCAAAGACTTGTTTTCATTAATTATTGTATCTCCACCTTTCGTTTTAATTTAACGTGGTTTGGGTGGTTTTATTGCAGTGCAATTTTCAATGCGCTTTTTGGCTTAAGCTTGAACTTCTGGATGGCTATTGGCACAAGGTTTCTTCTCGGGAGTTTCAACTGTCTACTTGGAACTATGAAGGTAACTTCTTTGCTGATTCTTGGTTTATGTGTGTTTTTTAATCTACACCTGTTTGTGATTTGACTTTTCTAATAATATCTAATTGTGAATTTTGAAATGTTTTAAGGCATATGCGTCAGAGATATTTCGTGATGAATATCAAGCAACAGCAATGTCTGCTGTAAGTTATTCCGTTTACATATAGTTGTTACATGTTTTTACTGTTGGTGTCATGACACATGTATCTTTATCTGTTTCAGGTTAGTACTGCTTGGGGCATTGGCCTTATCATTGGTCCGGCTCTAGGTGGCTTTTTAGCACAGGTAACTTTGATCATGTCTAACTCTAATTATGTTAGCATTACAACCTTGCAACTCCCAGTGATCTAAATGCTTGAAGCTTATCATGTGTCATATCTCCTCTACTGATTCATTTTAATTCCTCTCAATGTTCTCAAAATTCAGCCAGCAGACAAGTATCCAAATGTGTTCTCCAAAGACTCCATCTTTGGCAGGTGTGTTTTTCTTACTTAATCCTCTGTTTAAGAGTTTAGTGGAATGAGTATGATGGAATCTCATGAAAGGAATATGTGAAATGCAATGCAGGTTCCGGTATGCGTTGCCTTGCTTTACCATATCAGCTTTTGCATTGGTTGTGACAGTACTGTGCTGCTTCATTCCGGTACTGAGAACTTTTGTCTTCATTTTCTAGTCTTCTCTATTGTTATATTTCTCATAGAGTTCTCTAACGAGTTTCTTATGGTTCTCTCTGAGTAGGAAACACTGCACAATCATAAGCAGGACATCATTTCAGATGATGACTCATATGAAGTACTTGAAGCTGCATCTCATGAATCTGCTGCCTTTACCGGGAAGACTGGAAAAAACGAAAAGGCTTCTCAAGGGTCTCTGTTAAAGAATTGGCCACTAATGTCATCTATCATTGTCTATTGCGTGTTGTGTCTACATGATACTGCATACTCTGAGGTAATAACTGAACTAACAATAAGACTCCATGCTATTGGAATAGTGCTCTTCTTCGTCTGAACAAAAATCTTTATCATTTGGAATCTGTCTACTGCAGATATTTGCTTTATGGGCTAACAGTCCAAGGAAATATGGAGGTCTGAGCTACTCAACCAATGATGTTGGTACAGTTCTTGCAATCTCAGGTATGTCTATCATCCTTGATCTTCATGCTCCTGTGTTAATGATGATCAGAGTCTGCTAGGATTTGAATTAATCAAGAGTTAAGCAATCATGACTTAGTAGAAATCTTACTAATGAGATCGTTACTGTGTTATTATTTACTAATCAACAATTCTGCTTTAGGTCTCGGCCTATTCTGCTTTCAGGTCTTTGTTTATCCTTTGGCTGAGAGATTGCTAGGACCTGTCCTGGTCACCCGTTTTGCTGGGGTCAGTTGATATTTTCTTTCATGTTGCTTGTGGTTATATAAGTAATGCAACAAGATATAGATACTTTATTCTGACAGTTTCTTTTTGTTTCAGGCACTGATGATACCAATACAGATGAGTTATCCATTTATAGCTAATTTATCAGGTCTCAGTCTAAGCCTACTGTTGAATTGTGCATCAATCCTCATCAATGTGCTAAGTGTAAGTCCAAAAGCTAATCCTTTACTTTGTGTAGTTTACATATACAGAGTGTAAAAGTTCATGTTCATATGTTTCTCTGCTGCTTACGATATAGTTATTGTGAATATAGGTGTCTGCCATAACTGGCTTGTTGATCCTGCAAAACAAAGCTGTGGTAAGAAAAAGAATTCTATTTTTTTTTGTAAGCATTGGACCAATTTTTCTATGTCTTATTGTTTATGTTATGTAATAAAAACAGGATCAAAGTCAGAGAGGGGCAGCTAATGGAATTGCTATGACTGCCATGTCTCTCTTTAAGACCGTTGGACCAGCTGGAGCTGGCATCTTGTAAGTGTCTCTTACTAATGAACATATATACATAAATTTTAAAGCAGCAGTAATGTCTTAAACACACAAACCTCTATTGTTGGTAGGTTTTCTTGGAGCGAGAGGCGACTAAACGCCGCATTTCTACCAGGTATCATTGCATAACTTCCCTTGTGACCATTATCCTTTAATGATGTAATGTTCATAATACATTATGTTTACACTATGCAGGATCACATCTGGTGTTCTTCGTCCTGAATTTGATAGTGGTGGTCGGTGTAGCTCTCACGTTCAAGCCATTTCTAAAGACGGCTAGGAGGTGAAGTGCTTTGGGATTGGTGATAGGGAAATGTATGAGGACTCGTTGATTCTTTTAGTTCTAGATTTGAGAAAAAAAAAACTGAAATGTCACTAACCTTAGGCTTCCAGTTTCTTTTCCTTTGCTTTAATAAGTGTGATTTTCTACCAAAGATTATAGAAACATCAATGACATAATAACATTACCATTTTAATAAGCGTTAGGGGTTGTTGATCACATAGTAAGAAGTGGATGTGTGTGAAGGATCTATTGGAAACTTTAAGGCGCTTACACTATTTTTGTGGAGGATCTATCTGATAGATTGTTAAAAATTGAGCTACCATGTTCGAATGAATGAATGAAAGTTCTCTCCCAACAGAATAGTTTAGATTATTTTCAAAATTTCCTTGATTATTATGAATTGATAAAGTCCACAATCAAAATTAACAATCAAAATTAACATGTTCAAGTAATGTAATGCCTTTTTAGGTAGCATATCTTTATTTTTTTTTTGAACACCACTTTCATTATACTTAAACATTCGGACTACACTTCGAAGAAGGAATAATCCTAGCTCTACCAACAGTACAAAGAGATAATACAACATAAACGATAAGAGTAGAAAAATCTCTAGGATAAATTGACAGCGAATTCTGAGTAAAACCCGAATGTATCACAATAAGGTTCACGGCAAAGCTGGAAAATTGAAACTTAATCACGTTGATAGACAATCTACACCTCAAAATACCGTAGAAACGAAATCCGTTGCATCTTCGGGGCCCGTACGGACCGCTCCACAAGATAGCAAAACGGTTTGAGATTTTGACAACTTCATCTATTTTATAGCAGGAGAGATAGAGATGACACTTCTCATAGAGAAGGTCTTAGATGATGGTATTGGTGAATCCACTGACAACCACAAAAGTAGGGATCGCTTCGGAATCGAAGGATATGACATCGTGTTCACAATAGTTTCGATCAAAGGTTGGGTGAATCCATTGAAACTCATTGAAAAACTATTAAATAAAACCAAAACCAAAAGACAGGTTCTGGGCTTGGTCCTCTCATTCAAATTAATATTTTGAGAGATAGAGAATGGGCTATAAGACCTTTCGAAAATGGAATGGGCCTGGCCCATATAGAGAAAATGGAAGGGCTGATGTCAGCAACACGCTCATTGGATCTAAAAGCAACACGCTCCCGCTCCACCGACGGAGTGTCTTGGTAAACGCGTCAGAGAGAGTATTTTGAGCATATCTTTACTATTTCACATTTATTAGTAGAGTTGAACGGACGAGAACGAGGAAATAAATTTCATCTTCATGTTTGTCCTATAAATATACAGAAAAAGATATATGGTGAGTGAGCTAGTAACTTAAAGTAGTTTACTCACTTAAACTAATATAGTCTAGTAACGTGCTGCTTTTGGATTGGGTGATGATTAGTAAAAACTTGTAACTCTTTTAACATTTTTACCAAAAAAAAAACTTGTAACTCTAGAATCTCTTGTGCTTTATTGTTTATGTGGTAGATTGGTGATTTCAACATAGCAAAGAAGGAAGAGGACATAGGGTTCTATGCTGGATTTGTTGGTAAGTCGTCGTCATATTAATCTCTCTCTCTCTCTCTTTCTCTCTTTTATTGGACCACTCTAGGCTATTTAAGACTTCAGGACAATCGAAACAATTTTCAAACTCACATCTGTCTATGTATTATTACCTTTGAAGGTTGCTCTTTCATGCATGGACGAACGTTGACATCTGTCATCTGGGGAGTTGTGGCTGACCGTAGAAAACCAGTAATCCTCATTGGAACTGCTTCAGTGTTAGTAATCTTACATCTTTTTTTTTTTAATTCTTCATCTCTCATATTTTGTTTTATTTCTTGTCTAAAACAATCCTTCTTGTCACAGCGTCATTTTCAATACTCTGTTTGGTCCAAGTGTAAATTTCTGGATGGCCATCATCACTAGGTTTTGCCTAGGTAGTTTCAACGGTTTACTTGTTCCTATAAAGGTGTGTTCTCCTGATCTCAACATTTACATATTCCATTAACTTGTCGAAACTCATTAAACCCGAATTTTTTTTATGAATTCAGGCATATGCAATGGAAATAATGAATATCATGCTTTAGCACTCTCAACTGTAAGCACTTGATCCAAAGTTTACATATATATATATATATATACCTTTCTAAATTGAGTAGAGATTGACCAAAAGAAAATTGAGTAGAGCAATACAAAATACCATCAAATCATGTAGGTTAGTATAGCATGGGGCATTGGACTCATCATTGGCCCTGCTCTGGGAGGCTTTCTTGCTCAGGTTTTCTCAGTAACAAAATGCATTTCAATCTTCTTCTTTCTTGTTTATCACTGTCCCATCTTGATTGATTCTTGTTTAATCTCCAGACCTTGTAGCCTGCAAAGCAATATCCAAATTTATTCTCGGAGGAATCAATTTGTGGCAAGTAAGTATCACCTTCTTTCTTTACCTCCTCTTCACTTTCATTTATAGTCTCATTGGTCTGTAAAATTATGATGCAGATTTCCCTATTTCTTGCCGTGCTTAGTAATATCTTGTTTTGCAATTTTGGTAACCATAATCTCATTGTTCATTCCGGTACGCTCTTTACTTTCTCATGCTCCATTAGAAATCCATAGTCACTGTGTTTAGCTTAAACCTAGAAATGTTTTTTTTTTCTCCAGGAAACATTGCACAATCACAAGATTGATGATGATCATGTATCACATGATGAACCTGAATCTCATAAAGTGAGTGATAGAAATAAAAAAGACTCTCTTCTGAAGAACTGGCCACTGATTTCATCTATTTTAGTCTACTGCATCTTTTCATTTCATGTTATGGCTTACACTGAGGTGTGCTACTTTTCCTCCACATTCATCTTTGGTTTATATTACCCAAAAGTATATAATCTTCAGCTTTTTATTATCTCCAATAGATCTTTTCATTGTGGGCTAACAGTCCAAGGAAATATGGAGGGCTGAGCTACTCAACCAATGATGTCGGTACAGTTCTTGCAGTCTCAGGTTTGTCTATCATCCTTGCTCTTTCATGTCTCGCGTGTTAATGATGATTCTAGGATTTGAATTAGTCAAGAGTTAAGAAAACATGGATTAATTAGTAGACAAGCCCACACAAGCCCAAAGCAACAATATCAATCCCATTGTTATGTATAAACCCGTGTGTGTTAGGGTTCTTGCAAGTAGAATAGTAGTAGTATAAATGTGATTGTAATGTGATGAACACATTAACTTTGGCTGCCGTGAGTGCAGCCTCCCTTATCTTTATATGAAATATCAGTCTTCGTTTCTGTACTCTTGCTGACAATCTAAAGTCTTCTCCTTTTCTATTTCATTGCACAATAAAGCTCTTAAGAGCTATCTCTTTATCTATGTTATTTATATATCAATAAGCTCTTGAAGAGCATAAATTCACTTGCTTTGGTTCTCCTACAGAATTCTTACTAATGAAATTGAGACGCGTTTTATTAATTACTCATTAACAATTCTGCTTTAGGTCTCGGCCTATTCTGCTTTCAGGTTTTTGTTTATCCGTTGGCCGAGAGATTGCTAGGACCTGTGCTGGTCATCCGTTTTGCTGGGGTTAGTTGATATTCTCTTTGATGTGGCTTGTGGTTATGTGCAGTTGATTAGTAATGCAACAAGATATAGATACCTTATTCTGACAGTTTCTTTTTGTTTCAGGCACTGATGAGTCATCCGTTTATAGCTAATTTATCAGGTCTCAGTCTAAGCCTACTGTTGAACTGCGCATCAATCCTCATCAATGTGCTAAGTGTGAGTCCTAAAGCAAAAGCTAATCTCGGCTGCTTATGATCCTTTTGACACATTTTTGTGTGTGTGAATATAGGTGTCTGCCATAACCGGCTTGTTAATCCTGCAAAACAAAGCTGTGGTAAAAAACATTCTATTATCTTTTTTTGTAAGCCATGGACCAATTTTCTGTAGTCTTATATTATGTTTTGTAATAAAAACAGGATCAAAGCCAAAGAGGGGCAGCTAAAGGAATTGCTATGACACATGTCTCTCTTTAAGACCGTTGGACCAGCTGGAGCTGGCATCTTGTAAGTGTCTTTACTAATGAACATATACATAAATTTTAAAGCAGCATTAAAGTCTTAATTCGTAAACACGCAAACCTCTATTGTTGGTAGGTTTTCTTGGAGCGAGAGGCGACTAAACTCCGCATTTCTACCAGGTATCATTGCATAACTTACCTCTGACCATCATCCTTTATGATGTAATGTAAATTAGTGACTGGTATATTAAAACGCAATTCAGAGTAACATAGGGAAAAAAAAGAGATAAATTAAAAAGTTAAAAAGAAGAAGAGAGAACGAACAAGAAATATAAATCGGAGTAAAAGTTTTATCTACCCAAAAGTAGGAAAATGATTTAAACTGTTTCAGTTGAGTTCAGTTAAAGATAGCTGAAATATTTTTTTCTCTTGGTAAAATTAGAGCAAAACTAGATTAAATCACATTTTTAAAAAATCACATTTAACATATTTACTTTAAAAGTGTTTGTTTTCGTCGAATTTTAAAGTGGTTATTTAAAGTGTGATTAGACAAGAGTAGCGAGGATAAATGTGGAAAAAATGGGTGAAAACGAAAAATAGGAGGAAAACCAAACGAAGTTATTCCACCTAGCGTAACTACTTTTATTTTGATTGGAATGATGCTAGCGTGATTTGGTGAAAACCAACTTTTACTCTACAATTTTCAGTCAAAGTATCAGTCATACTCATCATGTTCCGACACTAGAATCGAAATGGCGGCCTCTAGGGTGAGTGAAGCAAAAGAGTATGTTAGCGTAGCATCTTTATCTGTAGTATCTAGGAGATATAGAGATAAAGAAAAATCAAAAACAAAATAAAAAAAAAGTGGAGAGAGAAAAGGGAAAAGATCTTACAGAAGAACGTCGACATTAAATTAGCGATACTCCGTCCTATGTGTGGCTTTTATTGCACCGCTTTCGTTTTAACTAAAATTCAATAGTTAAATTAGTTATTTTACAACCAATAATATTAAAAACAAGTTAAATAACCCACCCAACGCAACTTCTTTTATTTTGATTGAACTGATGGTAGCGAAATTTGGCGAAAACCAACTTTTACTCTATAAATGTTACTCTGATTGACTTTCAGTCAGAGTATCGATCATAGTAAGAACCCTAATTTCGTCCGTTCGTCTTCTTTGGTGGTTTCTTGGTTACGAGTAGGTTTAAGAGTCTTGTAAATGGCGTTTAGAGATGGAAAGTCTATACCTGATTCAGTAATGTCGGTAAAAAGTGTCAAATCTAGACCTGATAGCGACTCCAAAGCTAAGCGACACAAAGTTAGCTCAACTTTTCCTAGATTCTACTTTTAAGAAATGTATTGCACCTTCTATTCTATGGGTTTTGTTTTCTGACGCTGAAAACTCCTAAAGAATCGTGTTGAGCTAAGAAGGATGGTGTCAATCCTTTAACAGAATATGTCGATCATCCATTTAGTACATCAGTTGATAATTTGTGATCTATTTCAAGTAGTGCAATCTAGTTTCTGCCTCTTGAATTTTTATTTACATTTTATGGTAGGAGAATCCGTTTCACTTGTTCCTCCATCCCCCGACATAACCACAAAGAACACATCTGAGCAGCAACTGAGCAGCTTCAGAAATGTTTTGGCCACTGAACTAATGGTAATGGCCTTTTTACCCCGGCTTGAAACATACTGATTCTTTCTTCAATTATTGTGGTGCTTGTTATCTTAGCCTTTTGATAATCATATGTTGGTTTTACACTTTTTATGAAGTTGCTTGATACGAAGATTACCAGAGCCAGAGGTGATCAGCCTAAAGGTGATTGTGGGAAAAGAAGAAAAGTTGAACAGTCGGACCTTAATGGAACTAGTATGTCTAACCTGTATAAATCTGGGAAACGTCGCATTGAGAAAGATAGAAAAATGAAACTGTGGATGGGTTTATTGACGCATTCTACTTTGCTTTGTTTTTAGGTGTTGGCCTTGTTGGCATGGATAATGGCCACAGCTGTAATGATTACGATGATGAAGATGTTCTGATACCGACATCAAAGTAATCGTAATTATGATTAATTACGATTACTTTGTTTTTAGTTATAAAACGAAAGCGGTGCAATGAGAGAGCCACACGTAGGACGGAGTATCGCTAATTTAATGTCGAAGTTCTTCTGTAAGACCTTTTCTCTCCACTTTTTTTGTTTTTGATTTTTCTTTATCTCTATATTCTCCTAGATACTATCGATAAAGGTGTCCTACGCTAGCATAATGTTTTGCTTCCCTCACCTTAGACGCTGTCATTTCGATTCTAGTGTTGGAACATGATGAGTATTACTGATACTTTGACTAAAAGTTATAGAGTAAAAGTTGGTTTTCACCAAGTCACGACTAGCATCATTCAAAATAAAAGTAGTTACGCTGGGTGGAGTAAATTCGTTTGGTTTTCCTCTTATTTTCGTTTTCACCCATTTTCTCCACATTTATCCTCGATACTCTTGTCTAATCACACTCTAAATAACCACTTTAAAGTTTGACGGAAAACAAACACTTTAAAGTAAATGTGATTTTTTAAAATTGTGATTTAATCTAGTTTTTGCTCCAAGATAAAAAAAAAATATATTCCACCTATCTTTTGGGTAGATAAAACCTTTAACTGAAAAAGGTTTAAATCATTTTCCTACTTTTGGGTAGATAAAACCTTTACTCCAATTTATATTTCTTGTTCGTTCTCTCTTCTCTTTTTTTTCCCTATGCTTACACTATGCAGGATCACATTTGGTGTTCTTTGTCCTTGAATTTGTTAGTGGTGGTCGGTGTAACTCTCAAGTTCAAGCCATTTCTAACCACGGCTAGAAGGTGAAATGCATTGGAACTGGTGATAGGGTAATGTATGAGGACTCGTTGATTCTTTTAGTTCTAGATTTGAAAAAAAAAAAAAACTTAAATGTCGCTAACCTTAGGCTTCCAGTTTCTTTTCCTTTGCTTTAATAAGTGTGATTTTCTACCAAAGATTATAGAAACATCAATAACATTACCATTTTAATAAGCGTTAGGGGTTGTTGATCCCATAGAAGAAATGGATGTGTGAAGGATCTATTGGAAATTTTAAGGCGCTTACACTATTTTTGTGGAGGATCTATCTGATAGATTGTTAAAAAATGAGCTACCATGTTCGAATAAATGAATGTAGTTTAGATTATTTTCAAAATTTGCTTGATTATTTTGAATTGATAAAGTCCACACAATCCAAATTTACATGTTCAAATAATGTAATGCCTTTTTTAGGTAGCATATCTTTATTAATAGAGTTGAACGAAGACAAAGAGGAAATAAATTTCATCCTCATGTTTGTCCTACAAATATACAGAAAACGTTATAGATGCTAAAGAGAGTAAGGTGACATCTCCCTAGTGACTAGAAAAGAGTAGAGAGTAAACTTACCATATTCTCCTCTTACTTCCCATTTTTTTCTGGATTCATTATGGAGGAAGAGTATACAGAGTGTTTGCTGGATAATATGTTCCATGAGAATTGCCCTGGCTGCAAGGTAGATCAGATGAAGAGGCTTCGCAGTGGTTTCCCCCTCTCCGAGCTTTGTTCCATTTGGATCATCGTCCTAGGCTCAGGCAATTTCTTCCATGTTCTTATTACATTTCATGAAGATTCAAGAAGAAATGTTTCATTCTTTGTCTTACAAAAAAAGTTTGTTTTTGATCATTGTTTTCAGCTCTGCCTATCACCTCTCTTTTCCCATTCCTTTACTATATGGTGAGTGAGCTAGTAACTTAAAGTAGTTTACTCAGTTAAACTAATATAGTTAAGTAACGTGCTGCTTTTGGATTTGCTGATGGAATAGTAAAAACTTGTAACTCTAGAATCTCTTGTACTTTATTGTTTGTGTGTGGTAGATTGGTGATTTGAACATAGCAAAGAAGGAAGAGGACATTGGGTTCTATGCTGGATTTGTTGGTGAGTCTTCGTCATGTTAATCTCTCTCTCTCTCTCTCTCTCTTTCTCTCTTTTATTGGACCACTCTAGGCTATTTAAGACTTCAGGACAATCAAAAGCCTTTTCAGACTCACATATGTCTCTCTATGTATAACTTTGAAGGTTGCTCTTTCATGCTTGGACGAACGTTGACTTCTGTCATTTGGGGAGTTGTGGCTGACCGTTACGGAAGAAAACCAGTAATCCTCATTGGAACTGCTTCAGTGTTAGTAATCTTACATCTTTTTTATTTTAATTCTTCATCTCTCTAATATTTTGTTTTATTTCTTATCTAAAACAATGCTTTCTCACAGGGTCATTTTCAATACTCTCTAAGTGTAAATTTCTGGATGGCCATCATCACTAGGTTTTGCCTCGGTAGTTTCAACGGTTTACTTGTTCCTCTAAAGGTCCTTTCAACATTTCTGCATACTTATTCCATTTAACTTGTTGAAGTTCATTAAACCAAAAAATGTTGATGTGTTTAGGATTAACATTCCGTGATGAATATCATGGATTAGCACTCTCAGCTGTAAGCACTTTGATCCAATGTTTAAGATACTTACATTCCTAATTGAATAGAGAAACTTAGAATCTTGTCACATGATGTAGGTTAGTACAGCATGGGGCATTGGACTCATCATTGGCCCTGCTATGGGAGGCTTTTTTGCTCAGGTTTTCTCAGTAACAAAATGCATTTCAATCATCTTTTTTTCTCACTCACCCTTCTTGATTGATTCTTGTTTAAATCTTGTAAGCCTGCAAAGCAATATCCAAGTTTATTCTCAGAGGAATCAATTTTTGGAAAGTAAGTATTACCTTCTTTCTTTACCTCCTCTACATTTTCATTCAAAAGTCTCATTGGTCTATAAATCATAATGCAGATTTCCCTACTTTTTACCGTGCTTAGTGATATCTTGTTTTGCAATTTTGGTGACCATTATCTCATTGTTCATTCCGGTACGCTCTTTACTTTCTCTTGCTCCATAGAAATCCCTAGTCACTGTGCTTAGCTTAAGCCTAGAAATGGTTTTTCCTTCTTTTTTTTTTATTCTGCAGGAAACATTGCACAATCACAAGATTGATGATCATGTATCACATGATGAGTCTTTTGATGCTTGCTCTCTCCTGAAGAACTGGTCACTGATTTCATCTATTTTCGTCTACTGCATCTTTGCACTTCATGATATGGCTTACACTGAGGTGTGCTCCACTTCCTCTTTGTTTTATTTGACCCAAAAATATAATCTGCAGCTTTTCTTTCTCCGATAGATCTTTTCATTGTGGGCAAACAGTCCAAGGAAATATGGAGGTCTGAGCTACTCAACCAATGATGTCGGTACAGTTCTTGCAATCTCAGGTATGTCTATCATCCTTGCTCTTCATGTCTCCTGTGTTAATGATGATTAGAGCCTGCTATAGTCAAGAATTAAGCAATAAGGAATGAGTATAATTCCTACTAATGAAACTGAGACTTGTGTTATTATTTACTAATCAACAATTCTGCTTTAGGTCTCGGCCTATTCTGCTTTCAGGTTTTTGTTTATCCTTTGGCTGAGAGATTGCTAGGACCTGTGTTGGTCACCCGTTTTGCTGGGGTCAGTTGATATTCTCTTTGAATGTGGCTTGTGGTTATGTGCAGTTGATTAGTAATGCAACAAGATATAAATACCTTATTCTAACCGTTTCCTTTTGTTTCAGGCGCTGATGATACAAATACAGATGAGTTATCCATTTATAGCTAATTTATCAGGTCTGAGTTTAAGCTTATCGTTGAACTGTGCATGGATCCTCATCAATGTGCTAAGTGTAAGTCCAAAAATGCTAATCTCCGCTGCTTATGATCCTTCTGACACTTTTGATTTTTGTGAATATAGGTGTCTGCCATAACCGGCTTGTTGATCCTGCAAAATAAAGCTGTGGTAAAAGAAATATTATATTCTTTTTATAAGTAGTGGACCAAATTTCTCTTGTCTTATTATGTTCTGTAATTAACAACAGGATCAAAGTCAGAGAGGGGCAGCTAATGGAATTGCTATGACTGCCATGTCTCTCTTTAAGACCGTTGGACCAGCTGGAGCTGGCATCTTGTAAGTGTCTCTTCCTAATGAACATATATACATGAATTTAAAGAAGTAATGTCTTAAAATGTAACTCTATTGTTGGCAGATTTTCTTGGAGTGAGAGGCGACTAAACGCCTCATTTCTACCAGGTATCATCGCATAACTTCCCTTCGGGCCATCCCTTTATGATGTGATATTCATAATACCTTATGCTTACACTATGCAGGATCACATTTAGTGTTCTTCGTCCTGAATGTGATGGTGGTGGTTGGTGCAGCTCTTACGTTTAAGCCGTTTCTAACAACGGCTAGAAGGTGAAACTCATTGGAATTGGTGAATAGGGAAATGTATTGGACTCGTTGATTTTTTTAGTTTTAGATTTGGAAAAAAAAAAACTTAGTGAAATCATGTCATTAACTTTTAGTATTCCAGCTTTTTCCTTTTGTTTTGGTAAGTGTGATATTCTACCAAAGATTATAGAAACGTCAATGACATAATAACTGTACCATTTTAATATGCGTTAAGGGTTGTATAGAAGAAATGGATTACATCCTGAGGTGATCTGTTACAACCATTTCAGTTCTCTCCAAGATGTCCTTGATTATGGTTAAATCGATACAGTCCACACAATATGATTTAGCATGTTCAAATAATGTAATGCCTTTAACCACAGAAAAACACACACACAAAGGACTAGGAGAACTAACTACATCAGCTATTATATTCATATTAATTTTAAGTTTCTCGATAAAGTCGTATCTTCCTGTGCAAGTAAGTGCCTCTCTTTTTTAGGTAGCATATATTTACTATTTGTTAATAAATTGGACCAAAAAAATAGAGTTGACCAAAAAAGATTCAATCTTAGTCTTGTCCTAAAAAATATACAGAAAAGGTTATAAATACGAAAGGGATTAGTAATGTAACAAATCTGACATCTCTCTGGCGACTGGCGAAGAGTAGAGAGTAAAACACACAGCATCTTCTCCTCATCTTCCCATTTTTTTTCTTGATTCTGTATGGCTGAAGAGTATACAGAGTGTTTGCTAAAGAATGAGTTTCATGAGAATTGCCCTGGCTGCAAGGTCGATCAGATGAAGAGGCACCAAGGATTCCCTTTCTCCGAGCTTTGTTCCATTTGGATCATCGTCCTCTGCTCATGTTATTTCTTCTTCATGTTCTTATTACATTCAATGGAGATTCAAGAAGAATATGTTTTCCTTCTTTGTCTTAGAAAAAGTTTTATTTTGTTTTGTTTTTGATCATCGTTTCAGCTCTGCCCATCTCCTCTCTTTTCCCATTCCTCTACTTCATGGTGAGTACCTACATAGTACTAGACTATTGTGTTGGTGCTTTCTGTCACTCATATATATTCTCTCCATAATATTTCTGAACTATTCATACATATTAAGAAAACAAATCAATTTTATCATAAATCATTTTCTGTGAATATCAATTCTTCAATAAAGTTAATTTAATAATAAAACTCATTTAATTTTTTTAAAATTATATTTTGTGGAACGGAAGGAAGGAGTATTAGAATAGTAACTGCTCTTTTGGATTTGGTGATTACTTAGTAAAACTTGCAACTCTAGAATCTGTTGTGCTTTTATTGTTTGTGTGTGGTAGATTGGTGATTTGAACATAGCAAAGAAGGAAGAGGACATTGGGTTCTATGCTGGATTTGTTGGTGAGAGCTTATTAATCTCTCTTCTTTTGTTTTATAAGTATATATAATAACCAAGAAATTCAGTACAAAGTACTAGGCCTTTTCAAACTCACCTTGTCTGTCTATATATATAACTTTGAAGGTTCCTCTTTCATGATTGGAAGAGCGTTGACATCTGTCATCTGGGGAATGGTGGCTGATCGTTACGGTAGAAAACCAGTAATACTCATAGGAACTGCTTCAGTGTTAGTAATCTTACATCTTTTTTTGTTATTCTTCATCTTTTTTCTCTCATATTTGTTTAATTGCTTATCTAAACATTGCTTGTCACAGGGTTATTTTCAATACTCTCTTTGGCCTAAGTGTAAATTTCTGGATGGCCATCATCACTAGGTTTTGCCTAGGTAGTTTCAACGGTTTACTTGTTCCTATAAAGGTGTGTTCTCCTCTCAACATTTACATCTTCTATTAACTTGTTCGAAGCTTATTAAACCCGGAAATTTTGATGAATTCAGGCATACGCAATGGAAATAATCCGTGATGAATATCATGCTTTAGCACTCTCAACTGTAAGCACTTGATCCAAAGTTTACATATATATACCCTTCTAAATTGAGTAGAGCAATACAGAATACTATCTAATCATGTAGGTTAGTATAGCATGGGGCATTGGACTCATCATTGGCCCTGCTCTGGGAGGCTTTCTTGCACAGGTTTTCTCAGTAACAAAATTCATTTCAATCCTCTTCTTTCTTGTTTATCACTGTCCCATCTTGATTGATTCTTGTTTAATCTCCGGACCTTGTAGCCTGCAAAGCAATATCCAAGTTTATTCTCAGAGGAATCAATTTGTGGCAAGTAAGTATTACCTTCTTTCTTTACCTCCTCTTCACTTTCATTCAAAAGTCTCATTTGTCTATAAATCATAATATGCAGATTTCCCTACTTTTTACCGTGCTTAGTAATATCTTGTTTTGCAATTTTGGTAACCATAATCTCATTGTTCATTCCGGTACGCTCTTTACTTTCTCATGCTCCATTAGTAATCCCTTGTCACAGTGTTTAGCTTAAACTTAGAAATGTTTTTTTTTCTCCAGGAAACATTGCACAATCACAAGATTGATGATCATGTATCACATGATGAACCTGAATCTCATAAAGTGACTGATAGTAAAAAAGGCTCTCTCCTGAAGAACTGGCCACTGATTTCATCTATTTTAGTCTACTGCATCTTTTCACTTCATGATATGGCTTACACTGAGGTGTGCTACTTTTCCTCACATTCATCTTTGGTTTATATTTTACCCAAAAGTATATAATCTTCAGCTTTTTTTTCTCTTTAATAGATCTTTTCATTGTGGGCTAACAGTCCAAGAAAATATGGAGGTCTGAGCTACTCAACCAATGATGTCGGTACAGTTCTTGCAATCTCAGGTTTGTCTATAATCCTTGCTCTTTCATGTCTCCTGTGTTAATGATGATTCTAGGATTTGAATTAGTCAAGAGTTAAGAAAACATGAATTAATTAGTAGAATTCTTACTAATGAAACTGAGACTTGTGTTATTATTTACTCATCAACAATTCTGCTTTAGGTCTCGGCCTATTCTGCTTTCAGGTCTTTGTTTATCCGTTGGCCGAGAGATTGCTAGGACCTGTGCTGGTCATCCGTTTTGCTGGGGTCAGTTGATATTCTCTTTGATGTGGCTTGTGGTTATGTGCAGTTGATTAGTAATGCAACAAGATATAGATACTTTATTCTGACAGTTTCTTTTTGTTTCAGGCACTGATGATACCAATACAGATGAGTTATCCATTTATAGCTAATTTATCAGGTCTCAGTCTAAGCTTACTGTTGAACTGTGCATCAATCCTCATCAATGTGCTAATTGTAAGTCCAAAAACAAAAGCTAATCCTTTTCTTTTAGCTCTCCTTTGTGTAGTTTACGTATACAGGAATGTCAAAAGTTATGTTCATATATTTCTTGGCTGCTTACGAATTGGTTCCAATCATTTTTGGGTCCTTGTGCAATTTATAAGAGTAATACATGTAAATTATAAAAAACGGACTCTAATTTCTTTTAACAAAGGGTCCTAATCTTTAACTAAAATTTAAAAACAAGATGGGTCCTCTGCAAATGTACCTTCGCGCATGCCTAGAGACGGGCCTGCTTACGATTTTGATACATTTATTTTTTTGTGAATATAGGAGTCTGCCTTAACCGGCTTGATGATCCTGCAAAACAAAGCTGTGGTAAGAATAAGTATACTATTAATCTTTTTGTAAGCATTGGACCAAATTTCTTGTCTTAGTATGTTTTGTAATTTACAACAGGATCAAAGTCAAAGAGGGGCGGCTAATGGAATTGCTATGACTGCCATGTCTCTCTTTAAGACCGTTGGACCAGCTGGAGCTGGCATCTTGTAAGTGTCTCTTCCTAATGAACCTATACATGAAAGAAGCAGCAATGTCTTAAAAACTTAAATCTCTATTGTTGGCAGATTCTCTTGGAGCCAGAGGCGAATAAACGCAACATTTCTACCAGGTGTCATTGCATAATTAACTTCCCTTTGACCATTATCCTTTAATGAAGTGATGTTTATAATTTTTGACCAAAAAAAAAAGAAAAAAAAAGAAAAAAAAAGAAGTGATGTTTATAATACTTATGCTTACACATAAGTAAATTGAAAACGTGTGCAGGATCACACTTGGTGTTCTTCGGCCTGAATGTGATAGTGGTGGTTAGTGTAGCTCTCACGTTCAAGCCATTTCTTACAACGGTTTAGAAGATGAAATCCATAGGAATTGGTGCTAGGGAATTTTATTAGACTCGTTAATTCTCTTACAAGCTATAAAAGTCGTGTCTAAGTTTCCTTGAAATTGAAAATTTTATAACAAAAATTCATATCTGATTACAAACCCGGTTTAAACAAAATTTCCAATTATTTTTAATGAATAACCATAATGATAGATGCAAGTGGGATCCTGCTTTAACCGTGGTTGCATTATAATATATCCCTCTGTTCCTAAAAGATCCATATTCTAGTTTTTTCACACTTTTTAATAAAACACAATAAATTTGCATAGTTTTTTGTATTTATCTTCTTTCTATAATTCTAAACCAATCAAAAATCAATTAGTGCAATTAAGTTTTTTGAAGTTTACAATTATTTAATAAAATATACATTGAAAATGTAAAAAATGGATCTTTTAGAAACAATTTTTTTTTTCTAGAATATGTATCATTAAGGAACGGAGGGAGTAATTATATCGCTAGTTAGCTAATTATAATCAAATCTTTGCGATAGATTTGTTAATGATGTTTTGTGAATTATATCTTCCAACTCATCTGAAAAAAAAAAACAATACGGAACTAAATCTCCATGAAAGAACAAAATCGCAACCGTCCATCGCCGTTTCCGCAGACATGCCGCTTCACTTTTCTTTGTTGTGTAGCTTACACGTCACCACACAAGATAACGGTCTCTTTCTCCACCATGTTCACGTGTGTTTTTTTCCGACAACAACATGCACTTCAAAACAAACCAAACGCAGCCTTATATGGAGAGTGTACCTCACGCGCGATAACTTGCACATGTCATAACTTTGAAAGACTGTTTTCGTACCATTTTGAGGTCATAAACAATAATAATAAGATCTAATAATAAACGTAACTAACCTTGATTAAATACACATAAAACAAATCGGAAACAATGAAAAAGTTGGTGAGAAAGAAACAGTAACATCTTTTACACCAATCACACACATAACGTAATCAAATAGAAGAAAAAACTTTTGCTACAAAACATTCTTTCTTTTAAGAAGAGAGACGACCACGACCACCGTCGCCGGGAAAGTGACGTCACCAATAAAAGTTGTCAATGGGTGTCACAGAGCCTGTAAAGAAGATTTCTCATTTCCTACAAATTTACTCTGTTTTTTTTTTGTTTGCTTAATGTTAAAGATCAATTTTTTTTTTATGTATTAAAGGCAGTTGAAGAGAGAGGAAACAGGGAAGAAGAAACAGAGGAGAAACAGAGAAGAGTAAAGCCTGTGGAGAAGGAGGAAGAAGAATCAAAGGATAAAGAACATCACAGATTCTTGACGAGTTTAAACAGATTAAACCCAACAAACCCTCTTAGGATCATTGTCAACAATGGCGGCGGCGCTAGATTCACTACGCCGCCTCTCCACTCTTCTTCAAGAGTTCCTCCACCGACGCAGACGCCTCCCACTCGCACACAACCGCCGGCAGAGCCTCACCCTCCACCGTCTCCTTCTCCATCAACACCGCCGCCTCAGCCTCAACATCAAACTCGTTCCCTCTTCACACCAACCCCTCAAGTAATCAATATCCTTGTCTGTTAAAGCTTTGTTAGGGTAGTTTCTAAGTTTGGTAAGTTAAAACTTTCCTAATTTATTTTGGTTTGCAGCAAACTTTAGCATCATTGAACTCAACAAAGTACACAAACAAGTTCTTTCTCTTCCTCTTCATACTTCACAAGGTTGTGGCTATAGCCTTTGTTTGCTTCCTTGTCTTCAGAGGCGTAAAAGGTCTAATAGGCTCCAACGGTAGCGTCAAAAGAAAAGAGCAACGGATTCTCAAGTTTCTACTTCCACAAGTCGAAGCTGCGTCATTGCTTAGCATCGTACTCGCGTTCTCCTGGCAAATGGCGTTTCGGCTTTGGCCTGACTTTATGATCCATTTCATTCTTTGGAGTACGTTCTTGATGTCTTTATCCTCAGGGATACTCTTACTGTGTTTCCAGATGCCAGCAACTGATGCTGTGGGCGTTTGTCTCATTGCATTCTCCATTGGGAATGGTTTATATGCTTGTTGGGTCACTCGCAGGATCAAGTTCTGTTCCAAGATATTGGTTAAGTCTTTAGAACCTGTTTCCAAGTTCTCTGATCTGAACTTACCAACTTACTACATGTTAGCTGCTGGCTTCTTGTGGATGTCACTATGGATCTTTGGTGTCATTGGTGCCTTGAACTTCCCTTTTCCTTCGTTAGTGATTATTGCTTTGGTGTTAAGCTTGGCTTGGACGACGGAGGTTATGAGGAATGTTGTTAACTTAACTGTGAGTAGAGTCATTGCTCTGTTCTATCTTAGAGGGATGCAGTCTAGTACAAGGTTTAGTTTCCAAAGGTCCTTGTCTCGTAACCTAGGGAGTGCATGTTTGGGATCTTTGTTTGTTCCAACGATTGAAGCTTTGAGAATATTGGCAAGAGGGTTGAATTTGCTTAAGGGTGAAGATGAGTTCATGTTTTGCTGCGCTAATTGCTGTCTCAATCTCATGACCTTCATATTTGAGCATGGCAATAGCTGGGCCTTTGTGCAGGTACCATGCCACTCTCTCATTTTCTTGTAGTGGAATCATTTTTAATGGAGCAGGTTTAAACAAGTGATATATCATGATCTCTTCTTTTTAAAATAGTCTATGTTTGCTGCATTTCTTTATATAAAAAAGTATCTTCTTACAGAGTATAGTTTTAAAAAATCAACTTGGTATTAGTATAGTGGTGGGTCTTGTTTTCTGATATGAGAATCTTGCATTATCTTGACAACTCGAGGCATAACCACATGCTTTTCTGCATTTTTAGTAATTGTTTTGAATCACCAAAAAAGGTTCTTTAGTATCATAAGAAATGAGTTTAGTAAAGTTTTTATGGGTTATAAATAATTTAAACTTTAAATTTAATTTATAGTATGTATATTGTTATAGATAGCTGCGTATGGGAAGGGATTTGTGAGAGCGTCACAAGACACATGGAAACTGTTTGAGGATGCAGACATGGTTGAGATAGTAGATGCAGACATAACAAGCTCTATCTGTTTCCTCACAGGCATTTGTAGTGGCTGTGTCTGTGTTATTATGGCGGCGGCTTGGACACACACAGTTTACAAACCTTTTACAGCCACCATCTCCTTACTTGCCTTCTTCATTGGATACCTCATGGTAATCACAGTTTTTTTTTTATTTCTTTGGACCATCTAAAATATTTTACTCAGCAATAACTGTGTAATCATAATCATCATTTTTTGTGTGGATGTGTACAAACAGACGAGAATCTCAATGGCATTGCCTCACGCCTGCGTAAGCTGCTACTATGCATGCTACGCTGAGAATTCAGAAAACAGATTCTTCGACAAAACTATAAGAGATAGACAAGCTTTGATCAAGAATGGCCGTGTTGTTGTCCCTACTACCCCTAGAGTCCGCCGTGCAGTAGCCTAGCCCAGCCCAGCCCTGGCTGCTTAATCTCTTTTTTTATTTTTTTCTCCTTCCTGCATGATTGAAATGGCTAGGTTTAAATTCTTCAGAAATCAAATAAATAGTTTTTTAAAATAAAAATTGTATTTAAAAAGCTTGAAAATTAAGTTAGTTACAGTAAGAGTGAAGTGTCAATGACTCACACTGTTAGTGGATAGATAGACAAGAAGAGCTCAATGACATGGACACAATCCAACTAATGTGCCAAAATGTTTTTTCTACTTTCTTGATGGTTGTTGGGACCCCTCGATTACTTTCTGTACATATTTTATTTCTTCATTATATTTTTCGCTCTGTAAAAGGGAATATTCCTTTCTTGATTTTGGAAAGTAGTTGATTTTTGTAAGTGCATGGTTGGTAGATCCATAGAACCTTTAATAAATTATTTCGCTCACAGTTATTTTGCCAGCGAAGAAGCGAGTTTTCAGCCTTTTATCTTAACTCAAGCATTGATCATTATAGTTATATATGGAAATTACAACTAACACCTTGCCCGGACTTGTATTGCCAAAGATAGAAAACTGAAAGTAACACACTGGTAAAAAGTTGATGTGTGAGAGCTGATGTACAAGGAAATGTATACGCTGTAACTAAAGAGGGTGGTAACATGATAATATATCTTGCACTCATTTTTTTTTTTGGTAATCATCTTTCTCTCATTGAACCATAAACTAATGAAAGATCTTATGGAATTTATCAAAAAGCCCATCATTTTTCAGTATTTGACCTTTTCTTAAGCTTATATACCCAAAATCTTATTAGCTTCAGTGAGTTAAGCAACATCAAACATTGGTCTCTTGTGCTACTTATGTAGACTCTATAGTGGCCCTTATATGGGCTTTAACGAGTAAACAAAGTTGTTTTCATATATAGGCCCATAAAAGCCCAATTATAAGAATCATAACTCTCCAATCTCCCACAGACAAAAGTCCAATCTTATCATAACATGAAATCTAAAATCAGCCACGTGATTCGTCCATTTACTTCAACTCCGAAATGACGATGCAACGTCATACGATTTACACATGAACACCAAATACCAAAAAAAAAAAAAACGTGTGGTCGAATTTTTTCGTGGCGTTGAACTAAAAACTAAATCCACAAAAGTGAAAGAAAAGACAAGGAGAGAGATCTCTCTCCCTCTCCCTCCCACACACACACAAACAAATGGTCATCTTGAGCAGGTCGTGGGTAGCCACCGTGAACCACCATGCAAACCCTCACAGCTTCACCTCTCCGACCAAACCCGTCTTCTTTCTTACCCAAAAGCCTCACACTCCCCACGTCTGCTCCTCTCGATGCTCTTTAGTTCTCGAGGAAGATGAAAAGAAGTCACCTGGTCCGAAACAAGACAAGTGGCCCATTTTCGAACCTGCTCCAGATGTCCTTAACCGGGTCTTATCCAAGTTTCTCCGCGACCCGAAAACCCATAAAGTTTCTTCCGAGTTCTACGAGAAAGCCAAGGAGAACTCAGAGTTGAGGACCACCAAGCATCTCATCAACTACTTGGTGAGTTCCAAGAACTGGGACTTGCTCGTCTCGCTTTGTGAGGATCTCAGGGAACATAAAGCGTTCCCTGATGTTCATACGTGTTCTCAACTTATCAGAAGCTGCATCAGGCAGGGGAAATTCAGGATTACTCATTGCTTGCTTAATGTGTTTAGAACAGACAAGTCACTGTCCGTGTCTTCATCTGATTCAGCGATGAAAGGCTTTAACAAGTTACAGATGTATAGTAGCACGATCCAAGTGTTTGATAGGTTGAAACAATCTGTGGATGTTGAGCCAAGCCCTGGCTGTTACTGCAGGATCATGGAGGCTCATGAGAGGATTGGTGATAGTCAAAAGGTGGTGGAGTTGTTTCAAGAGTTTAATAGCAAGAGGTTGAGTTTCTTGGCCAAGGAATCAGGCTCTATCTACACAATCTTATGCTCGTCCCTCGCTAAATCAGGACGAGCACTCGAAGCTCTGGAGTTTCTGGAGGAGATGAAAGATAAAGGCATTCCACAAAGTAGTGCATTGTACTCTACCTTGATCCGTGCCTTGGCTGAGGCCCGGGAGGTTGTAACGGTGGAGAAGCTGTTCAAAGAAGCAGGAGAGAAGAAGATGTTGAAGGATCCAGAGATGTGTTTGAAGGTTGTATTGATGTACGTAAGAGAAGGAGCCATGGAGAGAACTCTAGAGGTTGTGGCTGTGATGAGGAAGAGCGACTTGAAGGTCACTGACTGCATTTTCTGCGCGATTGTGAATGGATTCTGTAAACAAAGAGGCTTTGCTGAAGCAGTCAAGGCTTATGAGTGGCTTATGAAGCAAGAATGCGAGGCTGGACAAGTGACTTACGCGATAACAATCAATGCATACTGTCGGCTAGAGGAGCACGACAAGGCTGAGATGCTGTTTGAAGAGATGGTGAAGAAGGGTTTTGACAAATGCGTTGTTGCATACTCAAACATAATAGATATGTACGGGAAGACAAGGAGGCTAAGCGACGCGGTGAAGCTAATGGCTAAGATGAAACAAAGAGGATGTAGACCCAACATTTGGATCTACAACTCCTTGATTGATATGCATGGGAGAGCTATGGACTTGAGGCGGGTGGAAAAGATATGGAAAGAGATGAAGAGGATGAAGGTGTTGCCTGATAAAGTGAGCTACACAAGCATGATCAGTGGGTATAACAGAGGAAAGGAGTTTGAGAGGTGTGTGGAGCTTTACCATGAGTTTAGGATGAACAGAGGAAAGATTGATAGAGCCATGGCGGGAATCATGGTTGGTGTATTCTCCAAAACCAGCAGGATTGATGAGCTAATCAGGCTGTTGCAGGACATGAAAGCCGAAAGAACTAAGTTTGATGCGAGGCTCTATTCATCAGCTTTGAATGCTCTCCGTGATGCTGGACTTAACTCACAGATCAGATGGTTGCAGGAAAGCTTTGACATATCACAACAAACTAGTGGTTCAAGATATTCCAATATGAAGAACAAAAGAACTTTGCAGAGTTCTTGAAAAGGAAACTGTAGAAGTCAAGATTCTTTTGTAAACTATATTGTCACACAGTTCTGTTATATCTTGCAAATAGAAGATTTCCATATCTAAAGTTTGTAAAGCCTTAAAAGGAAAAACAATGTTGGTACTTCTGAAACATTGATACATAGAAAAGACAACACAAAGAGTGGTTACCAAAATGTATTTAACACTCAACAAAATCATTATAAATGGAAAACAGTGAGCAGTATTAGAGCAAACACACTCATCACACAGTCACCTGCTTTTGAGTCTTATTTGGAACTTGTTGCTTGAGTTGTTTCAACAACTTTAGCATCACCTGAACAACATCCACCTCCATGGTGATGATGATGATGATGACCGCCGCCGCTGCCGCCATGGTGATTGTTCTGCTTACCCTTGAGATTCTTCCTCATGTCATAAGCATCCTCTCCATCAGCGTAATACTTAGCTTCCACATCGTTAATCTGATAGCCTAACGTCTCCGTGTACAGATTAAACGCTGCTCTGTTACTCCTCCTCACATGCAATGACACATACTCTGCCCCATAAACCTACCACAATGATTCAATCAGTTACATAACAATCAGAGATTCCAAACAACGATTCCAATCAAGATTCCAATCAAAAATTCCAATCAAGATTCTAATCAAAATTTCCAATCAACATTCTAATCAAGATTCCAATCAAGATTCCAATTAAGATTCCAATCAAAGATTCCAATCAAGAATTTAATAACCTGTTCCATGGCGGCCTGAGCAGCGGTCATGAGCTTAGTAGCGAGACCGAGCTTGCGATGAGTGCGGAGAACGGCGAGGGAAGTGATGTGGCCGTGGCACTCGTTGCTCTCCTCTTCCATCTTGGCGAGGACGTAGCCGACGATGCGGCCGTTGTAATCCTCGGCGACGTAGAGAAGCTGAGGCCAAGAGAGGATGTGGTAGAGGTAGTACTTCATCTGGTAATTCTCGGGGAGGCACATGAGGTTGCAGGCTTGCATCGCAAGCAGATCGTCCACCGTTGCTCGCCTGATGCACACCATGGCTTGGCTGCTCGATGTTTCTCTCTCGAAGGGGGATTAGGGTTTTTGGTGTAGTGAGTGGCTTTGGGATTTAATCTGGGGATGGTTTTTGTCTTTTTGATAATGGATAAATATGGGGTTCTTTTGGAATTTAGCTGATAGTTTTAGGGTATTTTAATAATTAAGTAAAAATCATTTAACTTTTTTTTTTATCAGTATTCTAAAAATCTATTTAGTAGGGACAAAACGGATCAGATATATGGGTATTTTAGTATACTGTATATGGATCCATATTCGTCGAATCCATAAAATTACTATTCAAATCTCGATTCTGGCCATCTGGATATTTGGGGTTTGGATATCCGGACTACAACTAGAATACCAAGAAATATCCAAATCTTTTTTAAAAATAAAAACTCAAAATTTAATTTAAAATTTAATTTTATATTAAATTAAAATTCATTTATTTTTAAAAGTAAAATTAATTTTATTTTTTATATCAATATTCTAAAAATTGATTTAAGTAGGAATGACAAATCGGTTATAAACAAAACAATTTATAACCTGATTTATGTATTTTATATTGATTTACGTTTTTTAAAACCGGTTAAAATGAGTTTAAATCTATCTAAATTGTGCTAAATCTATCAAATTAAACAATGATAATAGTGTAAATCCACAAAAAAATATATTTTTTTATTTTTATGTTTACTTGTATAATTTATCAAAATATTTTTTTATAATTAAATTCAAAATTAAAATATCTAATATAAATATAAAAATTAATAATTTATTAGTGCAAATAATGTTGAAGATAGGTGTTAAGACATACTCTAGTGTGGCTTTGATGCTCTATGTAATGGAGGAGTAGAGGAAGCTTCATTACACGTATGATAGATAGAGCGAGATCTCGAGAGCTTGTGGTGGTGACATCTTGTACTGCTCTTACCAATATATGATCTTAATGTAATCATCTAACAACATTATAGCATATCATAGATTACAACTATATCTAACATTAGACAACGACCATGACTGTTGCATGCTACTATCTATGCAGACTTCCCTCTTAAAACCTTTACTAAACTGGCTCTAAAGGCTTCTCCAACTCCACGCCAGAAAGTATACTTTGAACCGTTCAAACACAGTTTCACTGATTTCTTCCAACCATCTTCTCCTCTCGGAAACTCTATTTCCCGAGCAACAATGCTGGACTCCTCCCAATCTTCTTCTTCACCATCTTCCATAAGCGGCAGCGTTTCAAAACCACCAGACTCCAGGTGTTTTATCCACCCACGCATCAGATAGTTCACCACCTGCTCGTTATCATATACCAAAAGGGGTCCATTATTTAAATCCAAAGCTATCTTTTTCTTTTTTTTTGAAGAAAGTTTGTGTGTACCTACCTCAGGGACTTCATCGTGTGGGCAGTGACCAGCTGGACTGATCTCGTAGTAAGGAGCGTTGGGGATTTCCTTCTTTATCTTCTTTCCCCATATAGGTCCCACCCATGGATCTTCTTTTCCATACATTAAACATATAGGAACACTGTTTTCCTTACACCTATCAAAAGAAAGACACCATTAAAATATTAGCACATTCCCGAATAAGACCAAACACACAAGAGGAGGGAGAAAGAAACATATAGGACGACAAGAGAGCCGTACTGTTTTAAAGCATTAGAAAAAGATAGCTGTCCACCAGGAGCAAACATGATTGAAGCAAAGGACGAAGCAGCAGCAGGATGCTGCGTGATCTCCACAATACGTGTGAATACTTTATCCACATCCGTGGAATGGTCTTTGTAGACTTGTTTAAGTATCTCAGCTATGCTTTCAGGATCACTTATCTTCTGCCACCTGCGATTCCATCCACATACAAGATATATATATTTAGTCTTATTGATCTGGAAGATGTGTTAAATAAAGTGTGTTACTTACACCAAATTTGTTAGTTTTTTCACTCTTGACGGAAGAGGGAATGTTCCAGACCATGGAAAGAGACGTGCTAGCAGCGGGGATCTTATACGATTAGGGAAGAAACCCCAGAAAGGTGTTGCATTAAGCAACGTAACACCTTTCACCAGATGAGGATGGCTTGCTGCAAAGTAGAGAGCTACGTATCCTCCAAGTGAGTTCCCTGCAATGTACACTGGCTCACCAATAACCTGTACAATAAATACACTTAACAAAGAGAAAACAAAACAAGTGAAGAGCAAAAGTATAATTGTCACCTCTTGTACAATATATTGAACTTGATCCCTCCAAAGATCCAACGAGTAAACGAGTTGATCAGCCCATGGTTCAGCTTCATCACCAAATCCCCAAAACGGCTCACTATTTAGCAAAGCATCTGTTTCTCCAGACATGGTAGTAGTAGTAGGGTCTTGAGTGGGGAGAGATAAGCCTTGGCCAACAAAATCAATAGCCCATACTCTATAGTCCCTTCCCAAATCCGTAAGCTGCTTCTCGTAGTGAAATGAACCAACACCAAAGCCAGGAAGAAACAACACTGCAGGAGCCTCCACGTTGCCACAACCAGATTTTTCATAATGTACTGTGAGGTTAGGCTTCCACTCGCAGTGAGAAGTAGTGATTTGAGCAGAAGCAGACTCGTCAGGCAAACCAGGAATCAGAACCTTTGACCTTGATTCTCCTCTTATTGCTATAGTACTACCTAAGTCATCATTCTCATCATTCTCATCAACTACATAACCATCTACAGTTCCATTTCGAATCACAAGTTTGCACTTCCTGATAACACCACCAGATGATAAGATGTTTGATCTATTTGGGACCAATCTGTTATTGGCGGGTTTACTACTCCAAGTGACCACAGAACACTGAGGCAGGAAGTTCTGTGAGATTATCTCCATTACCAAAAGTAGTGTCCTGTAATGAATACTCAGTTTCTCAACTTCTTCATAACAAAATCGAGAATCACAAGGAAAAACCACAGACGGTAAGAGCCAAGTTTCTGTTTAGATTTTCAGACATAAGACTTCAAAAGCTGAGACCACCACATACAAAGAGTTGTGGTAATCTAGTATGCATGAATCATCATCCTCTTAAAAAAATCTAAATAAGAGTATAGGAAAATCAAGGTTCCAGCAATTATCTAACTAAATCAAGAATAGATAGATAGAGTGTTGTAGCTTTATATGTACCTTTTCAAATTCACTTCATCTAATGGGAATAAGTTTTTGCAGAGAGTAAACCGTCTCTGTGACAGATGTGTATAAGAAAGAAAGAAGGTAGAGACTTTGGTTGCTTTTGCTTGCTTGCTGGCTTGGCTAACTTCGCGATCGCGACAACAACGTGTCTTTGTTTTGAGATTCTATTCATATTTGTCAAAGGATTCCAATAATTACAAGTGTAAACTCTCTGAAAGAAGCCAAGGAACACAAGTACACAACACTCTCACCGTTTCTTCTTTCTTCATCTTCTCGAGTCACTTTCTAACACTTTTGTTTCCTTACAAGTTACAACAACCCAAACCCATACTATAGGCCCAAATTCAAAGGCCCATTTCTAAATCCACTTAGCTCCTTACAGCATAGTTACTATTATTTCGGTTTGTAATGTAGTTTTTTAATAATCCAACCACGTTTTATCAAATAACCTGTTTTTTTCCTCACAAATTCTTCCACATTTTTCCTGCCTACTCAGCCTTTCCATATCATTTTTATTAAGAAATTTCATCATGTATTATGTATATACGAATCTCTGCTGAAAAAATATATATGTGAATTTGTAATCAGCAGATTCTTGGCTTATTTTTTTTTTCCTTTTAGCACGAGGAAATTCTTTTTACGTTTGGTGTATCATCTTTTCTTCTTTCTTTTCAATTTTATATATTAGTCACAGTTGTCGGTTACAGATTGTTTTTCACGCAACGCTCTCCACTTTATTCAAAAGGTTACTTGAACAGGTGAACAACTTAACGACTCGTATCTCCCTCGCTCACGCATCCTCCTCCCATTTAATGAACACCTTATTTATTGTTACTAGCTAGACCATACCATACACGCTGCTAACAGATTCAAACCATATACATGAATGTGGATGTTTATTACAACAGAACAAAAAAAATCAGCATGCTAACGTGAACTAGTGAAATGATTTTATTGTTGTGAACTCTAGTTTTCATATTCGACGATTTTTGTAAAAAAAAAAAATTCCAAATGAGGACAACACCTAGTCATTTATTCACAACGATAATGTAATTAAAATATGTAAGGATATGAGATCAAACACATCTGTAAATCTGATTTTCATCATACAGAAGATGAAGATTTCAAAGATAAAAAACACCTGTTATTTATGAAATATAATGGGATATATCAGCTAGTTTTAATGTAGGTTTTAACTTATTATTATTTATGAGTATATATTTACGTCCTTGGTGCCATATGAAACAATGTGAAAGGGTCCTGTGAAGTAGAACGATTGTTTATATAATAGATGTAAAAGTTAGGGTAAAACATAAGATATTGATATTTTTTTGGGGCTAAATGATTATTATAACAATTTTGATATTGTTACCAGAATATGAGAAGTTGAGAACCATGTGATGATTCCGTGACTGCTTTACTCCAACTTGGTGACAGAGAGAAATAAAAGAACCAAAGCTGTTTATCCAGACGAACTCGCCAACGGGTGAAGATCAGATCTTCGACTCCTTCTTCTTTTCACATTGTTCCATAAGGGAGTGATAAAAGAATTACGTCACTTAAAATGATTACAATATATTTTAAGCATGGTTCAAACCGCACCAACCACACTACAACTAACATTTAGTGACTTATTACTTGCCAATTTAGAAACCGATGTATTAGAAATATATACTGCTTACATATACATAAGAAGTTAGCATATATTCTTGAGGAGCTATGCATAACTTGATTTTTTCAAAGTTGGAAGAGAAATTAGCTAGTAGCTAGCATGATATATAGCCGATGGAAACCGATCGAATTATAATATGTTGGTAATATATATATAAGTGTGTATATATAATTAATGTACAAGAAACACAACACATGGATCTCTTTCATATACAATGACGTTGATATAAATCCAACATAATCGGCGTATTAAACATTAAGAAAATGCGTGAGGGGGTCTGAGTGTGACGAATGACGATCAACCATGTGAAATTTTGTTTATATATAATAGTCTTTCTTCTTTCATTATTTAGAGTATTTGTTATTTAACTACATATCGGGATAAGCTTGTGCCAACTGACTTTCAAATTGAATGGAATAATCCTTGATTTGTTAGGTTGTTGGATCTCATGAACATTTATAACAAAAACAATCCGCAACAAAAGAATATTTTAGTGATATATATATACAGTGATTTAACAGTTTTATATAACTAAGAATATGCTTTCTTTGAAGATGTACTTTGCCAACAAAAAATAAACCGGTAAAATGTTTAGAAAATAAAATAAAATGGATAAATATCATAAATTTACAAGGATTTTCTTATAGAAATCAATTTAAAGAGCTTTGAAATATATTAATTGGAAAGAAATCAAAATTATTCAAAAATATCTAATGAACTTAAATTATACTACCTCACACGACTTAAATTAAATGAAGACGTCAAATCAAAGCATAAAAGATTCGCTTTAAAAATCAGAGAACCCACTCACTCGGAGTCTCGGACAATTAATTTCGTGAAGGAAAAAAGAAAAGAAATCGGAAGTCTAATTCCACATCAGCAAAAGAAAACACGTGGACCAATAATGAATAAACGTGCAAGGAAGAGAAAAAGTGGGGATCCACGAGTCATCAACATCCTCACAATAATATTCCCTCAAATGGGAATAAAAATATTTGATCCAATCACGTAATTATTACTAACTCTTAACGAAAACTAAGAATCGTGGAGTGAGAGGATGATCCACGTGTCGTTAGTGGAAAACAAAATAGGGCGGAGAACTGAGCAGAGCGACCGGCTACAGGCAGTAAAACGATATCCATAGAACCGACATATCCGGTCGTGTGGTGAATATATTTTTGTAATTTTCTGGAAAAAAAAAAGAATAAATTTGCGGGGGTTTAAAGGGTTTTATGTCTTCTCCTTCTTCTTCTTCCTTATTTCTTTTCTAGATGATGGCGAAATCTTGATCCTAAAACTCTTCAAAGTCTTTTGTGAATTTCTTCCCCCATTGTATAGCAATTGTTGTGAAATCAGATTCGTGTGGGTAGTTTACTGCGTAATTCGGAGATCTTCCCGGTTTGCGTGATCTATAATTAACCGGTTCGAGGAGGATTAGGTCAGTTTTTGCATCACGATTCATGATCTCGACTCTGTTGTAAGCTCAGGGTTCTGAGCTGGATGACAGGAGTGTTACACAGACAGGAGACTGTGTCACACACGAGTGAGCTCAAGTTGAGTTGAGCGAAAAAGGCTGAGGTGTTACACAACGTGGAGCGAGTGTTACACCAAGAGCGAAATACAAGGAGCCGTTTGGAAGATAATGACCCAAGATTCTAGGATGTTTGTTAGGGAACAAACAAGAAGATATTGAGAGAATCTTTAC